>OY728158.1:92903021-93503021 GCA_963277665.1 Viscum album
AGAAAAAAACTCATATGAGTTGGAAAAAATTCCTCCACTTATTCCTGGTATTCTCAGAAATGTTCAACCTGAAATTCCTCCTATTATGTTCAATAACCCCTCTCCAGTCACCATAATCTATGTCCAAAACGTTCTAAACCCCCATAACCATCCATGGCCTTCGAAAATGTATGGATAATGTCCTACAGACACCTTTTTTGACTATTAATATAATTCCCTAGCATCTCTACATATGTTTCCCACAAACAAAATTTCAACTAAATGAAAATTTGTCCTCATTAGGGGCATTTTTTGTCTCTGTATTCCCCTATGACATTTATATCACACCTCATTCCTTGGTTTTGAACCCCCCCAGATTACATTTTATATCCTTTCTCCCACTCCTTATTCTTGAATGTGATAGAACATTACAAGTTAGACTATCAAGGAAATGGAAACTTATTTCCCCTATTTGGTTAGAGTAAAAAAATACTCTAAAACATAAACCATAAAATTATCATTGGTACGATGATAAACTATACCATGAATTAGCCCCCATTTTCACAAGTCGATTTCATAATGGAATGGTTTATATAACAGAACCAAAATAAATGTCTCTATACTTTCAAAAACAATTTATCTCAATAGTCCATACACAGTTTTGTTTAACAAAAAAGAAAATACAAGTTTCCATAAAATTTCAGGTCTATCAAAAATGAGAGGCTAGTGTCATAAGGACACAATTATTTGACAATAAAAACAATGACACAACGTCTCTGCATAAATGTCCCACAAAAACATAATGTTAACCAAAAGAAAATACATCATTAAGAGAGGCTTTTTATACTTCTATATTCCTAATGTATTCCATGATTCATGTCATGTCCCATATCTAAAAATAATGAAATCGGGGTCAATAAAAATCCATCATCCAAGTCTGAAAGTTACTGGGGAATTCTGTGTAACAATTGGGCATTGGTGACAGTACAGACATCCCACAATAACATGGTTGTTGGGTCCTAGCCCAATAGGTACCACCAGTTGCCTCACATGCATGTGGTCCCCACCCTAGGGCCCACCCACATGCCTAAATGGGACATATGGATAATCACATTTCCCATAATACAACACATGTTATTTTAAGTGTGATTTGTCCTCACTCACACACACCCTAAAAAACATTCCTAAAGGTCACCCTATGATCACTACTCTAGTCCAATCATGATTAACTGTGGAGTTTTAATCAGGATGGCTACCAAAAATGAATGTGCAACTTGTTGACATGAGTCATATCATTTAGTCATTTAACCATTTATCATTCTGGGGTGTTACATTCACCCTCCCCCTTTATATCACAATGTACTCATTGTGGTCCCTATATCTCAACCTAGGTATTGCACCACACTTAAGGCTGGTTACTGCCTCTAATACCAAATGTAACAACTGGGCCCCGGTGATAGTACATGCACCATGCCATAACATTGTCGTCGGGTCCTGGCCCACCAGGTACCACCCGTTGCCCCACAGACATGTGGTCCCCACCTTGCGGCCCTCCCATATGCCTAAACGAGTCATATGGATAATGAATGTTCCAATAGGCCAACACATGTCCTTTCTAGTGTGCTTTTTCTTCACTTACACACACCCCAGGAAACTTTCCTAAATGACACCCACCCTAATCAATACTCCAGGACAAAGCATGATTAACTATAAAGTTCTAATCAGATAGTCTCTTTAGAAGTAAGGTGAACCTTTTTTACATTAGTCGTATCATTTAGTCATTTATCCCTTCATTATTCTAAGGTGTTACATTCTTGTTTTATGATTCCAAAATTGGGGACCTTTCCCCACAAGTCACTGTCAAATTTTTTTGACCTAAAACACTAGTAATGATAGTTCAGATTGCATGACTATAAACTTCCAACATAAAAGAGACACGAGACTCACCTGTATGAAAACTCACAAAGGGAAACTCATACCAAAAGTTGAGTACCCACTTGATAAACCTATACTACATACTATTTAGTCAAGACATCGAGCAAAAGAAATCAGCAAGATTCAAAAATCTTATTAGGTCAAAAGGCTACAAAGGGTGGCCTAAGAGAAATTCAAGTTATAATCTCTAAGCCTATAAGAATTTGGGTATTGGAAAAAATTAGGGTGATACCGAAAACGGAACATAGTTTTTAGGGTTTTTTCATGTAACCCTAGAAAGAGTCAAACTATACTCATTAAACCCCTCTGCTACGGAAAAAATAGGGCATGATTTTATTATTTTCCTTATCCTATATTATGACTCATGTTGATATATAGTTGATATTATGGTTTCAATTATATTTGATCACGTTTGATTAATATTACAGGAAAACGATGGAAATCACTTGAGGTAAAACCCTTATCATTCTACTAAATCAAGATTAGGAGGATATCCACAACCTAGAGTCTCTCCCTAATATCAAAGTAAAAAAATGGCCAAAGAAAATCTAAATAATTATAAATAATCATTTTTATCCCTTTACAAATGATTAATGATTGTCTAGTATGGATTATTAAGGGATTTATCTAAATTAGACTTTTGTGGAGCTTCATCTTCAATCGAAGGATGTACTTACTTCAGCATGGCCCCAAGATCCCGCCTTTTCTACAAAATCAATTCGATGTTGGAAGTCATTGATTCAAGTTTCACATTTATATTTAAAACACGATCTTCATAATTCTTTAGATCTTCTATTTGGGAATTGACTTGGCCATGAGCGACTGTCTCCTCATCTATTAAGTGATTCATATCTTTAGTAAGATCCTAAAAAGTATTTTTTTGATGGTATGAAACATTGAAATGAGTGAGTTCATCTTCACTAGTGGCTAGATCCTCTTGAACTACAAAAATTTGATGCACAAGTTGGTGAATATGTTGATAGTCGAAGACACAGTAACCCAAATCCGTAACTAGAGGCCAAAGAGTGTCCTCCCCATTATCAAACTATTGTTGTGGAGTCTCAATGTCAATAGTGCGGATTTGAATCCACTCCCATCTTTTCATGGCTCAGTGTCTCCTAAAAGCATCAAAACCTTGACTCTATTCCTTTTCCTCAATAGGTATAGAGTCATGTATTGACACCCTAGAATATGGAGTCATCCTATGATGTTTCACCCGAGTGGGGAAACCTTCCATCCCTATAAGTATTTTGATATTAGAGACCATGCTTTGGAGATTGAATACAACTTCAGGTATATCAGAATGTGTTCTAATCAGACCATTTTATGTAGGACAACGAAATGTATTTGTATAAGTTGAAGGGTATAAATCAATATCCACAGGGACAGGCTGAGTAGACGAAGCCCCCTCTGAAAGAATGTGGTGATGAACAGAACACCTTCTTACAATATGAATGGATGGTGATGTCACCTCTGGCACAGGTAAAATAGGAATAGAAGTAGTCAAGGGTCATTGCACCCGTCAGACTGGTCTGGCTAGTAAACTGTTAGGATAGCACCATACCCACTATTGGGAATAATAAAATGATAAGTATGTATTGGACAGTTTGGGATGAATAAAAATGGCATTCCAGAGTCCTCCCACATCATCATCAACCATAGTTGATGAAGGATTATTGGATGAGATTCCCTCTTAACCCGGGTATCTGGGAAGAGTGAAACTCACTGCAGACATCCAAAATTCACGAAATACCAACAGGGTGCCTAATCTTTGTAGATGGTCATCCTGTTAATACGAGTGGTTAATATTTCATGATGATGTTCCATGTAGTATTAACGTGCTTCCAAATAACCCTTCCCATCATTATCTATTACACCATAAGGCACAAGGAGGTGAAAAAGAAAACTTAGCAACATCACTCAGTAGTTTGACCAATCCATCAACACCGAGTGATTGTAGGCTAATGGCAAGAATACTAAGAAGGGTTTGGTGGAAGTTAAAATGAGGAACCATTGTGGTATGAAGATACATGTATCGGGGAAAATGATCTACTATCCAAACATACAAAAATTGAAATGGAACGTTGAGATTATGTGGAGGCCCCCCTTCTTGTATCTGCCTCAATAGCTCACAGATTTGGGAAAGGGTAGGGATGACTAAGTTGATAATATGCCCCTCTCCCAGTGTGGCCGCCATCATTAGAGTACAAGATCTAACATCAGTGTATACATCATGATGTGGGAAGATCCATCCACTCAGGAACGTAGTGAAGAAATATGCTAATATGAGATTAGGTGATACATCTAACCAGATCTCATAGCCCTAGGTTGTGTCCCAACCCACCTTGACGGTATCATAGTATGAGAAGGGAATTTTCTAAGACTGTTGTGTTGGATGAGTTTGGTTGCAGAAGGCATTCGCCTACGGCCCAATCACTTGTAAGAATGCTCTATCAAATATTAAAATTAATTCAATGAGTGGTAATAAAGAGTATGACCAAGATATCCTTCTACTAGGACTAGTATATCTCTCACCAATGGAGATACTAGTTTAGAATTCTCACAAGTTTCATTCATATGAAAAACCTCTTCATACATTTCTCCAAGGATAGAAAGTCCCCATATCTGATGGACATCCCATAAATTGATCACCACTTAACTGTAGGGAAAGTTAAAGGTGTTTTTCTCGAACACCAATGATTGATTAGATCAGGAAGCATTACACCTAGTGAATAGATAGAAAATTGGGGGACCCATACAGATTGACCTAGACTGACAGCTTCTAACTGATTAGGGAACTCCACGAAATTTCAGTGCTCCCAAAAGGTATGGACCCACTCCTTAGAAAATCACCCCCCAAATCTAATATCCCATTTTTAGCACCACCCTCTATTGGGGTTGATTCGTGACAAGTTACCAATAGTTGGGTAATCCAGATGGACCGATTTAGAAGAGGTAGTGTGGTTCTATTGAGTGCTCTACATCCAAATAAATCTATTTAGAACTGATATGTTGTCCTGGATCAAGGAAGTCTTCATATTACCTTTGGATACAATATTCATCAGATCATACTTTTGGGACATCTCAAAGGGAATGTTGAAGCCGCTCTAGTCAACCAGTGGAAAGGGAACATCGACTTGAATGCCAAAGTTGTAAAGAGGCAACTAGACATATAGAAAATAGGCCATGAGATCTAAAAAAATGAGGTCTCTGAGAATAACCTCTTGAGGTATGATGTATGAAAAAGGTTGTATTTCATGTTCTCAAACATTGATACCCTCCTCCTAGTCTCTTTCATTGAGATAAAGGGAAGAGCCATCTATTTTTTGTAAAAAAGAAGAAGACTATACTAAAGGGTTAGTCCAAAACAATGCTTGGTCGAAACACCAAAAATTGACAAAGGCCTGCACAACGTCTTCATAGCAAGGCTCTGCAAACTAAACACCAGAGATGGTTCGTGGAATACATTCCCCATGAATTGACAGTTCACGAAATGCTCTGCAATATTCTGGCTCTTGAAGCGATGGCTAGCAAACCGAATGGTTTGTGGAAAGGGTGAGACCCTTACTAAGCCTCACTATGAGGTCATACGAAATGAATACATAATAGTTTGCAATTACAATATTTGATGTTTGATTTGGAAATTTAATGTTCTATTCTCTGAATTGAGGTTTAGTCTCTGGAGTAGCCAAACCACGTTCTATCTTACTATGATGCAGTAAAAACTAAGACATTAAGTTTCATATTATGGTTTATAGATTAAAAGTTTGGTTCATGTCATATGTCTACTATTATGATTTTTTTGGTTTGTGAAAAGCGAAGCACGTGTTGCGGTCAAAGGATTCTACGATGAATTCGGTGTGTGGAAGCAAGGAAATCCAAGAGCCCTTTACAGAGCACTTTTCACCAAGATGTTTGGTAAATGAAAAATAACCTGGTCCACCTATATATTGGTGTGGTCCCCCAAATGGGTCTACCTTTCTACTGAAAACCAGTACAGTTCAAAACTTTTTTCTATATCAGAAGAGGCTTCTATTCATCCCGATCAAAACCCATTATGATGGGGGAATTTTTAGGGCCCAGAAAACTCCAAAAATGGAAGGAAAATACTCCCACAAATTTGATTATGGAATAATAAGTATTCTCAATTGAAAATTTCATACGAAGATTAATAAAATAAAATTTTCAAAAGGACCAAATTGGTTCACGTACTAGTTTTCGGGCATTGTACATGGATGGTATTGCCCACAAACCGAATGGTACATTAACATCCCACAAAACACTGGCCCATGAGGAATTGTCCATTGAACCATGAAATTAGTTGAATAAATGTAGAATGATGTTGATCCCCTACAAACCACATTTTTGGTAGAATGGAGGCTGAGAAATTCCACCCCTGAACCACAACCCCATGAACCGTGTCATTAGATAAAATGTGATGGAGAGGTATGTCACCCCACATCATCCCTGTAAAATCAATTAGAGGACAAGTCGAGGATAGTGGAATCCTATGAACTACATCATTCATGGGATCAACATGGTGATTTCCAATACCACAAAACTCAACCCTGGTAATCTCTATTGACCACATCGTCTGCAGATGATTTCATCATGGGCCTCCACAAATGGTTTCATGTCACCTATTGATACAGAATATTTGGAACACTATAAAAGGCCCCTGAGGGGATCCGAGGGGTCAAATTTTGGGGAGAGCTTAGAGTATATGGACTGAATACTAAGAAGAAAAACATTCAACGAAGTATGAAACCTTGAATGATTTCCATCGTATATAAACCCATCGTGTACCATGAAAGGAAGGGAACACAATAATAACAATGAATTGTCTGCAAACCTAGTTGGTGAACCAAAACCCAGATGCCCTTTTTGGATGAACATCATACAAATTAAACAACCAAATTTCACTTACTGACTTTTAAATTTATATTTATTTTATTATTTCATGGCTCTGGGTTCTCTCATCAAGGATCGAGTTGAGTGCGGTGTCAAATTTTTTGGGGATTGTTATTTTTAGTGGGTTTCGGACTGATGTGTAGGAACTACACAATTGGAGGTACCACACAGTTATCCCATGTGGCCATGCAGTTTCCCACCACTTGAAATAAATAAACCTTTATGATTAAAATGGAAATAAAATAATATAATATAATAATGATGAAATAAATATTCAAAGATTGTTTTAATAATAATGTTGTTATTATTGTTATTATTAAATTGATTACTAGGTCATTATATTATTATTACAAATATTGTTGTTATTACTAATAGTGTATTATTATTATTATAAGAAAATTTTAAAAAAAGTTGAAACCCTAGGGGGTGTCCCGCCCCCCTCTCCTTCTCCCATCCACACTACAGCCCCCCACCCCCTCCCAATCTTCTTCTGCTAACCCTACAACATGAACACTATCTGTTGCCTCCTCTGCCCTCTAAAGCTTTGGTCGGCCCCTCCCACACTACTTCCTTCTCCCGACGTGCGACCAGACCCTAGATAACCAATTCCCCATCTGGACAGCTCCAGTTGCGGCAACCCCCTACTCCAGTCACTGAAAATATTTCTCAGTGTTCTCCTTCAAACTCTCTCTAGTACCTCTACCTCCAGAGCAGTGCACAAAACCACCCTCCCCTTTTCTCTTTTGTGTGTGCACAACCCTCCAGCTGAACCCCCCCCCCCCATCCCACAGTGATTTCAGCATGGCTCCGACCTCCTTATCAACGGATCCACCTTGTTTTGGCATGGCTATGATTCCCCTCAGCGGAATCCCTCTCCTCTTCTGGTCCTAGTATATTTCACTTCATTTATTTTTTGTGTTTTTAAAAAATCTACCAAACCATAATACCTCAATTTTTAATTTGAGCATTTTTCTCAGTGATTAGAGTATGTGCTTGTTCCATAGGGTGTTGTTTTTCTTTATGTAGAAGCATCGTTGTGTCTGCACTTGTTTGAGGTAAAAATTTTCGGAATTTTCCATTTCCCACACAACCCATGACACTCATGTGTTTTAAATGATTTTTAAAATATCATCTTCAACTCAATAAGTAGCATATCTAACTTATTGTAGTGTTTTTTCTTTGGTTAAATTTGTTAAAAATAATTTTTGAATATGTCTTTGATTATGTGTAGGTGATTCCATATATGAATATTATTTGATGATACAATATTCCTATTTAATTGGTTTAGAATGTTCTGTAATTAAATTTTTTGGTACAAAATAACTTTTCAAGGAATTTTAATATGTGTTGACTTATTTTTATAGCAATTCATGGGATATAAAGTGATTTCTTTGATGAAAACACATAGTGTTTCTCTTAATAGTGTTTTATGAATTGTGAAATTAATGACTTAAACTATGTAATGAGTGAAAACTATGTTTTTGTGTGGGCTGATATGATTTTAGTCATAAAATAAGGTTGAATATGTTTTACTATTTTAATCCAAGCGTTAATAATTCAAACTATTGAATATTTTTTTATAGTGGTTTGTTTAATTATGAAAATGGTTCATTTAATTTGGAATAGTTGTATTCGGTGTGCGAGCGGTGTGGGTTATGTTTTGAAAGGTGTGAGATATGTTTTCAAGGGGTTTGGTTATGAAATGGAATTGGAAGTGGAATTCACATGTGAAGTTGGTGAAATCATGATTCGTGCCTTTGTTTTGTCCTTTGAAATGTTTTACCAAATGTGTAAATGATTTATTCAATGATTTTTGAAATGAGAATCATGGGTGAAAAGTGTTTTGGTATGCATTTGGGTTTGGTTTGAATACAAATGGTAACATTATGAAGTTGGTTCTCATTTTCTAAAAGATGTTGGGTTCTTTTGTGTGGTTTCTAAAATAATGGGTTTGAGCGGAGTTTATTAAGGTGTTCTAGTTTGGCTCTTCTTGTGGGTTTTGGTGAATGTTGAGTCCAAATTACCATTTTTCACTTTGAATACAAAGTGATGTTGTCTAAATTTTTAGTAAATGTTGTTTTGGGTAAATGTGTGTGCTCGGTTGGAAACTTAGTTATGTTTTATACAATGGTTTGAATTTTATAAATTATAGCATCTTGGTTTGCACCATAAATGTTATTATTTGAATATGTGATTCAATAATATGTGTATGTATATTTTTTTGGGGAAACTATGTCAGGGATATCCATTTAAGGGTTATCGTATAGAGTTCTCGTGTTTGGGGTAGGCAAGTGTGGTGGTGGTAGGTAAGATAAGTCACCCATGCGAGGGAATCCTAATTACATAGTATTACTACCACGATTGGTTCTTGGGTATCTTTTAGACGATCGAGTGATGGTTATTGATCAATCTCGATTGGATGGACCGGTACCCCTAGTTTCGTTGTTAGGCCAGGTGGTCTTTTTCACTAGATTTAGTCAATTTTGGGTGGCTATTTGGAAATAGACTTAGCCGCTTCACTGTATGGTGATAGATGATTGTAAACCAAGTACGTACAAGGGTATTATAGGTATGTTTAGGATCACCCATGGTTACTTAATTATGTACATTTTCTGTTTACATTCTGTTATACTAGTTTATTTCTATCTCACACAGTTCACCTATTTTATTTTTTCATAGCTTTGGTATAACATGTTTAGGTTTTCATTTTTAAATGGAAATTGGTTTTAGAAAATTAATTATCTTTATGTTGGACTTAAAAATGTGGAAAATATTTTTTTATTAAAATTTTAAAACCCTATTTTATATCATTATTTTAAAATCGTGTTTACAGACTGCATTGGGAAAAGAAACTTTTGTATTTTTTGGTTTATCATTTGGAATCCCTACTGAGCATCTCAGTGGTCACACATATCCTACCATTCCAGTTTCAGGTTTTCCCAATTTTGGGATTGATCTTGGAGCGAGTGCCGATATATGGTTGGTGGGGACCCACAAGGTCATTTTAAGTTATGTTTAGCTATTCAATTTTTTTATTTTTCCACTTCTAGAGTTTAGTTTTATTGTTCTGTTTATTCTTGATTATAGATTTTTATTTTATGGTCTAAATAATTCCAACATGTTTAGTTTTGATGCCAAGAAATATTTGTCAACATGTGGGGATTGGGAACACCCTTTGGGCCATACGGTGGACCATCTCAGTTGAAAGGACTAGGGTTGACCTGGGTTTGTTCATGACAAAATGGTATCAGAGCGGGTCCTTATCATTTGGGGTTTCTGGTAGATGGAGATTAGGACTTTTGGGACTTCTTAGGTAGGTACAGAAAGGGTTTCATGAACCCTCCAACATTCCAAACCATTAGTCTCTAAGGGTAGTCCCTAAATTGAGTACTTGTCTTGTTCTAGTTTGTTTTAGATTGAGGAATGATAATAGAGGCGAGTCGGTGTCATGTTGTAATTTTTTATGGAGTAGTGACCCATGTGATGTCCAAGTGCCTGGTTCATGTTTCTCTTAGTGTTATTTCTTACCTAGGGAATTTCTCACTACTATGTCACTTAGTTGGCCATAAATGCAACATTCCGAGTCTGGAGCCCCTCCACTAGTGCCCCGTACCTAGTTCGCCACCTGACCTCAAGCGCGTTTCCCCAAATGCCAGAGGCTGCCGACTAGCAGCGAGGGCCTTGGTGATTCGGTGGGGAAACTATGCCTTCATTTGGTAAGTTATACAAGGTAAGAAAACAACAATAAACAGCAGAAGCAGTAAACAACATGCATAACAACACAACCCAAACAGTGGAAACAATGTAGATATATAACAATGATGAAAATGTTGCAGCAGGTACAAGTATCTAAGGAAAACAGCAAACACAAAAACGTGCTGAAATACAACTGAAACCAAGTGCAAAAGAAGACAAAGTAAGCTCCTCAGCATCACGAGCCACGGCTCGGTCCCATGCTCCCCAGCTCCTGGTGCAATCAAGATCCTGAAGAAGAAGGGTGCTTTCCCTTTTCTATACCTGCAGCAACATAGTCTGCTTGGGCCCAAAAGCATGGCCCGAACAGGGTGTGAGATAAAATCCCAGTAGGAAATCACCCAAAGATTTGTTCCTAGCAGTCAATGAATACATGGCAGTAATAAAACAAGAAGCAGTAAATAGAAAATCACAAGCAGCTACAATCCATAGTCCTAACAAGTAAAGCACAAAAGTATGCAGTTAGCAACAAGAAGAAAACAGGTTACCCTCTAGGTAGCTCTCACAGTCTAACCCCTATGGTTCAACCTGTATGTAATAGAAACCCTTTGGGAGGCACACACAGTCTCAACCCTCTGGTTCAGCTACATAATTAAGCAGACTCTCTGGGGAAGCACTCACCGTTAATTCCCCCTATAGTCTCGTATCATGCTAATGGCTCTCTGGGGAAGCACTCAACGTCAATTCCCCCTGTGACCCTCGTCGAGGATCTACAGACTCTCTGGGGAAGCACTCAACGTCAATTACCCCTATAGTCTTGCATCGTAATTAAAAGACACTCTAGAAAAGCCCTTCCATCAATTATCCCTTTGGTCTACTACTCTAGGTTCTCACAGTCCTGAGTATAGCCAACCATGCTCAGCGCACGTGCAGTGTCCATGTAAACCTGAAGAACTACTTGGATAACAACTAAGGCTCAACAGAAACAACAAAAGAGACTGTTCCACTATCCTACAACAAGGTATGGAAACTGGAAAAACACCCAACAGGAAAAAAAGAATGGAAAAGCAACCTGATCACAAAAACAATTACTCTACTCACAAGCAATATCCTATACTAAAGAAAACAAGTAAAGAAGGTAAATTGCAGGGGGAAAACAGGAATCACTCTATACCCCATTCAAGGGTATTGGTGCAAATTGCAAAAAATATTCATCAACTTTCTACGGAAAGGCACAAACCACCTTCCTCAATCCGAGGAGTTCGATATACGTGAACCTCGATGACAGATTCCTCTTAGAACAACGTAGATCTAAAAAAACGAACAAAACGTTCATCCCACGATAACTTGGAAATGAGGAGGAATCAAGAAATGAGGCTAAATAAGAAGGAATAACTCACCGTTGTGATTCCAATGCAACTGACCGTGCTCGAATCAGAGAACGGATGGCGAGGTGGGAGTTTGTTGAAGATTCGATCGTACGGTCACTCTCAGACGGAAAAAACTGGAGAAGAAGATGAAACTGGGGGTTAGGCGAGACCCCGGTCCGTTTAATGAAAAAAAAGTACACGGAGTGTACTTCTTGAGTACACGGCATGTACTTCAATTTTTCCGTACTCCGAATTAATTGGCCTCCAACTCAGCCTTACACACCGTATGTGACCCAGACACGGCCAGCACACGGCTTCGAGCCGAAATAGAGTACACGGCGTGTACCCAAAAAGTAAATGGCATGTTCTTCTGAAATTTCCAGAAAAATTTATTTTCCTTAAAAACTCCAGAAAAAGGGAAAACATACCTGAACGAAGATCCGGGTTCTTGCAAACATCCCCCCTTAAGGAAATTTTTCCCCGAATTTCCCTAACGAAGTGGAGAGGAAGAAACCCCAAACAGCTCCAGCCACTACGATCGTACATCGGCCTCCCTCTCCTAGGTCTCGTCATGTACCCACCCGTGCTGCCATAGCACTCATACCAGAGGAACAGACCGCCCGCGGAGAACCTTTGTATTGCGATCGACAATCCGGATAGGATGCTCCTCGAACGACACATCCTCTTCAAGCTTGACTTCCTCAGGATAAAAGACGTGAGATGGGTCTGAAAAGTAACGTCAGAGCTGAGAGACGTGGAAGACATCATGCATGGCCCGATACCTCTGAGGTAGCTGCAACCGATATGCGACTAGACCAACTCTCTCCAAGACCTCAAACGGCCCGACGTACCATGGTGAAAGCTTACCTTGTCTCCAAATAATTTTGTGTCCCAACCTTGGTGTGACATGTAGGAAAACCTGATCAATGACCTTGAACTCTAGAGGTTGTCTCCGCTGATCAGAATAAGACTTCTGTCGAGACTGCACTGTATACATCCTCTTCCGAATCAGCTCTATATGCTCTGAAGTCTCCTGAACAAGATGAGGTCCCAGCAAAGCTTCCTCTCCTACCTCCAGCCAGCATAAGGGTGATCAACATGACCTACCATACAAAGCCTCATATGGTGCCATCTGAATGGTTTCCTGGAAACTGTTGTTGTAGGCGAACTCCACCAGAGGAATATGCTTCTCCCAAGAACCGCCAAAGTCAAGGATGCAAGCTGGGAGCATATCCTCAAGCACCTATATCGTGCGCTCGGACTGGACATCAGTCTGGGGATGGTATGTTGTACTCAAAAGTACATGTGTACCCAAGGCCTTCTAAAGTCCCTTCCATAAATGTGAATTGAAGCGTGCATCTCTGTCTGAAACAATAGAGCACGGAACTCCATGCAGAAAAACGATCTCTCTCATGTAAAGTCGTCCTAGATCATCGATGCTGAAGGTCTCCTTGATCGGTAAGAAGTGGAAAACCTTCATAAGCCTGTCGAAGACAACCCAAACAGCATCGTTCCCCCGTGACGACCTCAGAAACCCATTCAAGAAGTCCATTGCAACATCATTCCACTTCCACTCCGGAATGGGTAACTGCTGTAAGAGCCCCGCTGGTCACTGATGCTCTTCTTTCACCTACTGACAAGTAGAACATCTCATGGCATAACCAGCAACATCCTTCTTCATACCTAGACACCATTACTTGCGATGAAGATCCCGATACATCTTGGTGACGCCAGGATGAACTGCCCAAACTGAGGAATGAAAATCCCACATCAGCTCCTCGCATATGTCTGCTGGCACCCATACGCGTTCCTGGAAACGAAAGATCTCATACTCTCCCACTTTCCATCCAGGAAGATGGTCCCCTCCTGATACACTCTCCCACAGGACTAAACCATCTGACTCTGATAGCTGCCTCATCTGTACCCGATCAAGTAGAATAGAGGTAATAGCCATAGAAGATAGAAAGGTATCTCCCCGTCTGTCGTGCACCTCCAGATGCATCTCAGATAGCAGAGCCAGCAGCTACCACTCACTGTTGGCCTCCTGAACTGCCTGAATATGAGTTCTTCTACTCAATGCATCTGCCACGGCGTTGCCCTTTCCCGGCGTATAGGCAAGCTCGAAATCAAAAGACTGAAGATACTCGACCCACCTATGTTACCTCAGATTTAGATCACACTGAGTGAAGATGTACTTGAGACTCTTGTGGTCAGTGAAGACCACAAAGTCCTCTCCCAGAAGATAGTGTCTCCAACAACGCAAGGCATGAACAAAAGCTACCAACTCTAGATCATGCGTAGGTTAGTTCCTCTCATGTGGCCCTAGTTTTTGAGACCCATACGCAACGACTCCATCTCCCTGCATAAGTACAGCTCCCAGCCTGATACCCGAAGCATCACAGTAAACAGTGTAGCGTTTGCCTGGATCTGGGAAGACTAGCATCGGTGCTGACGTCATCCTACCTTTCAGCTCCTGAAAGGATGAATCACAAGAATTTGACAATAAGAACATCACCCCCTTCTTGGTCAGACCTGTCAAGGGTGCTGCTAGATGAGATAAGTCCCGAATTAAGCGTCTGTAGTATCCAGCCAGCACTTGGAAGCTCCGTACCTCAAAAAGGTTCTTCGGCTGCTCCTAGGAAACTACAGATCTCACTTTCTCTGTGTCCACAGATACTCCTACCTCTGAGATGATGTGACCCAAGAAGTGAATCTGATCCATCCAGAAGTGCAACTTTGAGAGTTTAGCATAAAGACAATGCTCTCTTAGTGTACTCAGAATGATCTCAAGATGTGTGGCATGGTCGTATAGAGTGTGAGAGTACACCAATATATCATCCACGAAGACCACGACGAAGGAATCCAGGTAAGGATGGGACACTCGTTTCATCAGTGCCATGAAAACTACAGGTGCATTCGTGAGTCCGAAATTCATGACTATATACTCGTAAAGACCGTACCTGCTTTTGAAGGCTGTCAGAGGTATATCTGATGGTCTAACGTGCAACTGATGATAACCAGACCTCAAGTAGATCTTTGAGAACACCCGGGATCCTCGAAGCTGATCGAAAAGGTCATTAATCCTTGGTAAAGGATATCGGTTCTTGACTATCAACTGGTTTGGCTTCTGATAATCCACACAAAGCCGAAGGGTATCGTCTGCCTTCTTCGCAAACAAAACAGGCGAACCCTAAGGAGAAGTACTAGGTCGGATGAAAGCCTTAGCCTGTAGCTCCTCCAACTGCCTCTTGAGATCCTGCAACTCGGGTGTGGCCATCCTATAGGGAGGAATGTACACCGGTGCCTCTCTTGGCATGAGCTCAATAGAGAATTCTACCTCACGCTTCAAGGGGAAACATGAAAAGTCTTCTAGAAAGACGCCCCTGAAGTGATCCACCATTAGAGGAAAGTCCAATTGTGGATTCCCCTGATCATCCAGGTAAAGGCTAGAAATCTGGGCAGTCACCCCTCCTAGCCCAAGATTCTTAAGCCCCACCCGACTCACCCGAACGTCCCATTCGCCTCTATGAAGGAAAGATTCAACCTCTGGTGAGATAAAAATGACTCTACAGTGATAACAGTCAACGACTTCCTGGAAGGGAATTAACCAATCTGTGCCGAAGATGACATCATAGCATGTCATCTCTCGGACATAGAGATCCCATAAGAAGTGATACCCTGCAACCCCGAGAGGGCACTCTCTACACTGGCGTACACTAGATGTCCTCATTCCCAAAGGTGTGTCTAGTGTCAAAGAGTCGGCAGAAGAAAAGATACAGTGTCCAAGGCTCTCCAAAACGGCAACAGAGATAAATCTATGCGTAGCACCAATATCAAAAAGGGTTGAAGATAAAACTGAGGTTACTAAAATTGTACCTCGAATAGTAGAAGGGCTGGGATCCTACTCATGATAAGTCTGCTTCACGGTGAAAGACTGGCCTGCACCGTGGCCCTGCGCCCCTGACTGACCACTCTGAGCTAAACCTCCCTACTTGTACTGAGGAACTGGTGGCTGACTACCATGACCTCGACCTCCCCCTCAGCCCAAATGATCGGAATAACTCTAGTTTCCCGACTAGTGAGACCCTGGTGGGGCTGGTCCTGAATGAGGAGTCATGGAAGAACACTGGTCACCTTCTGCTGGTGAGAAAACCTGGCAAAAACGTTGAAGGTTACCCATCTTGCCACATGATCGGCAATCCATGGGGTCTCTCGGGCACTGCGGCCTCGTGTGCCCTGTCCGGCCACACTGGTATCATGTCACCTGGCTTCCTGATGATGCGTCTCGCTTCCTCGATTCACCGCATGTGGGCTCCCTACGGTGCTTCTTGCTGTCATCTGGAAAAAAGCTAACTCTGGAAGCAGAACCACCCTGACTCGCAGCTCCAGATTCTCTCATATTGCACTCCGCAATCACTTCCTGGTTGACGATGGAAGTAATGGAAGTCAGCTAGAAGATGTTCACCTACGAGCAGATCTCCCACCTGAGTCCATCCTCAAACTTCCTCGCCAAGAACACCCCACTCCCATACCAAAGCGGTGTAAGATGCTGCATCTCAGTGAAACGGGAGGAATACTCCATGACAAATATAGTACCCTGCTCTATGCTCATGAACTCCCGGGCTCGATCGGCCCTAAGAGTCTCCAGGTAGAAGTAGTCGTAGAACACGTGCTGGAACTCCTCCCAAGCCATAGCCTGCTGCTGACCCGCCGGTGAGATCATGTCCCACCACCTCTTGGCGGAGTCTCAGAGCATGTAGGTGGCGAGCTTGACCCGCCTCTCTTGAGGCGTCTCTAAATGCTCGAATATAGTCAACATGGTTTCCAGCCATGACTCTGCAGCCTGAGGTCCTCCCTCCCCCTATAACGTGGGAGGATGCTACTGCTAGAAAACCCACGTGAAGTCTTCCATAGAATAGTTTGGAGGCTATTCTCCCTAGAAGGCCTGCATCATCCTCATGAAACCTTCCCTGAAATGCGCATCATCTCCCGCAACTGGTACAACAACCGATGCCAAGGCTGGCTCGGCTGGGGGATCGACAGGGAGTCCATGATCAGCCCTGTCTGGCTTCTGATCACTGCGTGATGACAGAAGTGGGCATGTACTCTCACCCTACAAGTCGTGTACATTTCAAAATACATGGAATGTTGACCCCCACACACGGCGTGTACTTGAAAACTATTCCCCTGCCTGAGTCTCCTTACATGGATAACCCACACAGTCCGACTCAACCCGATACTACACGGCGTGTTCGAAACAAACACGGCGTGCACTAGACAAGGCTTTGGTAGTACGTGTTGTTGAGTACATGGACGTCTACATGGCTGGACCATACACGGCGTTCTCCGAACAAGCACGGCGTGCATAGGCAAAGGCGACACCATCCCGTGTTGTTCGTGACATGGCCGGGTACCTGGGCAAGACTACACGGCGTGTTCCGAACAAACCCGGCGTGTGGAAAGGAAGGTAACGCCGGCCCGTGTTGTTCGTGACACGACCGGGTACCTGGGAAAGACTACACGGCATGTTCCCTATGGACACAGCGTGTTCTACCCGAGTTTCCTTGACCCGTGTTATTAGTGACACGGTCGGGTACACGGCTCCGAACTCACACGGCGTGTACCCATGGTACATGACGTGTTCCCGATGTTACTCCCACGACACCGTGTTCTACTCACATGGTCAGTGACATGGCCTGAAAACTACACAGCGTGTATCTAAAAAGTACACGCTGTGTATTCTGGGTTTTTTTGGGCAGCAACTCAGAAACTGCACAGAATTCCAGAAACAATAAAAACGAGGGAAAATATGCCAAATTCCGATCCGTGAGGGCCCATAACACCTCAAGAACCAAATTTTTGGAGTTCACTTTAAAAAAAGAACGAAACAGCAGTTTTCTAACATATCATCAAAGAATATATCAAGAAACTATCACAACATCATGCATAATCTACCCAAAGTCTATCACAACAGCATGCAATCGCTAATGCACCCTAGATGGCATGGCAAGAATAGATGACATGTGATTTCTACAAGTTCCTATATGATGCATGAGATTTTATACCATAATCTCATTGGGTTGCGACAGAAATAGAACCGAAATATCAAAACAATAACTGCACAAATCATGTGAATCACTCTAGGTGAAATCAGATCAACTATAAAATCTCAAAACCAGAAAACTGCAATTAACGAGGTAGTATGGCTTTTCCCTGTACACAGGTTAGATACTCCCGGGCACAGCTTAATACCAAGTACCAAATCTATCCTATCCCTGGATAAAGTCTCTAAACAGTAAGGAAAGAGAAATGAACTCCCCTGATACCACTTTGTAACGTCTCGAGTCCGGAGGCCCTCCACTGGTGCCCCGTACCTGGTTCGCCACATGACCAAAAGTGTGTTTCCCCGAATGCCAGAGGCTGCCGACTAGCAGCGAGGGCCTTGGTGATTCTGTGGGTAAACTATGCCCTCATTAGGTAAGGTATACAAGGTAAGAAAACAACAATAAACAGTGGAATCAATAAACAACATGCATAACAACAGAACCCAAATAGCAGAAACAATTTAGATATATAACTATAATGACAATGATGCAGAAGGTACAAGTATCTAAGGAAAATAGAAAACACAAAAACATGCTAAAAACAACTAAAACCAAGTACAAAAGAAGACAAAGTAAGCCCCTCAGCATCGCGAGCCACGGCTCGGTCCCATGCTCCCCAACTCCTGGTGCAATCAAGATCCTGAAGTAGAAGGGGACTTTCCCTTGTCTATACCTGCAGCAACATATTTTGCTTGGGCCCAAAAGCATGGCCCAAACAGGGTGTGAGATACAATCCCAGTAGGCAATCACCCAAAGATTTGTGCCTAACAGTCAATGAATACATGGAAGTAATAAAACAATAATCAGTAAACAGAAAATCACAAGTAGCTACAATCCACAGTTCTAACAAGTAAAGCACACTAGTAAGAAGTCAGCAACAAGAAGAAAACAGGTATCCCTCTGGGTAGCTCTCACAGTCTAACCCCTATGGTTCAACCTCTAAGTTCTAGCAACCCTCTGGGAGGCACACACAGTCTCACCCCTTTGGTTCAGTTACGTAATTAAGCAGACTCTCTGGGGAAGCACTCACCATCAATTCCCCTTATAGTCTCGTATCGTGCTAAATGATCTCTGGGGAAGCACTCAACATCAATTTCCCATGTGTCCTGCATTGAGGATCTATAGATTCTCTGGGGAAGCACTCAACGTCAATTCCCTCTATAGTCTCGGATCGTAATTAAAAGACACTCCGGAGAAGCCCTTCTGTCAATTCTCCCTTTGGTCTACTACTCTAGGTTCTCACAATCCTGAGTATAACTAAACATGCTCAGCGCGCGTGCATCGTCCAAGTAAACCTCAAGAACTACTTGGCTAACAACTAAGGCTCAACAGTAACAACAAAAGAGACAGTTCCACTATCCTACAACAAGTTATGGCATCTGGAAAAATGCCCAACAGGAAAATCAAGCATGGCAAAGCAACCTGAGCACAAAAACAATTACTCTACTCACAAGAAATAACCTCTACTAAAGCAAACAAGCAAAGCAGGCAAACAGTAGGGGAAAACAGGAAACACTGTAACGACCCGAAATTTTGAATAAATCTTGTTTCCTAATTTTGTGTATTGTTTTATTTTATTTTATTTTTATACTCAACAAAAATGTTTCATTTGATAACATGAGTATAATTAAAATGAGACCGTTGGGTTTTGACTGTTATATGACCATTGGTCAATATGACCACTGTAAACTAAACATTTCGATTATTGTCTCTAAATACAAGTAAACTTGGTTAATTAATATATAAAGAAGATTTGATGGCCTCACTCAGTAGTCTTGGACCCATCGAAGCCCATCTAACAGAACTTGGGAAGGAGGTAGCACCACTGGGCTTTGCTCTGGACCAAACCCAAGATGAACTTAATCGTGTGAAGCTAGAATGGGTTCACCTTCGCGAGAAGTTCAAACTGATAAAAATTAATACTCGTGCGATGTTGGTCGAGCCTCCCTCGGATTCTCTCACCTTAACACACCTTACACTTAGGTCCTATGCTGGTGTGATAAGGGGATATGTAAGGAGACCGTAACTACCTTGTGTAATCCTTTTTTTAAATAAAAAATCGGGATTTCTTCTTATGATGAAGTTTATGAATTTTAAAATGTCCGGATAAATATAGTATGCATATTTTTGGTGAATTTTAGAGAAAGGAAATTTTAAAAAAATGGTAAACCTTAAATAATTAAAAATGTGTAATGATTTTCAAAAAATGTTCTTCTACAATTATGTTCAGTACGAAATTTAGAGTCTAATAAGATCAACGTGATTTTTAATGAATAGTAAATTATGAATAGTCATTTTATGATTAGGATTAGTAATATGTCCAAATGGATTAGTAATCTCACTTAAAGAAAGTATTACTATAATCTAGGCATCTTGATTAAGTAATGTGATTCAATTAAATGGTTAAATAACGGTTTCATAAATTATTATTCAAGTATTAGTTTTTTCAGGTGAATAGTGTTTTTTAATTAAAAATTAAATTAAAAATATTTAGAAAATTATTTTTATAAAATTTATTTTATTTTTGAACTCAGAGCATTGATATTATGTTAAGGTAAATATTGGGGTTTTTTCTGAAAAAATGAATTTTCGGAGCATAGTGTATTTATTTAAAAAATAAATTAAAAATATTTAGAAAATTATTTTTATAAAATGGAGTTCATTTTTGAAATTAGATCATTGATATTTGGTTAAGGTGAAATTTAGGGATTTTTCTGAGAAATTTGAATTTTCAGTGAATAGTAAAAATACAGTTTTAGTGTTTCGGTATGTTTAATGACATCATAACTGTGTCATGATGACTTCATGAGATATTTTATGGGTTGTCCAACCAAAGGTGATGAATTATTGTATTGGGGGCCCCATTTGGCCTAACTTAATGGGAAATATCTTTGGAGAGCACATGGTTTTGAGAAACCCACTTGTGAGGTGTCTCTTGGCCATTAATGCCTTGTCCCCTCACTTTCCCTATAAATACCAAGCCATGCTCTCATCCTTTGGACTCAAAAATCATTCTCAACGATTTTCTGGTCTCATTATCCCCCAAGGAGTCCTCCCAAGGTTCCCCCAAGCCCTCAAGTTCCAAACCTTTGAGTTTTAAGAGTTACGTTTTAAGGTAAGGGATCTGACCCCCTCTCTTTCTTTTCAAGTGATCTCTTTTATGTCATTTATTTTATGCTCCATGTTCTTATGATGGAGGATGTTCTTTTATATTCATTATAATTTCCTTTTTATTTTCATATGATGATAGACCCCCTCTTACTCTCATCATTTCATTTTATGAATGTTTAAGTGGCGCTGTTAGGCTGCCGAAATTTTTGTAACGGATTCTTTCACCCTTCTCATTTTCAAGTTCTATTTTCTTGTCAAGTCTTTCAAGTTCCTTTTTATTATGATGGGGTATGATATCTATATCTATCATACTGATATTTTATGATCATATCATGAGAGACCCCATTTTATCTCTTCAATTCAGCATTTTGAAGTTTTAAGTGGCGCCGTTAGGCTGCCGAATTTTTAAGTGGTTCATTCACCCTCTCCATTTTTTGAAGTTCTACTTTCATGTCAAGTCTTTCAAGTTACTTTTTATTATGTTGGGGTATGATATCTATATCTATCATACTGATATTTTATGATCATATTATGAGAGATCCCATTTTATCTCTTCAATTCAATATTTTGAACTTTAAGTGGTGCCGTTAGGCTGCCGAATTTTTAAGGGATTCGTTCACCTTTCTCATTTTTCAAAGTTCTACTTTCATGTAAATTATTTGAAGATCCTTTTTATTATTTTGGGGTATGATATATATATCTATAATACTGATATTTTATGTTCATATTATGAGAGACCCTATTTGATATCGTCAATTCATTTTTTGAAGTTTAAGTGACGTCGTTAGGCTGCAGAATTTTCATAAGAGAAATCTTATTTTTTTTCTTCCTTTCACGTTCTTCATTTCATAAGGAACATCTTTCAAATTTCATTACCATGTTCACATATCCTTAATATTATGTCCCTATACTGTTTTATGGATCATTTATGAGTGGGTGACCAATGTCCCCTCTCTTTTTAATGTTTTCTAAAACCTCGTAACATAGCCGTTATGCTGCAGAATTTCCGTCTCAAAATGTCTCTCTCTTTTTCAAAAGTTCTTTTATTTTATTAAGTGAATACTCAATGCTCTTTATTCTAAAGGGGTATTCACATATATACCAAAATGTTCTATTTTAAATTATTGTATTTATATACATGAGACCCACCTTCCTTTTCTGTGGGTTTTAAAGTGACATAACGATCATGTATTTAAAGCAGTTTTAAAACGTTATGATTATGAAATGAAACCCATTTAATTTATTCCATATGGGTTGTTTATGAAATGATTTATGATGATATATGTGGCTCACTTTATAACAAATTCAAATTTAAGTTTGCGCCCTGATAGCACTCCAATGCATTGGGTAATCATGTAACCACTAGAGATTACTATTTTCACGATATCTTGGTGAATAACCTTGGTAATTTTCAAATGACACCTTATGGATGGACCGTAGTGATATGTTCACGATTTTCTAAGTTAAATGATGTAGCCACATCTTAAAGTTATGAAAAATGTTATTTTTATTATGATATGCCTCATGATTTCCTTCTCATTCCTTAAAGTTCTTTTTCATGACATTGTTGATGTATCTCAAGTTCACATGTTAAATGTTTCCCCTTGTTTCCCTTACGGGGCCTTCTTCTCACCCTTTCTTTTGATGTATGCCCTCAGGTTATGAGATGCAGTAATGAACCTAGGATGAACACAAGTAAAATCCTTTCAAGTGTTTAAGAAGAGTGTTTTTTTCATGTATTAAGTTCCTGGTTTCCAAGACACTAAACCTTAAAGATCCTCAGTTTTGTATAATGCAATGAAAGTTTATGTGACAAAAAGGCGGGATGCTATAGTTGGTATCAAAGGATGGTTTAGTTATTTGTAGAAATTAGGATATGAAAACTCTAGGAAGAACCCTATAGAAGAGTTTAAATATAGGAAATCTTCCTGGTATTTTGGTGAGTATTGAGTAAGGGGTTGCCAAGCAAATACATCCCTATCTGGATACGAGAAGGTAGAGGTGGCTCTGGCACAGACGTACATAGGGGTAAAACCTGAAAACACCGCTTTGAGCTAGACTCGAATGGGAACTGGAACACGACAACGGGCCTTGCTGTACTCTTGGTTACGACACTCCTAGGGGATATGCTTTGGTAAATTCATAAGCCTAGTATGAACCATTGTTAAAGGAAGAAAGATAAAATAAAATAAAGATTCACATAAGAATATATGATCATGGATAACCTAGATGGGAACCTAGGGGATCACAAGTTAGGGTATACTTTTCTTCTACAAGTTATCCTCATATGCTTTCAGTTCCTTTTCATGATTATTGGCTAAGTACTTAATCTAATAATTATACATTCTCTTCTTAGTTAATGGTGGGAAATGGAAGAACATGTCCCAACAACCAATGTGATAGGAAATGTGACGAATAATGTATTAATATGACATGGATGATTAGGGGATTAAAAGATGATTATTATTTTGGAAGACGTTCACTATTTTGGGGACCCTATATGATCGAGGTAAATATATTACTACGGTATTTTCATTGAGGAGTAAGGTTGACTTATATTTTGAAGAATCGATGAATTTAAGGTGGACTTATAGTAATTTAGGTTACCTATGGGAATGATTAACCTATCTTGAGTAAAATATGTTTAGGTTAGCTACTTTTGTTATAAGATGTTAGGAGTGGTTGATGTTTCTTGGAGATGAACAATGAAGTTTATTTTGGAAGACTATGTTATCAAATCCTTCTTGTATTTGGGTTTCAATCTTAGTTTTGTTTATTTTGAGGAATTTTAAGGACCGTTATTTATTGGATGGTATATAATGAAATTTGGGTAGTACCATGGAACTTTGAAGATTTAAAAGTAGTTTCCATTCCTATGGGATTATTTCTTTTTGAAGAGTTGTTTAACCTTAACCTTTATTTTTTTGGGATAATGTTTAAAGATAGAAGAAATAGATAGTTAATATTTTGAGGATTATGTGATTCTCTAGAAGATTAGTCTTGTGGTTTGGATGAGACCTAGTGTTTTTTTATTCTCATCATTTGGAGAAAAGATTAGTTTTGGTAGAGACTTATTAAAGGATGAAACTCTACTTGAAGGTAAGTATATTTTCTTATGTTTTTGTTCTATGTAGTAAATTAATTCCTCAAAATTATGAAAAGGAACGTAAAACAAAAACATTGTTGGTTAACGTTTCCTACTAGGTAATCAAAGACTGTTTACACACATCATAAGTTAGGGATTTTCTCATGGTTAACTTTCTATTAATAATGTTTTCTATCACTCTCCCTTAGAATGTGACCCTTGGTTTTTTCCTCCATGTCCATGTTTTCCTACATGGGATCCTAGTATGGGTTAACTCGGGTGACCTTTGTACTTCCCTTTCTTTCTTTTAAAGTAATATTTTTACTGACACCTTTTCCGATATAGGACTTTCAATAAAATTTCAAAACCCAATTTTAAAAATTGCGAGGTCACAATTTCTTAAGGGGGGAAGATTGTAACAACCCGAAATTTTGAATAAATCTTGTTTCCAAATTTTGTGTGTTATTTTATTTTATTATATTTTTATACTGAACAAAAATGTTTCATTTTATAGCATGAGTATAATTAAAATGAGACCGTTGGGTTTTGATTATTATATGACCATTGGTCAATATGACCGCTGTAAACTAAACGTTTCAATTATTGTCTCTAAATACAAGTAATCTTGGTTAATTAATATAGAAAGAAGATTCGATGGCCTCACCCAGTAGTCTTGGACCGATCGAAGCCCATCTAACAGAACTTGGGAAGGAGGTAGCACCACTGGGGATTTCTCTGGACCAAAATCAAGCTAAACTTCATCGTGTGATGCTAGAACGGGATCGCCTTCGTGAGAAGATCAAACTGATAGAAATTACTACTCGTGCGATGTTGGCCGAGCCTCCCTCGGATTCTCTCACCTTAGCACACCTTACACTTAGGTCCTATGCTGGTGTGATAAGGGGATATGTAAGGAGACCGTAACTACATTATGTAATCCTTTGTTTTAAATAAAAAATTGGGATTTCTTCTTATGATGAAGTTTATGAATTTTCAAATGTCTGGATAAATATAGTATGCATAATTTTGGTGAATTTTAGAGAAAAGATATTTTAAAAAAATATTTATTTAAACCTTAAATAATTAAAAATGTGTTATGATTTTCAAAAAATGTTCTTCTAAAATTATGTTCAGTACGAAATTTAGAGTCTAATAAGATCAACTTGATTTTGGATGAATAGTAAATTATGAACAGTGATTTTATGAATAGGATTAGTAATGTGTCCAAATGGATTAGTAATCTCACTTAAAGAAAGTATTAATATAATATAGGCACCTTGATTAAGTAATGTGATTCAATAAAATGATTAAATAATGGTTTCATAAATTTTTATTCAAGTATTAGTTTTTTCAGGTGAATAGTGTTTTTTAATTAAAAATTAAATTACAAATATTTAGAAAATTAATTTTATAAAATTGATTTCATTTTTGGACTCAGAGAATCGATATTATGTTAAGGTAAATTTTGGGGTTTTTTCTGAAAAAAATGAATTTTCGGTGAATAGTGTATTTATTTAAAAAATAAATTAAAAATATTTAGAAAATTATTTTTATAAAATGGAGTTCATTTTTTAAATCAGAGCATTGATATTTGGTTAAGGTTAAATTTTGGGATTTTTCTGAGAAAGTTGAATTTTCAGTGAATAGTAAAAATACAGTTTTAGAGTTTTGGTATGTTTAATGACATCATAACTGTGTCATGATGATGTCATGAGATATTTTATGGGTTGGCCGACCAAAGGTTATGAATTATTGTATTGGGGGCCCCATGTGTCCTAATTGCATGGGAAATATCTTGGGAGAGCACATGGTTTTGAGAAACCCACTTATGAGGTGTCCCTTGGCCATTAATGCCTTGTCCCCTCACTTTCCCTATAAATACCAAGCCATGCTCTCATCCTTTGGACTAAAAAATCATTCTCAACGAAGTTCTGGTCTCCTTACCTCCCAAGGAGTCATCCCAAGGTTACCCCAATCCCTCAAGGTCCAAACCATTGAGTTTTAAGATTTACGTTTTAAGGTAAGGGATCTGACCCCCTCTCTTTCTTTTCAAGTGATCTCTTTTATGTCATTTATTTTATGCTCCGTGTTCTTATGTTGGAAGATGATATTTTATATTAATTATAATTTCCTTTTTATTTTCATATGATGAGAGAACCCCTCTTACTCTCATCATTTTATTTTTTTGAAAGTTTAAGTGGCCCCATTAGGCTGCCGAAAGTTTTGTAACGGATTCTTTCACCCTTTTCATTTTCAAGTTCTATTTTCTTGTCAAGTATTTCAAGTTCTTTTTTATTATTTTGAGGTATGATCTCTATATATATCATATGGATCTTTTATTATCATATGATTAGATACCCCATTTGATCTCTTCAATTCAGTATTTTGATTTTTTAAGTGGCGCCGTTAGGCTGCCGAATTTTTAAGTGGTTCATTCACCCTCCTCATTTTTTGAAGTTCTACTTTCATGTCAAGTGTTTCAAGTTCCTTTTTATTATGTTGGGGAATGATCTATATATCTATAATACTGATATTTTATGATCATATGATGAGAGAACCCATTTTATCTCTTCAATTCAGTATTTTGAAGTTTATGTGGCGCCGTTAGGATTCTGAATTTTTAAGAGATTTGTTCACCTTTCTCATTTTTCAAAGTTCTACTTTCATGTAATGTCTTTAAATTTCCTTTTTATTATGTTGGGGTATGATCTCTATATCTATCATACTGATATTTTATGTTCATATGATGAGAGACCCTATTTGATCTCGTCAATTCATTTTTTGAAGTTTAAGTGACGTCGTTAGGCTGCCGAATTTTCATAAGAGAAATCTTATTTTTGTCTTCCTTTCATGTTCTTCATTTCATATGTTACATCTTTCAAATTTCATTACCATGTTCATATATACTTCATATTTTTTCCCTCTACTTTTTTATCTATCATTTATGAGTGGGTGACCCATGTCCCCACTCTTTTCAATGTTTTATAAAACCTCGTAACATAGCTGTTATGCTACAGAATTTCCGTCTCAAAATGTCTCTCTATTTTTCTAAAGTTATTTTATTTTATTAAGTGAATACTCAAATATATTTCTTCTAAAGGGGTATTCACATATATACCAACATTTTCTATTTTAAATTCTGGTATTTACATACATGAGACCCACCTTCCTTTTCTGTGGGTTTTAAAGTGACATAAAGATCATGTATTTAAAGCAGTTTTAAAACGTTATGATTATGAAATTAAACCCATTTCTTTTATGCTATATGGGTTGTTTATGAAGTTATTTATGATGATATATGTGGATCACATGATAACAAAGGCAAATTTAAGGGTGCGCCCTGATAGCTCTCCAATGCATTGGGTAATGATGTAACCACTAGAGATTACAATTTTCACGATATCTTGGTGAATAACCTTGGTAATTTTGAAATGACACCTTGGGGATGGAACTTGGTGATATGTTCATGATTTTATATGTTAAATGATGTAGCCACATCTTAAAGTTATGAAAAATTTCATTTTTATTATGATATGCCTCATGATTTCTTTCTCATGCCTTAAAGTTATTTTTCATGACATTGTTGATGTATCTCAAGTTCACATGTTAAATGTTTCCCCTTATACCCCTTACTGGGACTTCTGCTCACCCATTCTTTTGATGTATTTCCCTAGGTTATTAGATGTAGTAATGAACCGAGGATGAACATAAGGAGAAGCCTTTCAAGTGTTTAAGAAGAATGTTTTTTTTGTTTCATGTATTAAGTTCCTGGTTTCCAAGACACTAAAATTTAAAGATCCTCAGTTTTGTATAATGTAATGAAAGTTTATGTGACAAAAAAGGCAGGATGATATAAACACGCAATACCCCGTTCAGGGGTATTGGTGTAAATTGCACAAAATATTCATCAAATTTCTACGTAAAGGCACAAACCACCTACCTCGATCTGAGGAGATCGATATACGTGAACGTCAACGACAGATTCCTCTTAGAACAATGTAGATCTTAGAAAATGCACAAAATGTTCATCCCACGATAACATGGAAACGAGGAGGAATCAAGAAACGAGGCTAAAGCAGAAGAAAGAACTCACCGCTGCGATTCCAACGCAAATAACCGTGCTCAAATCGGATAAAGGACAGAGAGGCGGGAGTTCATCGAAGATCCGGTCGTACGGTCCCTCTCGGATGGACAAAAACTGGAGAAGAAGATGAAATTGGGGGATAGGCGCGACCCCAGTCTTTTTAATGAAAAAAAATAAAGTACACGGCGTGTACTTCTTGAGTACATGTCGTGTACTTCAATTTTTCCATACTCCGAATTAATCGGCCTCCACCTCAGCCTTACACACCGTGTGTGTGGCCAAGACACAGCCAGCACAGGGCTTCGAGCCGGAACAGAGTACACGGCGTGTACCCAGAAAGTACACGGCATGTACTTATGAAATTTCCAGAAAAATTTATTTTCCTTAAAAACTCCAGAAAAAAGGAAAACATACCTGAACAAAGATTCAGGTTCTTACAATAAACACTAGTCCCTCTCTCCCCAATAGTTTTGTGTAAGTGGTGTTTTGTCTTGGCTCCGGTTGGTGTCAGTGTGTATGTTAAAATTAAAAGGGATTTTGGAAATTATGATGGTTTATTTTAAATATTTTTGGGATTGGGAAAATTCATTTTAAATGAAAACGTGTTGTCTTGATAATTTGGTAATTGTATGAAATTCATAATGAAATGGAATAGATGGAAACATGTGTTAATGTACATGTGATGTCATGGGTGTTTATTTGAAATTAAAGGATTGAACTTGTTTTTTAAATGTGTTATTTGAAAGGGATTATTTTTTATGTGTTTATATTTTTTTTGTTTTTAAGTTATTTTTTGTGGATGAAGGAACTTTCACTAATGTTGCTTCGTCTTGATATCTCTTTTGGCTTTGTGTTTTGTGTGTTGTTTATAAATTTCCACCTAGAAATGTACCCAAGGTTTTTGATAACTCATGCACAATTTTTGGTCATTCTCAAACATTGCCTATTCTTCATGGTGATTAGGGTCTTTTAGAGGCAGTGGAATGTCATGAAGAGGTAAAGCGCGTCTTTAGGGTATTGGGAACCCTAGAAGATGTCATAGTGCATGCCATTCTTGGTATGTTCGAAGGTCCAACTCTAGATGAATGGGTGTTGTTTTCCTTTCCATCAATGCAAGTTAGGGTGACATAGGATTTCGTTAAATCCAACTTTTTCCAATGATTCATACCTAAAGAGGTATAGAAGAAGAAAATGGAATATCTCTTGCATATTCAACAAGGACAACAGACAGTGAAACCATATATTGACCATTTTAAGGAACTAGTTTTCTTTTATCCAGAGGTAGCATTGCAGGATTTGATAAAGACTCCTCTATTCATAGGGGGTCCTTGTATAGTGATCAAGGAGTGGTTATTGCCCTATTAGGACCATAATTTAGAGAACCTAGTGGATGAGGAATTCCTACATGAGTTGGTCTCAAGAGAGCAGATGGTTGGAAACCCAATGTATCTAGTTGCTCATGAAGGTTCCCCATATAGAGAGAAGGGTGCACCAAAGAGACCTATTTATAAAGAGTTATCTACAGTGGTTATGGCTTCTATTTCATTGGACCATTCAATGGTGTTCCGTCAGTGTGGACGTTTAGGGCACTAGAAGTCATCATGTCACATCCCTCCAAAGATGCGTTATAATTGTGGTTGTCTTGGTCATCTAGGGAAGCTTGGTAGGAATTGTCACCTGAATAAGATGCTCTGATCAAGGAATGCTAGTACCTGACAGTGAGGAATTAGATGATTCGGCCATCAGAGCCCTATCCACAGGTCTTTGGGTGAATCTCGGACAAAGTCAAGAGTTTCAGGAGGTGTGAAGCCTCAGTTCGGGCTTTGTGTTTCATGTTGGGATTGGAAATTTTAAATAATTTTTGTTCTTGTTTCTCTATTGTTAATTTATTATTGTTATTGTATGTTGATAATTTCAATGGGGGAATGTTATGAACTTATCCTCTTGTAATCCTACTATTCCATTTGTCTAATTATGTTTTTCTGAATCGTTCATTTTTTATAAAGTGTGTTTGAACCTTGTATGGGTTGATCTTGATTTAGGTGTGTTCATTTGGAGATGAAAGATCCTATAGAAGAATCGATGATTTTAGTTATTATCGGGTTCAATTCTTGGGTTACATTCTTCTCGTGGGTCTTTCTCTAGTGTTGGGGGTTTTTTGGTATAGGTCCAGATTTCCTAGTTTCAGTAGAGGTGTTGTTTTGGTGGTGCAATAAAAGTTAGTCTGGAATGGTTGGGAGTTATTTCTGCCCCCCTTCTCGGGGTGGTATGGTTGGGTGTTAAATATATTAATTAGTTGATTCCTTGAGGTGGGGAGAACCCTCTCATGCATTCTCATTCTCTTGTGTTGTGGTTTCTTTCAGTTTCAATCGGGTATGGATTCAAGTTCTGTCTATCATTTAGCTGGGTGACTTTATGGAGGAAAAAGGTTTCTTTGGTGTGGATAATTGCCACACCCCAACCTTTAAATTTATTATTATTTTATTATTTCATTTCTTTGGGTTCTCTCATAGAGGCTTGGGTTGAACACAGGATTAAATTATTTTGGATTTTCATTTTTAGTGGGTTTTGGACTGGTGGGCGGGCACCACACGGTTGTCGATACTGCACGGTCATCCCCAGAGACCGTGCGGTTTCCAAGTACCTTAAATAAATAAATTTTGATGAAAAAAATGAATATAAAAGAAAATAAAAGAATAAATATGAAATAAAAATTAAAAGATTGTTTTAATAATAATCATGTTGTTATTATTATTATTATTAAATATATTATTATGATATTATGTTATTATTATTACAATTATTACTATTAATCGTGTAATTTTATTATTATTATATGAAATTATGAAAAAATTGGAAACCCTACAGGGGACGTTTCCCCCCTGGGCTTCTCCCACTTGGCCTGGGGTGCGGCCACCGGCCACCACCTACTCTCCCCACTGAAGCACTAGTCAGCCCCTCCCACATTGCTTCATTCTCTATATGCGTGACACAACCCTCGGCGGTCAGCTCCCCATCCAGCCTTCTCCAGCGGTGGTGACCCCATGCTCTAGCCGCCACACCTCCTTCTCGTCATGCTCTAGTGAACCCGCCCCACACCCTCTCTCTCTGGAGTAGGGTATGAAAACCCTTCCCAATTTCTCTCTTGTGTGCACATGACCCTCTGGATGACACCCCCCCGGGTTCGGTGGTTATTCCAGTGCAGTGTGAACCTCCTTTATAGTGCCTCCACCTTGTTCTGGTGTGGCCACTATTCCCCTAACTGGTATCCCTCTCCTATTTTGGTCTTGGTATATTTCCCTCCCTTTATTTTTTGTGTTTTTTTCAAATTAACAAACCCCTAATTCCATGATTTGTAATTCGTGGGATTTTCTCATTGATTAGAGTGTGTGGTTTGTCCATATAGTGTTGTTCATCTTTTTAAGGAAGCGTCATTGTGTCCAAGATTTTTTAAAGATGGAAATTTCAAAATCCCCCCTTTCCCGCACAACCCCTGACACATGTGTGTCTTAAATAATTTTTGAAATATCATCTTAACCTCAATAAGTATAATAGATAATTTATTATAGTGTTTTTATGTTGGTTAATGTTGTTAAAAATAGTTTTGGAATATTTATTTAATTATGTGTAGGTGATTCCATATATGACTATTATTTGATGATTCATTCTTCTTATTTAATGATGTTGGAATGTTCTATGATTAAATTTTTTGGTGTGAACTCACTTTTCAAGAATGATTAATATGTTTTGACTTCTTTTTGAAGCACATCATGTGATATAAAGTGGAATCTTGGTTGAAAAACCATTGTGTGTCTCTTACCAGTGTTTTATGAACTATGTATTTAATTTATTCAACTATTCAGGGAGTGAAAAACATGTTTTGGTTTAGGTTAATGTGAATTTATTCGTAAAGGAATGTTGAGTATACTTCAGTGTTTAATCCATGTGTTAATTCTTTAAACTATTGAATAATTTTTTATAGTGGTTTGTTTAATTATGAAAATTGATTCTTTCATTGTGAAAAATTGAATTTGGCGTGGGAGAGGTGTGGGTTAATTTTAGAAAGGTGTGAGAGTAGTTTTTAAGGGACGTGGTTATGCAGTGGATTTTTAAATTTAATTCACATGTGAAGTTGGTGAAATTGTGATTCAAGCCTTTTTTCCCTATTCAATGTTTTAGCAAATGATTGAATGATTTATTCAATGATGTTTGGAATGTGAATCATGGGTAGAGAGGGTTTTCTTGTGCATTTGGGTTTGGTTGATAATGACTGGTAAATTTGTGAAGTTGGTTCTCATTTTCTACACAATACTAGGTTCTTTTGTGTGGTTTCTAAAATAATAGTTTAGAGTGGAGTTTCATAAGGTGATCTTGTTTGGATCTTAGTAGGGTATTGTGAATTTTGAGTTCAAATGACCAATTGACACTTTGAATACAAAGGTGATGTTGTATAAATTTTTACTAAAGGTTGTGTTCAGTAAATGTTTGTGCTTGGTTGGAGACTTTGTGACTTTTTATAAAACGGTTGGAATGTTATACGTTATAACAGCCCAGTTGGAACCTTCAATGATATGAGGTTAATATGTGATTAAAGTATATGAGTAAGTATATTTTTATTGGGAACCTCTATAAAGGGATATCCATTTATGAGTTATCATATAGAGTGTCCATTTTTGGGGTAGGAAAGTGTGGAGGCGGTAGGTTAGATAAGTCACGCATGTGATGTCCCCCTACTTACACAGTATTACTACTCCCATTAGTCCCTGGGAATATTTTAGATGATCAAGTGGTGGTTTTTGATCAACCCCAATTAGATGGGTTGGTACCCCATGGATTTGTAGTTATGACTAGTGGGATTTTCCACTTGATTTGGTCAGTTTTGGGCGGCCAGTTGGTTATATACTTAGGAGATTCACCATACGCCGGAACGTGGTTCCAAACCGAGTACATCTAGGGGTATTCACGGGATATTTAAAGTCACCCATGGTTACTTAATTATGTACATTTTTTGTTTACATTATGTTGTACTAGTTTATTTCTATCTCACACTCTTTACCTGTTTTATTTTTGCACAACATTAGTATCATCTATTTTGGTTTTCATTTTCAAATGACAGTTGGTTTTGGAAAATGATATATATTTGTGTTGTACTTTAAAAGGGAGAAATTATATTTGTTATATTAAAATGTTAAAACCCTATTTTATAGCATTATTTCACATTAGTTTCTATGAAATTCTTTGGGAAAGGGAACTTTTGGATATTGTGGTTTATCTTTTGGCATCCCTACTGAGCATCTTAGTACTCATTCCTATCCTACCTTTTAAGTTTCAGGTTCTCTGAGATTTGGGATCGAACATGAAGTGAGTGTGGTTCTGTGTTTGGTGGTGACCCATGAGGTCATCTAGAGGTATGCTTAGCTGTTTAGTTTTTATCTTTTTCTGATTCTAGAGTTTATTTTTATTTTTCTATTTATTTCTGTTTATTAATTCTTCATTTATGAACCAAATATTTCTCACTTTTTTAGTTTTGATTCCCTACACTAGTTGTCATCCTGTGTGGTTTAGCAACTCCCTTCAAGCCATGCATCAGACTAGCTCAGGTGACTGGTTCACGGTGAAACCATGTTGGTTTGTGACACTAGTTCCCCTTATTCAATCTGAAAAAACACATAGCACAACACTCTGTAGAAGAAACCCTACCTTCTGTAGCATTCCACCACACTGATGGACTCCATCACTGCATACCACTATGGTACATTGGAGGAACCTAATGTCACATACCACTACTACATACAGACCACACCTAAGTTCACATACCACTTTGGTGTGTGGAAGACCCCTCTACCCACATAGAAATACGCTATTCAGAGGGATCCCCCACCCACATGAAGAAAAATATTGTGGAATGGGGTTCTTTCGGGCATTACAACTTCCAGTTCTGTTCATATCTATCCATACCCATAATTCCCTTGACGTATCGTCTACAAACCAATCCATATGCATTAGGCCAAAGCCTCGTCCAAAGCCACCAGACCTGTATGAACAGACCTTCAGAAGCAACAATTCACCCTTTTGAGTCTACATACTCGTGGTAACTGGAGACATGTGGGTAATCGACACAGTAGTATAGGCCCCTGGGGTGTTTCAATGTTCACATTCCCATGGTAACCCATAGTCCAACCTTGGGATTCTCGCATGTACCTCCTCATTCCATGGATTAGGGGAAATCACTATATTCTCCATTCAACGAGGGATAGTGATAAGTCAAAGGAATCATTCCTACCATTCCATTTGAGGAGGAGTTATGCTTATCCCCTTTCCTATAACCTATTTTAGGGAACCCCTTTATGTGACCCCGTATCATTTCGATTAGAGGGGACACTCCTCCTCTCAGGCTTGGCTCAGGAAAAGTCCAGATTGGTTTCCAAATATGACTATCTTAGATATTAACACGGGTGAGGAAATTTTCACATTCAAATCCCCTCATTATATCTCATCAAGTCGCCGTCTCAGCTTCTTCCACAATCATTGTCCATTCCAATCATAGGAATGTGATGGTGTGTGGTCTCCCAGATCTATTTCGTCATCTTATTTATTACACCGAACATGAATCACATGGGAATAGATGTAAACGAAGGTCACAACATCCATACCATCTTACCATAAACAATGAAAACTCTGATTCCCACCAAAAATTGGATATGTAGGAATCCTTATTAAGCCTCGAGCTCCATGCCAGCTCAACTGTGAAATGATAAATTATGCCTCCCAAAAATGGTCCTCCTATAAGTAATACGCTGAAAATCATTTCAGGTTTTTCCTCAACCGGCCTTCTCCTAGGTTTAAGCCCCAAATTAAATGAACTAAGATAACAATGATTCTTTCCAAAATTAGGATATGTATGATGTTTTTCTATGGTCCCGAGATCAAAGGGGATCCTTTTCAATGGTTAATCCCCAATCAAGACCCCCGCAAACTAGGCCTCCATTACAGTATAAGCCCTAACATAAACTGAACTATAAGGGATTTGATTCCCAACTAACTAAGATACATTGGAAGCCTTCCTAAGGCCCAAAAATAGCACCCTAATCACCCTAGTGTTCACCAATCAATATCCCTGGTATAGCCATATCCATCCAGGAGACCATGCCTCTTCTAAGAATCATGTCCTTCTTCGGTGTAATTCTCTCATGAAAACTTGACTAGGCATCTTCGGCCTAGACGTCCTAGCCGCATGATGTAAAATAGCACGAATACATCCTTGTCACATGACTTTGAAATGTGATTTGTCTAGTTAAGCAGCATCGAACTACAAGGGTTCCGATTCGTCTCATGAGGATACATAGGAATCCCATCTTATGGGTTCGATCCCAAAAGTGAAACAAAATTCATCCTCCATGGATGATGATAAACTCCATAGCGCCTCACCATATGGCATAAACTAGGATTGTCTCAATAATTCCAAATCCACGTATAAACATGATTGAATTTTCAAACCAAGAGTAATACATAGACACATTCTTGGGAATGAACTAAGGATTCATGAACATATAATCATTGCTTAAATCTATAATGGAGTCTCTGAGTAGGCAATAATCACCCCCCAAATGTTTCTGATGAGCCTGAACTCTAATCTTCTTGACCAACAGAGTCCTTAAGTGTCGTTGGCCAAATATTCATCCAACGAGTGCCTACCTTTGGAAAGAAGGTCCTAAAATCTTTGATAAAAGGATTGTTGGGTGTTTCTGGCTCCCTGAATAAACCTGTTGGAGACTATCAATGGAACTCACACCCAATAAGGGCATATTTCACAAACAATTAACCCCCTGTAATCGCCCGTGCGTGATCATGAAAATAAGGAATGTTCTTCTCAAAGAAAAAAGGATATATTTCCCATTCCTAATGGGATCGTCTTTCCCCCACCAAAAATAGTAAAACACAAATCGGGTTGAAACCAAAATGGTGAACCTAATGTGAAACTATATGTAACAGCCTAAAATTAGTTGTCACTTGTTGGAACACTGTTTTTACACACACACACGCACCTCAGAATGAAATATTATCATATCCCATTTACTTAATGTATAACTTAAAATTTTCACTTTATTTTGGATGTACTAATGTACTCCTTTCATTATTTATATATAGTTCATGTTTTAAAATGTTCGCATGGGTTCTCTTTGACTCTTTTTTTATATTATTAGGTTCCCTATCACTCTCCGCCTATCATTATTACTCTTTATATATTTATATTATTCTTAATTTATGATATTCATACATCCTTTTTCATTATTTTATATGTATATTCATTTATTTATGGGTTCTTTCATATTATTTTTTTATGTCAACTTTATGAAGTGTATAAGGGAAGTTTTTCAAGTACTATCTTCATCTCTTTTTATCTTATATATTAGAATTATATTTTTCAAGGATATATAATTGGAAAATTTTATTATTAAAATAAATTTTTGTCAAATTTTTGAAAATAATTCTTCAAAGTGACGGATTTCGTGGTTCTTATTGTAATGTATCCAAATGTTATGGAAAATATTTAATGTCCTCCCTTCTATTTTTCTCTCTATTCATATAAAGAATATTTTAAAGGTAATAAATTTATAATAAATTTTAAAATCATTATTTATTTTTTAAAAACAATATTATATGTATTTTTTCCTTGAAAATGAAATTTTCCTTGTTTATTTCTACTTTGTGCAAAAATTATGTATATTTTTATAAAAACATATACAATTTCAAGTATTCTTCAGAATGTTTTATTATTTATTTGAATTAAATTTTATATTTCATCCATTTACCATTTTTTATAATATATCTTTTTTAATGGTATATTTTTAATATATTATTATTATTTTCAAATAATCATATATTTTATAATTCATATTACTATTTATATGTGGTGTGGTAGAAATGAAATACCTATGAGAAAAAATGATCCATCCTTTCTTTTGTATTATATTAATATCAATCATATATAAATATAAACCTTCTTCAAATTAATTTCCATCATCAATTACCTATACTTCCATATTCTAATTGAATAATGTTCACCTATATTTTCTTGTCATTCTATTTATTTGGGAAAATATATTTGATTTACCCTAAACTTACTTAATCTTTATAGTGAGAATACCATATACATTATTATTCTAATTAAATGGCATTTCCAAATAAAAACACTTTATTTATTTGGATACAAATTTTACTTGCATGATTTATTCATGCTATGATTTTCATATAGTTATCATTTTCTCATATTAATTTGACAAAAATATATAAGGGAATATTATTTTATAATTGGTAGACCCCAAATTATATAGTTGTCCAATTTGTTGGGTAAATAGTTTTGTCTCATGAGATCTCGATGTTGTGTGTGGGATTGATAAGGTTATATTTATTATACATATTCAGCATGGACATGATGCAGTAATCTTTTCCCATTATATTATGTCTGGGAATGATGTAGTTTGCAATGTACACTATGTTATGATGTAATTTTTAGTGTCATGTAATATTTTATTAATATATATTATTATTTATGTGTCATATTCTTAGGTAATATCACATTAAAATTTTATATCAACACGGTCCATAATTATTGTCTTATAATTATATATCCTTATTACATTTTATATGTTATTTATTATGGATCATTTTTATAATTTTTTTACATGATATATGACTATACTATCTGGATTCATTGGTTTTACTTATGGACTATTGATATTGTTCCACTAATCATTCCATTTGTCACATGGTCTTGTATCACACTTTTTTATGATATATTGATAATTCTATTATGACGCATAGTAAATGTTTTGTAGATTATTGATAATTTTCTCACACTTATTTTTTATGGATTCCCATTTCCCTAGGTTATCATAGGTATTATAGATAGTTTAATCAATTTATAAGTGGTATTATATGAGGAATTTTATTAAATTATATAGTATAATTATATGTTGATGATTTATTATATACATTATACCTAATGAAACTAAAAATTTGATTCTGAGGGATGGTTATAATACCTCATCCCAAGTCACTTGAATGACACTTGAGTGGAACAATACAAGACCTCATGTATGCATCCCTATATTAAAAATTCTAAAAAATTTCAATGAGGTATTAAGATAGTTTTGGGGAGACAGTTCCCTCAAAATTAAATCCTAAGTGTAACTCTCAAATAAATATAAATTTCTTCATGGACCAAATGTATAACAAACATCCCAAAAATTTGTAGACCAAAACTTGGATCCCATAGGACCCTTGTAATTTAGAATAAAAACATCAAATAGTATTTGTGATCCATCGTAATATTATATAACAGTAATATTTACACATGGAAATTATCATCCAAATAATGACAACTACGGCACATTATCCGAAACATATTCTAAAAGACTCAAAATAAACGACAATATCACCCATCCTAATGTATATAATCATCCATATTGAATACTTAGCCATTATATCCTAATAAATTCAAAAACATGTATCTTTTAATAATTACATGTTCCTGAAATGAAATATGATGGTCTATACATATACATCAAAATCCATTTCATGAATTTGAGAATGGGTGATTTTGATGACCTAGTAGAGATTCCCCACAGTCCTCAGAAATACCGACTATCATTGTGATCTATTAGATGTGCCCACAATACAAATATAGAATTCATGTAATTTCTATCTAACAGACCCACCAAGAAACATAACAAAAATACCCATAAAATTATATCTTTTTTTTATAAAGTGCCAACCATACCACAATGAAACCTAACCACACCTTCTTTGACCAAAGCATGTAGAAAAATAATCTGTAAATATAACCAAGTATATTACACTTAATTGTTGAATGGAACCCTAAATAAGTCCAAATAATTGTCCCTTATTCTAGGTAAGGTCTCATACCATGTTTTGATCTCATCTCTAGTCTCGTATCCCATTACATACCACTACCATTCACTCAGTTTGAGGTAGCATACCTCCTCACATGCCTCATTCTAGGCCACAACTTGACCAATAAACTCTCACTCAAGGAAGTAACTACTCATACCTTCTCACTCAATGTATTTTACAATATCAAATCTTGAATTTCATGACTTTAAAAACTCCCCAATCTTACAATGAGTCCCAATAGTATAACATGGACCACTCCACATTACTTAAGGTTTCACACTCAAATATCTCTCTCAATTATGGAAAGAAAAAAACCATTGAAATTCATATAGAATCACATCATATACCACATCATTACCTAGAAAATACCTTCTCAGTCATATTTTTCTACACCAAAACATTGTCACTAAAGGTGATGTTATCCATCCATCCACACACCACCCACATCATACTCCATCATGAAACAACCAATTGTCATCTTACACAGTATGTGCTCACCACCATCACTCTCAACATGTCACGTAACTTGAAACAAAAATATATATAAATCAGTATAATCAATCATAATAGCCTAAAGGAACAACGTAATCATAATGTATCATAATTATATATTATTCTTTCTAATTTAACAACCATCCATGGTAAATTTAATTTACCATGATCACTCACGTAACACCCTCATATTTGAGAGAACTCGTCATCCAACTCATATGCCACACCATTAGGTCACTCAAGAATTGAATGAGCCTAGAACTATCACTCTAGGACCAATATATCAAATAATATATTCTTACCGATTTTCATGGAACTAGAAATAGTTCTATAATATTTAATCCATTTGACCCATCTATACCCTCTAGCAGGTTTATTATATAAATCTTGGCCAACGAAGACACCTTGATACCATGAAAAAACATTATTAAGACAACACACCCAACCATACATCATCATGCAATAAAAAAACTAGAAAATAAAAATTTGGAAACACATTCAATGAAACCATGATTTAGAAAATATGTAATTTCTCATATGGTTTCAAACTAACCAAAATAATCTCAAATAAATACCTTCTGACATTTCCATAAACCACACTCAAAACTCCTTTACAATACATTTATAAAATTTATCGTATTATATCTATAATCATTCAAGGTATTTATAAAAAATATCATCGATAACTTTCTTTATAAAATCACAAAATATTTTTAAATACCATTTTAAAACTGTCATTTAAAATCATCTAATTTACCTTGAACTGTCATCATTGACTATTTAACTTAGAATTTAATTTATTATAGAAACCTACATTTTAAATTCCTCATTTAAAAAAGTACGATTCATTTTCCTTAAAAAAAACTCATAGACCCAAAACAATCTATAAATTGGGTTGTCGACACTCGTTCGACCAAGGCACCACCAAAAAATCTTTTAGTAGTCTATATGGAAATTTTTCACTATTTGGGAAATGTGATCATGATCTAATTTATGGAGCATGATAACACAATTCATGAAAACATACAGAAAAAATAGTAATTATTGTCATACATAAATATAAAATCTCTTAATTATCAAGAGACTCAATAATTTAATTACAACCTACATCTACTGATGATCCATAAATAAATCCCAAGATTATTATATCCTACTTTATGCCCTTGATAACTTATCACATCTCAAACACCATAAAATTAATTAACAGTATATTTAAAGATCACATAATAAATATTCATAATTGACTCTAAACTCATTGAGTAGAATAATGGCACAAAAATACAGATCTACACAATATAGTCCTCTCCTGAAATTCACTCAGACCTAAGATATACAAAATTTTGAATTTACTCACATGAATGAATAGACAATTAAAACCAATTTCACTAATCCCAAAAATAACTTTTTCAAGAACCATACCTCATGATAAACAATGAACAGAGCCATGATCACCTCTTTTATTGACCTCCCCTAAAATTAACACAGAATATCCCCATGATGTGATATGATTCCACTATGCTCTAGTGGAATCATCTCACTGAAGGATAAGATGGGAAAACCTAAATTGAAATAAAACAAGGGGAAATTGTCAAGATGATAATGAGAGAGAACATCCCTTAAATCTACAAAATAAAAACCTTAAAAAACATGATCAATGGGATAAAAAGGAAGGAAAATGGGTAAGATGATATTTTTATCCCCTACTCATGAAACCCAAAATAAGGAAATGCATATTGGGGTTTGAAGTTTAGAATCCACAAAAAGGACCATCCCACCTTTTTAAAAAAATATCCTTGTATCTTGTCATAGAGGTACTATGATGGTGATGATGTCATAAACCAAGATAGGTTCTCATTACATCATGGAACATATGTGTCATGGTGCAACCACCTGACCCCAAGTAGAAGGTCTGACCCTCAACAGATCACTTTCATGGAATAGACATCAATATAATTGCATGGATCCTTACTTCTAGTGTGAACCAAAATCCACAGCCCAAGCCTCTAATACATATAATCCCCACTTCATGGCATGATTTCCTCCCTTAAAACCATTATTCCTCTACTTTGATGGTGTGTCCTTTTCTCTCTATACCATGATACCTCCCTAAGAGAATGAATTTATATACTGATCAATGAGTTATGGAATGACATTCTCTTATCATATAAAATATAAATAAATATCACATAACAGTTCATAAATGATATCAAATAATCCCTATAATCTGTTAATACCATATACCATGGAATAAACTCCATAAGTAACATTATTTCCTTTCCTTAGAACCCAATAAATAAGAGATATCATCACAGAATGACACACTAGTATATGGAATGACTTATTCTGACCCTTACACATACAAAATGTATCCAAAATCTACTACACCTTTATACCAACTCATAACAACATAAACTACTGGCATTGTGTTCTATTTCTATACTAGGTTAGGATATGATTCTATGATTATACCATTTATCTAGTGTGACATTTAACTTCCATGATATGATTGTCCATCTGTATTAGAATTACTCAAAAGGCCACCCTAAAACTTATATATCACTCACTCAAGATACTAAGACATAACATGGTCCTTTAAAAACCTATAAAAATTATACTCGAGATGTTGAAACCATTGGAATCTGATTCCAAGTAATAATTGTTTTAAATATCCCTCAATCTAGTGTAAAAAAATAAAAAACCACTTGATAAAAAAATACATAATTTACATGTCATTATAAAAATCCCTACCATAATTCTTCTCATCATTGAGGAGTTATAGTTTTCCTTTGACCACAAATCCTGACCTTCCCCTATAAGAATTTCCCTACTAACTCATCACATTCTATCTTTGAACTTTAAACATGTTTTTTTGAGAAACTATAACCACCAAAACACATTATTCACAAAAATATGAGATACATGGTCCATGAGCTTCTCATATATCTACCCATGACTATAATCCCATATCTAACAACATTTCACTATGATTAATCCATTTATACTCTCCAAACCTAATTCCAATCTCTTGAGCACCCTTCTCATCACCATCAACAAGCACCAAGATGGTGTTCAAGAACACTTATTGCTCATATGTTAATGAAGTTCAAAAAACATGATTCATTTTATTGATTAAGTTACTCTCTATTAAAATAATATGTCCATTAGAATGATATTCCACCTAATGGTTCGCTCCACCATAGGAATAACCTGTCAAAAAATGAACTTTGATCAGCATAATCCTTAAAACTACCCATATCATATCCGTCTACTCAATTCTAACACCAAACATCCACCCATTTATCTTTCTATAAGACTACCTCTCATAATATCCATGATACACCTTTCAAACAAATAAATCAGCCACAAGAGTCACTCTTGTATAGCTGTTGAAAACCAAACAAACTAGATCTATACAAACACTGGTTTCCTTCTAAAAACCTTACACCAATCTAATTCATAACAATCAAACTCACATGGATCATCTAACAAAAACATTATGAAATCTGAGCACAAAACTCAAACATTTAGGACACTCCCATCTAAAACAATGAAATCCAAGAAAAAGTGACTTATAAAACCATTTTACATGCATTTAAAGCAACCACATTATTTTTTTAACCAACTTTTTCTCAAAAAAAAAATAAAAATAAATAATTTCCTAAAATAATTCATTCAATAAAAATCAATCAATCAACCTTATAATATCCTAGTATCCAAATTAATCTACTCCCCCCATATAAATAAGTCGATAATATATTAAATATATTGTATATTTCTCTAATTAATGATGGATATTGACGATCAAAAATGTCAAAAAAAACACTTCTTATAGGCATGTGTATCATGTCCTAGGCCTTATAGTATCATAATGAATTTAAACTTTTCAACTCTTAGTCTAGACCTATGATTCCTCTTGATTCTCACCCACCCCACATTAGGATTCTAGGTCTAATATAATGCCACACTTATCCTAGAGCTCTTATTCCTGATACTAGAAATCCATTATAACTTTGAGTTTCAACCAATGTCTTATTGAACAATAATTATACTAGTATAACTCATAATTATAGATAACTTAACTCAGACTTTATATAATAGTGTCCCACTCGAACAAATTATTTGATGCCATTTTGGAATGCCTCTTCCTCGGTCACAAAAATAAAACTTGAGTAGGGATTAAACAAGACCACAGGTGTGCCTTATTATTTTACATAGGTAACCAAATTGAAATAATTGCCTAAGATAGTTTCTTTGGAGATTATTCCATCATAATTAAATCTTGTAGTTCATTCCCAAAACTTTTAAGTGTTCAGCAAGACCAATCCTTATAATCGGCATCCAAAAAACCTATAAACATAATCTTGAGGTAAAGAGATCCCTCATAGAATAAATTTGAAAGAATTAAATGTTCTATATGATACATAATATTATAATAGTGTTCTAAAAGATCACCATGCAAGGTCTCATTAAAATAACTACATAAGTGGCGCACTTGTTAGTACATATACCGAATAATGAATGAATGGAAAACTGTAATTTCCCCTAGAAGAACTAACGTAATCATATATAATTATTCCTCTACCTCTACATCCTTCTAAACCTAAAACCTGTGTCTATCTCTAAAAAATACATGTTCTTAAAAAAATATGAAAATATACCCTTGTATATAGAAACTCATGTCATGTACATGGGAATGAGGTGATACAAAATAACTACTATGATTTCTACACTATTATCAAAAATATTATGTACAATTATTGTAAAGTGTGTCTTCATAGAATACATATATATAGTGAAATTTCGGATCATATTACATACCCACCATGAAAGATAACATAAATGAATATACAATCATTTGTTCCATGACATAAATTTATTAATAATTTGCCCTAAACCATCACTATAACATGTTTATAAAATTTCAATAGAGGATTAATCTTGAAATACAACCCATTCCATGGCCCTTACTCAAGGAAATGGCCCCCAGTTGGATCCTAACCATTATCACCTTACACTAAATAGGGTCTCATATAATGTTCCAATTTTATATTCAACATCATACACAATCACATACCACCACCCCTAACTAAGGGTGAGATATAATACCTCATTTTGTGCCTCATATCATACCATAACTAGACTACTACGCTCTCATTCAATGTTGTCCCTATCAATACCCTCTCACTAAGGGTATGTCCCAAGATCCAATCCTCTGCCACATCACATCAAGTATTGTCCAATCTCAAGGTATGTACCACTGTTATAACAAATACCATACCTTATCTATCATTTTTTTCTAGGTTAACACCTATCTCACTCAAGGTGTGGTCACAATATCAGCATTTGTACCCCATGAAATCTTATACCACATCACTACTTGGACTGTACCATCTCACTTAATGTGGTCTCTACCATTAACTTATCACTCAAGGTGAGGCCATACATCAAGTCACACACCACCCACATCACACAACATCTTTTAATAACCCACCATCCTCTTGCTTATAATGTGTCTACGTCCATTATTCTTAACATTCCACAGATCATGTAGTAAAACATTGTATAAAATAACCTGAATATTCACACCTACCCAAAGAAGCATCCCTTGAAAAATGTATCATTGGTATATCCATTTGATTATACCTTACCTATAATGACCCAATCTTAATTTACATAAACATTACATCACCTTTTTGAGAGGATTAAATCATTACAAAAACTGACGGCCAATGACTATATTATTTTAGTTCCTATGGAAACATGGAACAAAAATCGTTTAGCTTAGTGAAATATCTTTAATGTTTACCATAAATATATTCTCCCTTAATAATTCTAAATAAAAAACCTTCTTCATAACCTAGGAAAAGGAAACATAAAAAATTAGTGATCTTAAATGCTCAGGAAGGGTAAATAAGAAATAAATTTTTTTAATACCATATCTTTTAAGACACTTTTAATACTTATAAAGAAACATTGAAAACATTTTGAAACCCATTTTCCTTGAAAAATTGTAAAAGAACCTTGAAACCATTTCAAAATCCAATTCATTAAAAATAATTTGAAAACATATAAAGAATTATTGAAAACATTTTGATTTTTTTTATTGAATGTACATTGAAAACCTAATATGAATACTTGAAAACAAATTTAGAAAACATGGTTTTGAAAGAGAACAGATTTCTGACCGAAAGGATAAATAATGTTATACTTTCATAAAAATATTTTCTCAATTATATTAATAACTAAAGAGTGTAAAAATGGAACCATTACATAAATATAACATACATATCCAGAGGGTAATAAAATTATTTTGAGATCATGAGATATAGATCATAATATTTCATTAATGCAAGAACAATCATAAATAATCTTGATAAATGATGAAATTGTAGAAATAAAACCTTAACACATTGGTAACATTGAATCCAAATATAATGTAAATAATAACATTAAATGAATCAAACATATAATGAAATTAATGAAATTCTTGATATTAGATTTCAAAGTCAGTATATACACCACATAGAAAAATATAGGTGCGTAAAATGGCATGTGTCTCAAAGAAGGTAAATTGAGACAAAAATTGCCTTACCGATTTGGTAACTTTTGAAAATTAAACCCCATGAAAGAAAGATCATATAATGGATATTTAAATTAACAAAAATATAAATATAATATGAATAAAATAAATTCATTCTAATTATATACACAACACAAATTAAGTGAGTGGTGAATAAGAAATTAATCTCATGGAAATAAAGAGTAAGATGAAATCCCTTACCTTATGTCCTAACATTCGTCATACTCATAAAAAATTTCTATATAAAAAATATATGTTTATTATAAATATATCACATTACCATATTATTATATATATACCATATATGTTTTGATTATGATTTTATATTATTTACTTATTAACAATTCTATGTTAATGTTTCACTTTGGGTAATATTCTCTTTATTTTTTACAAGTTAATTAATTTGTTGCATATTTGGTACCATAGGTTTATCATGATTTAAAAATGTAACAAAAAATATAAATATCATGTATATTAATTATATGTGTATTATGTTATTCTATATAATATATAAGTATGAAATGTAATACATAGTTCATGGAGACGGTAGGTCGTACGTACGCAGGAATGTTTTTTCTGTTTTGTTCTTGTGTTGAAAGAACGATATTAAATGAAATATATATATATATATATAATTATTATAGTAACATAATTATACAAATATATAATATAATTTTTTTATACCCCACCTTAACATATTACAAGAAAAGTGTGAACGAATCACATCGCTTTGAGGGGCGGTAGTCCACCCTTACTCGAACGAAATTATCATATTTACCCAAAATTGAAAGTGTAAGGATATTTATTGTTATTTAATTAAAAAAGATTAAATACATAAAAAATATAATATATATCATATATAAATATTTTTTCCAAAATAATTCACATCCATGAAAGGGGTAAATGAAAATTGAACAATTCTTATTTCATGAGGTGGTAGTTTTTCATACACACAAATAGTATGTTTGTTACCCATTAGATGGAAGTGTGCATAAGTGAAGGCTATAATATTTTCAAAAAACATATTATTATTTTTTTGATACTAATATTGTTTTATAATAAATTAATAATAAGATTTTAGGGCATTCATAATGAAAATAAAATAAAGGATCTTGAATAAGGATGTTACCTCTTATTTGGCTAACTCCTTTTGGGTTTCTGAAAAGGGATTCATTCAGTGGATTTATTCCAAATATAGGATTCAATGATTAATAAAGGTATGTTTTAGAAATAATTGTTCATATCTTGGGTGAACATAATTGGTTTGAGAGGTGTGAGGAAGTGGAAGGATAGGATGCCTTTTTATAGTGGATGAGGAGTGGCACTCTTGTAAATACCAAAAGGTGTAAAATAATGGGAGGTATCCCTTACATAATGTGACTCTAAAATGAAAAATTAATTGATTAACGTTTAAAAATGTTCAACAAAAATCTACACCACACAAAAATGAGTTCGTTTTTATAATTTTGGTTTCTTAACATCTAAGATTCCCAAATTATATCATTTTGGTTTTTATTAAATAATATAGTATTATAATATAAGTAATTTAACCATTAATAATATATTAAAGTGATATTTATTAGGAAAAATATACCCACTTAGGTATAATTATTATATATAATTTACAAAATAAAACTACAACGTGTTTTGGAAATTAATTTTAAAACAAGTTCATGTAACACATAAAAATGATGTTTTAACCAGGATTTGGCTAAAAATGTTTTTACTATCTATGGGTAAATATTTTAATTATAAAAGATCAATTATTCCGTGAATGGAATATATATGAGATTTATTAATACATAAAAATAACATAGAAGAAGTTATTGTTTTTATTAATTTTAAATCATTTAATAACATATCATTTATTGTAACATAGAATTAATGTCAATTTTGACATTATCTCTTCAATATTAATTTAATATATAACAAAACAATTTTTATATACAAATATATTAAGTTCATATATTTTTTTCATTATATGTTAATATATAAAAATAATTAATGACAATAATTCAATCAATTTAATTCACATTTAATATTTATTGTATCATTAATTTTAGTTAATTATTAACTAAATCATCACTACATTTGTGTTTCTTTATAATTTTAAGAAACTAAATCATCTATAAAAAATACTTATAAGTAATTATGATAAAAATAATTTATTTACTTTTCAGAAGGATATATATAACCGAAAATATATTGTTTTTTCATATCTCAATGTTTTATAAATGTTAAAGGTGAGGAAAGTTCCCTTTGAATTTTTTCATTACTTAAATTATGAAATAGAGAAATTTTATTGAATAATTTTCCAATAACTCATAAAATTAGAAAAACAAGGGATATACTCTAAATTGTGGTATAATATGGATTTTAGAAAAGTTTCTAAGACATTTTGGCACATGATGTTAAGGATTATTCCTTAATTTCGCTTCGTATCATAGTAATTAATATTTTTTATTTCCATTTTTCAAATTTAAAATCACAGAAGTGGAAAATTAAATTTAATGTGAATCCTGCAAATGTGGTGGTAAAGCGGGTTTTTAAAGCAAAAAAATCAAAAGTCCAATAATTTTTTATAACCAATTTCTATATAAAAATGATTCCAATGTAAAAAAATTAATTTGAAACTTTTATAATTATTCAATTGAAAATTTAAAACCAAATTAAAATATAAACTAATATAATTAATTATTTAAATGTAAACGGATCTTTTAACTAAAATACAGTATTTCCACTATTCATCAAAAAAATAAAGGTTCTTAGAAAAATAAAAAAAAACACCCTAAGGTAATTTTGACATTTTGAATTCGAAAATAAATATTATATTATCAAATTAAATTTATAAATTTTTCTAAAATTAATAATATTGTTTTTCAAAGAAGGATGTGAAAAGTAGTTCATTTGAGAAAATGGTATTTTTAAACATATAAAGTATTCACAAAGACTTACATTTTTCATAATAAATATTTTTAATTCATATAAAACCATTATATAAAAGTATTTCAAAAATATTTATTACTATTTATATTACAAATTTTAACATCTAGGACATAACTATCTCATTTAAATAATAATTATAATAAAGTTCTGTTTCATAGAAACTCGGTGTTGTACGTTACACAATCCAAAATGGTGTTGCATATAGTATAAGATTTCTTTGGTATAGCATATAATGACATTCTGATTTAGTGAACTATTATTTAAAAAGCTATTTCCAGTGTTTTTTTATATTTTAATTATCTAAAATATTGAATTAATTCAAAAAATAATAGTTCACAACATCCCAGGGTGTTGCATTATACCCACCTTAAAATGAATTTCTCCCTCGAAATTATTCTAGGTTATCAAAGGTTTAAATCTAGAATGTTTCTTTAATATAAACCCACATTATAAACATTAATATTAAACTTCCTTTAAAAATGGAAATTGGGAATCACAATAGTTATCCAAATTAACATATAACTATGTTTCCACATAGGGGAGCATAGGTGTGAAGTGAAAAAATGGACATGGATGATAAATCCATTTATCATGTTCTAATGGAGAGTGATAGAGAACATTGATCAATAGAAGTCAGCGATCACAAAACCATAAATATTTGATGATCTAGGGGACCATCAAATTCTTCAATAATATATGTTCCAAGACAAATATTTTTTATTATATTTTTCCTAGATTCATGGAATTATTATCATATCAAGGAACATAATGAAATATACTAACTTGATCTCATTCTTTTTCATATGTACAATCACATCCTTTAGTTTTTCCTTGATCATTTCCAACTCCATCTCATACTACAGAGAATGATGGTGGATTTTCTTGTCCTGAATAACTAATAGATCACGAGATCTATGATATGTCGTCCCCTTATTCATTAGTTATCATCAACACATTATTGTTTGAACTCCTTATCCAATATGCTTAAATCATCATGTGGTGTGATATTACACTAATCTCACAAACTTCATATGATGTTTAACTTATGTAATTCCATAAATTTTTAACCTCATATATCTTCAAAAATATGAAAATCCAATACATTAGAAAGAAGGTCACCAAATTATCTTAACATTGATCCCTCATATATCATAAATTATCTCTTGGTTGTCACAATCTAAACATGTTAATACCCTCATTTTATATTCCTTTAAAACAAGGTAATAACATGAATTAACATAAATACTTTTATAAAACATACATTCTTAATTATTCTAATGATTAATAGATATTTTATTTAAATCCAAGAAGTTGTAAACATCATCCTTGATGACATAGACCAATTTTTCAATAATCAGTTTCAGGGTAATTCATACCATCAAATTTATTTATTCATATCCAAAATATATTTTTCCAAAAATCATTATCTGGATGTCAAGAATTAATTAAGGGTTACCTTCCGTTAATAAAAATATCACATTTTCATGAAATCTCATTTCTATGTCTTCATCACTATTCAGAATTTCATTTTAATTCCTTAATTTAAACTTCTACTTAAAATACATATATATCTCTTGATTAATATTACATAATATTTGAATTCCAAGACATAAATACTTCATTCATCCAAATTTATTTATAAACATGATATATATCATATATAAATAGCATGTCCATCAAAATACCCAACCATGAAAGGGGGTAAAGGAAAAATAAACAATCAATGTTTCCGAATGCGGTAGTTTGGCATACACATAAACAATATATTTGTAAACCATTTGGTAAAAGTGTAAATAAGTGTAGGTTGAAAAATTATATTAAAAAACATGGTATTTTGAGGATACATTTTTTATAAACAAAGAATTAGTAGATTTTAGGGGGTGGATAATGAAAATAAAATAAAGTATCTTGAGAAAGGATATTACATCTTCTTTGGGTAACTCCTTTTGGTTTCACCAAAGGGATTACTTGGATTGATTTCATCCAAAAATTATGCTTAAATTATTAAGTGATGGATTTTGAGGAATTAATTGTCCAGATATTTGATAAACCTAAGTGGTTTGAGAGGTTTGAGGAAGTGGGAGGATATGAGGGCTTTTACAGTGAAGGAGGAGTGGAACACTTGAAAATACTAAAAGGTATACAATACTAGGAGGTATCCCTATGCTAAGTTTAATCCAAAATGGACAAATAATGGATTAATGTTGAATAATAGACTTAAAAAATACACACCACACTAAAACATTTTAATTTTTTATTTTTTTTCTTTAACATTTATGTTTCCCAAATTTTATCGTTTTGGATTTTTTTAAATAAGCTACTATTATAATATAAATAATTTATCCATTAATACTAACAAGAAGTTATATTTATTAAAACAATATAACCACTTAATTATATTTTTGAAATATAATTTACAAAATAAAAATGTCATATGTGGTTAAAATTAATTTTAAAACAAGCGCATGTAACGCACAAAAAAAATACTTTAACCGGGACTATGTAAACAATGTTTTTACTATATATGGGAAAATTTGTTATTCATAAATGATAAATTTGTATGTTAATAAACCATATATGATATTTATTAACACTTAAAAAATAAATTTATGGAATTTATGATTTTTATGATTTTTATTAATTTTAAATCATTTAATATAATATGATTTATTGTAAAATATAATTAATGTCAATTTTTACATTATCTATTTAATTTAAATTTAATAAATATCAAAAAAAAATATTTTAATCCAAGTTTATTAATTTGAAATATTTTTAACATGATATTTTAATCTACTAAAATAATTTATGAAAATAATTCAACCAATTTACTTCACTTTTAATATTTATTATATCATTTTGTTTTATTAATTATTTACTAAATAATTAAAATGATTGTATTTTTTAAGAATATTATGTAACCAAATCACTTAAAGAATTTATTGACAATTAAATGATAAAAAACATTTAATTTTCAAAAGTATACGTATAACATAAAATATGTTGTTTTCCCTATCAGAAAGTTTTTTAAATGTTAAAGGTGAGGAATGTCCCTTTTTTATCTTTTTCCATACTTAACTTATAAAATAGGAAACTATTGTTTAATAATATTTCAACAACTCATAAAATTAAAATAATAAGGGATATAGTCTAAATAGGTGCATCCAATATATTTTGTACAAGTGTCTAGGTAATTTTGACCCAAAAGTTTAAGGTTTAGTCCCTAATTAAGCTTAATCTTACCTTAATCAATGTGACTAATTTTATTCTCTTTCACTAATATCTTTTATCAAAAATGATCTTGAATTTATTAGAATAAATATATTATAATAATTAAAATGGTGTTTTCCTTTTTAAAAATCTAAATCATTGAAGTGGGAAAATTATGTTTAATGCCAATCCCACAAACATTGCGAGATAGATGGTTTTTATAGTAAAAATTTTGAAAAGTTCTATATGTTTGTATAACCTATTTCCATATAAAAATGATTCCAACAAACTAAAATGGATTAATTCTTGTATAATTTATCTATTTTTAATTTTAAAAAAAATTAAAATATAAATTAATATTGATAATCATTTAATCAGAAATGTAGTTTTTAACTAAATTACAGTATTTCCACTATTCATTAAAAAAGGATGTTTCTCCGAAAAATCCCAAAAAATAACATTAAGATAATTTAAATATTATGAATTAAAAAATTGTGTTTATTTTATCAAATTAAATTAATAAATTTTTCTCAAATTAATTTTATTTTTTTCACAAAAGTACATGAAAAGAAGTTCATTTGAAGAAATAGTATTTTTCAAAATATAAAGTATTTACCAAAAATTATATTTTTCATAGTCAATATATTTTATTTATATAAAACCATTATAATAAATAATATAAAAGTCGCTTTTACAATTCAGATTTCTGTCTTTAATAGATAGGTTATAACTATCTCTTAAATAATTATAATAATAAAAGATTGTTTCATAGAAACTCAGTTTTTCAGGTAACATAAGCCAAGTCAGTGTTGTGTGTATCACAATATTACCTTGATTTATTGTATAAATAAAGTATGTCTTAGTGAATTGTATATATATAATATTTCTAGAGTCGTCTAAAATGCTAAATATCAAAAATAGTTATTCACAAAATATGGGGGTGTAACATTACCAGCCTTCCAATATAACTCTCAATGACCAAGATCACACACCCAACACTATAACATATGAGGAAACTCATCACCAAGCTCATATGTTGAACCACTCGGTCAAACAAGCCTTTACTTATCTCAAGAAGCTCACACCGGGCTCAATCCACCCAATAAGACGTCCCTTCCTCTCTTCATGAAAATGAATATATTTTAATCATCCTAAAGAAGTTTCACCCATTTATACTCTTAATGGGTTTTGTTACATCAACCCATACCAGCCTAGATACATTGAAACTAAATTAAAACTACATTAGGTCAACCTACTCAACCATCAAACATCATTGAACAAACCAAGCAATAAGGGGATGATGTTAGAAACCCCCTAAAGGGTTGAAATGGGTAAAATTTCTAGCGGATGGTGGAAATGGAAACATGTCCAGCATCCTTAAGAAATTTTAGCCATTTCAACCTTTTATTTGGGTTTTTTACATCAACCCATACTAAACTACACACATTGATTTTATATAAAAAATCAGACCAACCCACCAAACTATCCAATATCGTGTAACAAATAAAAAAACTATACAATCACAATCAATTAGTGAATTCAAATAAATTAAACTTTAAAAAAATTTGATCTTCCTAACTAATTTTCAATTGGACAAAATAATATCAAATCAATCCCTTGTTTTTTCCCCTAAAATAACTCCAAATACCCTTTAAAATTTATTTGGAAAAGGAATCCCATGTATTATTTACTCATATTTGGGACTTTGATAAAATACCAATGCAAGTGTTCATTGAGAAACCTCTCATTTATTCTGAAATACTATTTGAAAACCATCATTTTAAATCATCTCATTTACCATGAAATATAATTTTAAACCATGTTCCATGGAAATCCATTTTTCATGAAAACACGCTTTTTAAGATTCTTGTTTAGAAAGTAATATCCATTTTTCTTGGAAATAAAAATCACTCCACCAAAAAATCAATAAATTTTTTCACTAGAAATATTTTGTCTTGGTAACCACCAAAAAACCATTTAGTATCCAATATGGTCCTTGTTAAATATTATTTTAATGTGATAACATTCAAATATTTTTGGTAAGATAAAAAGTCATGAAAAAATAATGTATTTAATAATAACAATTTTCATACATGAACATAAAATAAAAAAAAGTTACCAAGATTCTCCATAATGTAAATATCCCATATCCCAAATTAATTATTTCAATAGATCCCAATAACCTGGACTATTTTAATTCTATTAGAAAATATCTTATCTATAAACACTAGAAAATTAATAAATAAAACATCTAAAACTCACTTCCAAAATTTGAATAACTGACTTAAATATCACCATGTGACATATAAAACTAAAACAATGATCCTCATGGTTAAATACACTCTCATTATATACCTATACCTAAAGAAAAAAATCCCCAATTTAATCACCAGAATGAAATTCCAATTAATCTAAATTTCACTGAACCCTAAATAAATTCATTGAGAAACATACCTCAATAAAAACAATGAATGATGGAATTATAACCTTCTTATGGAAACTACACTACATGAAACATACCAAATATCCATTAAGTTGGTTTATTACACCATTATCTAGTGGAATCAAGTTCCCAAAACCTTTTTCAGGTTAATCAAAATCAAATGAAAATAAGGGGAAAATGAAGAGTATGAGGTGTGTGATAAGTTACCTAAAATTCATGTTAAGAACCTGTTGTAAAAAATAAATTTAAAAGGGATAAAAAGGGTGTAGAATTGGGAATGGTATATCAAACTCCCCCAAATCACAACTCCTATATTATGGAAATATCAAAGGGTGTTTCCAATGAGCCCCAAAAGAACCATAATTCCCTTTCAAAAAAATAGATGAATTACTAGTGAAGGTATAACCATCAGCCTGATATTGTGATGCTCCACTCCAAGAAATAATCGTTCCATAGCCCCTATAGGTAATGATTCAACCAACCACCCAAAGTAAAAGGGACCAAACCTCAACATATCATAGTCATAGTATAATGATCATGCTCATTGTATAGCACCCAGTATGGGTTGGTGCAGAATGTTTTGGTTTTGTTTTAACTTAAAAGAAACTGAACACAAATTTATGTGTAGTTTTTAAACATAAAATATAAAACCATTTAATATTAGATTTCATTATATATGAAAATTTTAAAACAATTAATTTTATATTTGATTTGGTTTAAATTTTTGGTTAGCCATTTTTTTATGATAACATCCTAGGTACGATTCCTTGATATTTTATCACGGTTGGATGATAGTTTGAATAGAATTTATACATAAAATAAACATGAAAACATGGTATTATCCATTCATATTACTAAATAAAACATTTTTCATTAATGGTGTCTATAAATATGAAAGAATTGTAGGGTTAATGAATATATGGAAGTATTGGAGAGAAAACTAGAAAATTATGTTATCTAAATAGGTGTGGTTTTGTTTAATTGGTGTGTTTTGGTTTGTAAACTTAACTAAACCTTAACAGACAATATTTTATTATATCTATACTAGAAAACCAAATAAATTAAAAAACAACTATTTCTATTTTATTTACTTTAGTTTTCAGTTTTTTTTCATTTTGACCATTTTTTCAACCCCTAGCACCCCGACCCCAATAAGAACAGACGTCCATGGCCCATTCCTTCCTATAACAACCTACACTCTTCATAACATGGATTTACCCATTTAAACTATTACACAACACCTCTCATTGAATCCCCTTCATGCTCCACATCATGATACCTCCTTAATATAAATCCTTCACAGTAGGACCCACATGTCAAAACACAACCAATGTTACCCATGAAAAATATTAAAAATGGTTATATAGGAGTTCCAAGATATTTCAAAAGATTCTTTATCATAGTCTAGCTCCATATTTTATGGAATGACATCCATAATTAAAATTTTTCCTTTTCAAAATACCCAATATAAATGTATTATCATCATAGTGTGACTCCTTAGTCCATGACAAGGATTCTCCTGACCCTTATACATACAAATTCTATACAAAATCAAAAATATCATTATAACTAATCATCATGGTGTGAGGTTCTACCTTTACATCATGGGTCCTTCTTATGATATGACATCATTCCTCGATTGTCACCACATCACGGCATGACCCTCAATCATCATGGAATTATGTACCACCTAAAGAGAAATTATTCATAAAGGTTATCCTGACCCTACTTTGACATTCACCCAAGTATTTGAGATATATACCAATCCTATAAAAAACATAAAAATAATATCCTTGAAAAGTTCCACCAATAAAATATTTCCCTAAATCCTAATTTTAAAAATTTTACCCTTATCTAGGATTAAAATTTCAATTTTTACAAGATAAAAAATAACCAGTAAATATGTATGTCATTACATTAGTCATAATTTATATTATGTATAAAATGTTTGTATGTTCAAAAACAGATCCAAATGTTTGGGTTTCTAGTGGTTAAGGTACAATTAATTTTAATTTTATTAGAAATATTTTATATATCACTATAATAAAATCATATCATCTTTAAAAAAATCAATATATTAAAAGAAACATTGGGGAACTCTAAGTTGATACACTTGAATAAATATATCTTCTACCATGAAGTTCTTATAACTATTTATTTTCTATAGAAACTTAACATGATAAACTATATATGATAAAAGATATTATTTTTCTTTTTTGGGTTTAATGGTTGAAAACATCCGTTTATATTTATGAGAGTTACAGATAATTATTTATAAAATACAATATTGAATATTTATAGAATATTTATTTTTGGTAATCTTACATCATTATTTATATCACTAATTTTTGAATCTCATGAATCTTTCGAAATTATTTCTCTAGTATGTTCTATGGGGTGTGGTTCAAGAATTGAATCATGTGGGAATGTATCTCAATTTGAAAATAACTATGGTTCTAACCCATATGAAAATTTATATATCTTTTTCTTTTAAATTAAATTGATATTAATTTGTAATTAATATGTAGAAATAAAATCAATCCTCTATATATTATCAAAATATTATGTGAGTAAAATTACTAGGTTTTCAACTATATTATACAAAAAATAATAATAATATAATTCATATAAACTTATTATTTATTTTAAATACAAATCCAAATAATTTTTTTATATTTTTGAAAAAATCACTTTTAGGTTCAGTGGGAACCTTACATATAACCTCAAAAAACATAGGTAAAATACTTTAATTAAAAAATTAAACAATAACCACATGAAAATAACTTGGATAATAGTACATAATCTAAGAAATTGAAATTGAAAATATGAGAAATGAGAAACAAAAAAAATAAATCAGATGATTTGGAATCATGCAGAAGAAGAATTGGATGCTTGATTTAGTCTCTTATGCTTCGATCCTTATACCTTATATGGATATTGATATCACTCATTTTAAGGTCACCACCAACCAATTTATCACATCAAATAAACCTTCATCATCTTTAGAATCACCAACTATCATAGTGAATTAAAAACCAAAATCCTTGAACAGATCATCAAATGGCCATTGGGAGGCTCCCCCACACCTTCACCGGTGAGACCAAAACCACCATAACAGCTAGCTCTAAGGCTGCCAACAAACCACCAAAGCCTCACTGGAATATTCAATGACTACAAAATACCCTCCACTTATAGAGAAATAATCACATAAATATATACTAAATGATGAATGAAAACCCATAGGGTCCTCACAGGGTGCTAACCAAAACCTTTACTAAAATGAAACACTTTTTCATCAACAAATATTGATGATTTCAAGAGAATTCTGATAATTAGGATCCTAATTCCATCCCTTACACTATCTTTGTCCCAAAACCCTAGATGCACCATCAATAATGACCAAGATAGGGTTAAACATGGTGGGTAATGTAGCAAGAGTAGACCAAACGTGACCAAGAGAAACTAGGAAATCACTAATGGAAACTCTAAAACCCTACACTATAAGTACAATATTATAAATGAGTGAACCATACGTGTTATTTCTCCACTCCCTCATAAAAAATAGGGCTAAAAATCATCTATTTATTATCATATTAAGGGAGATAGACCACTAAACCTTTAGGCTAGAAGGACCACCACCATAAATTAAAAGGAAAACTGAGGATGATACCAAAAAATATATATATTTAGAGCTCCCATTAAGTGTTATTGTCACACCCCAACCATTAAAATTTAAATCATTTAAATCAGTTATTTTTATCATTCTTTCATCTATGTTTATGTAGTAGTAGATTAAATTTTTTTATTTTTTGTAACCTTTTTGGTGTTTCATGGTTGGCATGAATGGTAAGGAGTAACCGTGTGGTGCTCATACGGGTGCCCAGATGGAGAAGCAGTATAGTGCATGAATCATGAATGGTATGTTGACCATGTGTAAATCATTCCAAATGGATCTATCAAATGACATTCATGGTTGTCATACGACTTCTCAAACTGTGCGGCCAACCTGTGCATGCACCCCTTCTTTCTAATAGGGTGTGTATGGTTGGTGCACGGTCCGGAAGACAGTGTGTCTGAACCATGGGGCCTAACCTATATTTAAAAATAAAATTAAATAAAATCATAAATATAAAATAAAATAAAAAAATTAAAATTAAAATAATTCTTAATAATGATAATGATGATAATATTATACGAGTATTTGTGTTATTAATGTTAAGAATTATTATTATTATTATTATAACAATTATTATTATTATTATTAAAAAAATATATATTCATTATTGTTATTAAATTTATTTTTTATTTAGGTTTTATTTATTTTATTTTTCTTTTTTTTCTTCTCTCTTCTCCTCCCCTTTCCCTTCCCACTCTCGCATGAGCCCTCTTCCCCTATCCTCCATGTGTGATACAACTCCCTTCCCCCTTTCCCCTTCCCTACTCACATGTCCCCCGCTAGCACACCCGCCCCTAGCAGCCCTTCCTCCCTCCTGTGGACAGTCTCCCCCCTTCTACATGTTAATGCTCTACCCACCTTCGCCAAAAACCAATGGCATACCTCCTCTTCTATTAGCCACATCCTCCATCTAGTTAGTGTTTCTTCCATCAGTTTGGCATGAAGTTCTCTCCGGTGAGTGTCCTCTTCCTTCCCATTACCCTATTTTTTTGTTTTCTTTGATTTCATGGGGTGTGTAGGGTTTGGTCAAACCATAACTCATTTGCGGGTTTTGGTTTTGGTATATTCTTAGCGATTCAGTTTCATTAGCCCTTTTGAGGGTCTCCCTTAACACAATTGATGTAGGCAGTGGGTTTATCCATGGTTTTCTAGTAAGGATTCTAGGATTCCTCCATTTTCGATTAATTTTAATTATAGATTTTGTGTTTCTTGTGTTTTCAGTGATTTCTTTAGTGTGTTTTGGGTCTCTGTGTCATGAATTCGAGTTGTGGGTATCAAGAATTCCTATAAATACATGCATAGGTAAGGAATATTTATATAGATACCCTATTTATATATATTCCCTCATGGAATGGGGAATACGTGAAATACAGGTATGGGTGTGAGTGTATATATATATATATAAATTCATGTACTTGTTTTCACCAAGGGTTGGTTTGAGTGGCCATCAACAAACAACAACATGTTTTAGGTAGGCCTAACAATTTAATTTTAATTCCAGAATTTCTTGGATTTTTTAAAAATATGTTTTATATTTGTTTAATATATTTAAAATCTATGCAATATGGTTATGCATATTATAAATGGTTCTACATTTGTTTTACAAATATTATTTTAATTTCCACGGTGTTATTTTCTTATTGATATATGTTATTCATCTTTTTTGGATAAATGTAATACATTTCTAATGATAAATCGGTCCTAACTTATATTTCTTCAAAAACAGGCTTCTTAAATGGGTCTAAGAGTGTGATAATAATTTCCAAAGGTAATTAGTGTGTGTAAAACAGTTGTTCAAGAAGACTTTATTGAAGATGAGGTAGTGCGTGATTTTAAAAGGGGAAATTTCATGTTTTGGTTTGAATGAAAAAATACACGGGATTCGGTATGAATTTGAGGTTAATTGGTAATTTTATTTTAATAAATGGGTTTCTTTGATTTCAGCATAGTTTAATGTTGTTTTAAAATGTGATATTCCGTGTTTGATTAATTTAGATTTTGAATAATTTCAGGATTTAAAAGGATTGGGTGATGATATTTTATAAAATTATAATATTCTTTATAAACTAAGGAAGCTCGTTTAGCACATTGAAAATTATTTAGGAAGGTGGAAACCCCCTCTTGATGAAATCCCATTAATTTAAGAAATGTTATTCACATATTAATGTGTGACTTGTGATATTGGTCTTATGTAGAGGCTTGTGCATGGTGGTGTGATGTAAAAAGAGGAGTGATCTTAAGAAGGGAGATCGGTGGTGGGAAGTTGAATGGGTTTTTAAATAGATTGATTATTATGTTCATGTTTTTTTTTCTTGATAAAACCTCACCACCTTTTGAAATAGAGAACATGGTAAAAACTATGTACCTAGGTGGGAACACTAGGACAAGTAAACCAGATGATATGAAAGTGGTTCCTCCCAATTACGTTTATAAGAATTAATGATTACAACACTAAGTAAATAATTATGAATTTTGGAGACCAGTAAGTTATAGGTTTGTCCCCTACTAGTGTCTTGTGCATGAGAATGATGATGTTCATGGTTTCTAACACACGGTTCACTAAGTTACTAGGATCTATGTCCCCAACTAACAGTAGCTGCTTAGGATTTTCCTATAGTGAAAATGATGAGATTTTAATTCCAATTGTTTCATACTTAATGTCTCATTTGTGAAAAAAATATTTTGAAATAAAATGTTATCTTTTCATTTATAAATTTTAATACATTCTTGGGAACTATTTTTAATATTTAATGGAATATAAATGTTTTTCTCAAAATTTAAACTGGAAACTTGAATTTGAAAAGTATGAAAAACTATATTTCATTATATATTATTTTCAAAATAGTATGATTGGGTTTCTTTTTAAAGGTAAGGGAATAGAGCATTGTGGTTATTTTTAATTCCTAATCAGAATATCGGTGCTCATTCCTACTTTATCTTTTTAGTTTCAGGTTCTATTTTTTGATCGCTCTTGTAGCGAGTACGTTTCTGTGTTTGGTGGTGACCCATGGGATCACTTGGAGGCATGTTTAGCTATGCAGATATATTTTATTTCAGATTCTAGTGTTATCTATTTTGTTCAATTTATGTTTATTTATCTATATTTTATTTATGTTAAATACCATTACTTATATTTTTACCTTGATATCTGGCACTAGTTTCTAGCCTGTAGGGATCGGGAATGCCCATCAGGCCTAGTCGCGGGCTAGCTTGGGTGTCCAGTTCAGGATTATCCCAGGTTGGTTTGTCACATAATTGTATCAAGGGATGGTTTTTTTCTATTTGGGGTGTTAGGTATTTAGAGATTATCTCTATCAGAACTTGATAGATAGGTATGGGAAGGGAATCATAAACCCTTTTCTCATTTAGAACATCGAGTCTCAAGGGGTAGTCCTAGGTTTGAGTCTCCTACTTTTGTTCTGTATTGAGGGATGATAGTGGAGGCGAGTTAGGGTCATGTTGTAACCTCACATAGAGTAGTGAACCATTTTGATACCTAGATCATGGTTCAAGTTACTATTTGTGTTGTTGATTACATAGGGCGTGGCCCACTACAATGATGTTATATAAGGCATGGGCACTAGTTCCTCATTCATGTAGTTCGTCATAAATTGTGTTCTATTTTGGTTTTACTTTTTGTAAATGTATTTTGAAAATGAAAATGATTCTAAAATGAAATTTCTTTCTTTCAAATGATTTTAAATTGGTAAAATGAGTTTTAAAATTGTGAAGTTCCTTGGTTTGAAAAATTGGTTGGTGTATGGGTTTGCAAAGGAAATGGTTTGGGATGTACCCTTATCATTATTTATGAATGTCTTCACATGTGTGGGTATGTGTGGGAATTGTGTAATGGAATATGTAGATGGAAAATGATGGGAACACATGTGCAACAGAACATGGAATTCCATGTGTGGGTGTTTGAAATTAAATTCTTGTCCTTGTTTTTCAAAATGATTTTATAAAGTGAATTTGGATTACAAAGTGTGTTTTAGTTCTTGTAAAATAGCCTTGGAAGAAGGATGTTTTTAAATTTAAATGAAAATGGTGGCCTTTGAGTGGAATGTTTGTTTGTTTATGGTTTTCTAGCATATTTTTCCGGCTGAAGGTGTTTCTTTGGATTCGTTTTCGGTTTGATATTGGTTTCAGGCACTGCGTTTTTCATGTAGTTCAAAATATTCCACTCAGAAAAGTCCCCAAAGTTGCTAATGATTCTTTCCTAATGGCTGGTTCCTTTGTAATGTTTCCCATTTATTGTGGTGACTGAGGTCCATTAGAGGTAGTGTAGTGGATTTAAGAGGTAGAGTGTGTCATCAGGTTATTGGGAACTTCCGAAGTAGTGAGAGTTCATGCAATCTAGCTTTTGATTGAGGTTTTAGCCTTAAGAGAGCATAAGTTGGTTTCACCTCAATCAATTACAGATGGGATTATAGGGGAAATTTTTAAGTTTATCTTGGTATGAAGGTTTATACCTGAGGAGGTGAAGATGTATAAGAGGGAAGCGCTCATGTGTATTCAATAAGGCCAGCAAATGGAAAAGGCATATGTTGACCACTTTAAAAAACTTTTCAGATTGGTCTTCATCTAGAGATCAAAGAGTCGGTCCCCTATTCCTTGGACATTTGTTTCGAGAAGTTGGTGGATAAATTGTTTCTAGCTGATTTGGTTTCCATAATGTAGCCATTTGGAAATCTGGCATCTCCTAAAGCTTTTGAATGTTACCCATCTGGCGAGAGGTATAAATAGGAAGAACCTATCACTAAGTAGTTTCCTTTTATGGTTCCGAATTCTAGTTCATTAGTCTATTCTCTTGTGTTCCATCAGTGTGGTAGGTCCGGTCAATTCAAGATGTCTTGTCACATCCATCAAAATATCTTCCATTGTTTTTCTTATTTAAGTCATTTAGAGAAAATATTCCGAAAGCATTTCTTGAAGAAAGAGCTGCGACCAGAGGATGTCAGTGCCTGATTGGGAGGAAGGGGATGCTTCATCAATCAGAACCCCATCCATAGGTCTCTGGTTGAAACATGCACACATTCAGAAGTTTTTAAGGGTGTGTGGCCCCCATGTCTGGGGTTTATCTTATGTGTTGGTATGGAGGCATTTAAGGTTTACTTTTTTTAGTTTGGTTACAATTGTAAATTCATCTTTTCTTCAAAAAAGTGATATAAACTTATCCTTTTTAAATTTTGGTGGTTATGTTCATCTGATTGTGGACTTTAGAATCATTCATTTTCCTTAATCTGGGTTTTATCCTAGTATGGGTTGTTTGTGGTTGTGGTGTTAATTCTACTCATTTGGAGATGTATAGATTTTGTGATATGGACAGATAGTGATTTTGGTTCACTATTTGGTTTTTGTTTGCATAATTTTTGTGGCTTTACATTAGTGTTGGGGAAAATCGGAGGGTGTGTGAAACATTTCTAGTTCTAGCGGTGTTGTTGACTGCCCTTGTATAGAAGGTTGTGGGTTTTTTCAGGAGTTCCCACGTCCCAAGTTCTCAGTCGTGGTGAGGGTGTTGATTGGATTTTTTTATTTTCCCTATTAGTCAAGTCCTTGTATAGGGGAGAACTCCACGTGTTCTTCCCTTATCATATTTTCGTGGATTCATTTGGATTGGCCGGGTGTGACTTATAGAATGAATAGTCCCCAAATAATTCCTTGTTTCTCTCGGTTGTGATAGGACATGAACTCGAGTTTTAGATAATCTTTGTCTTGGTCAATTTTGGAGGGTATGAAGTTTCTGTGGTGGGGAGAAATGCCACACCTCGACCATTAAAATTTAAATTATTTTACATTATTATTTATTTTTCAATATCACATTTTGAGTTTTTGTAGTTGGAGAGTTAGATTTTTAATTTTTGGACCACTTTTGTTGTCTCATGCTTGGCCTGCATGGTTAGTGGTAACTATATGATGCCCATTTGGCTTCCCTGGTGGAGCATTATTATGGCACACGACTCACACATGACCTGTTAACCGTGCAATAATTGTGAGAAATGGATATGTCCAATGAAATAGCCGAGTTCTATATTTGGCGCACAACTTCTCAAAACGTATGGCAAGCCTATGTGTGTGCGCGTTCTTTTTGTTAGGGTGCACATGGTTGGTGAATGGTCTAGAAGACTGTGCAACATGTCCTATGTTTAAAAAAATAAAATTAAATGAAAAAATAGGAAAAATAATATAATATAGCATAAATAAAATAAAATTAAAATAATTAATAATAATAATGATGATGATAATATTATATTAATAATGTTATTATTATTACTACTATTAAGATTATTATTATTAAGCATTGTTATTACTATCATTGCGATTTTTATTTTTATTATTATTATTAAAACATGTTATTTTTATTATTGTTTTTAAATTTTGGTTTTATTTAGGTTTTCTTTATTTACTTTTACTTTTTCTTTTTTACCTTCTCTCTTCTCCTCCCCTTTCCCTTCCCTATATCATTTGAGACCTCTTGCCCTATCCTTTATGCATGATGCTTCTCCCTTCAACCATTCCCCTTCCCTTTTCACAATACCCCCTCTGGAGCACCCTCCCTTTGACTTCCCTTCTTCCATCACATGGTTAGTCTCCCCCCATATCCTTGATCGTGCACAACCCGCCTCGGCCGAATCCCGACACCGTTCCTCCTCTATGGAGAGCTAATCCCTCCCTCCTACAAGTGTTTCTTCTATCTTTTTTCCATTTTATTCCCTCATATGAGTGTCATATTCCTTCCCCTTCCCTTATTTTTTTTGTTTTCTTTGATTTCATGGGGTGCGTAGGGTTTGGTCAAACCCTAACTCATTTGGGGCTTTTAATTTTTGTCTATTCTTATTGATTAGGTTTCGTTAGCCCCATTGAGGATCTCATATTCCATGATTGATGTGGGATTCTAGTTTCGTCATGGTTTTTGGGTAATAATTCTTTGAATTGTTCATTTTGGATTAATTTAAATTAGTGATTTGTGGGTTTTGAGTTAGTGGTAATTTTTCTAGTGTGTGTTGGGTATCGTTGTCAAGGTTTTGAGTTGTGGATATCTACAAATCCTATTAGTACTTGCATAGGATGGGAATATATATATATATATATATATATGCCCTCTTTGTATATGTTCCCTCATGGTGTGGGGAATATGTGAAATTTAGCTAGGGGTGTATCTATATATATATATGCATGTGTGTGTATGTTCCATGGGTTGGTTTGATTGGTCATTGATAAAGAGCATCATGTTTGAGGTAGGTTCCATATGCCTAACCCTTTAATTTGAATTCCGTAATTTTTTTTCTCCTAAAAATATGTTTTATATTTATGTTGTATATATAAAAGTCATGTGATCAAGTTATATTTGTCAGAAATGGTTCTAAATTTCTTTTAAATAATTTATCTAAATTTCCAAGGTGTGTTTTTCTTGTTGATATATGATCTTGAACTTAGTTTTAATAATGTCATACATTTCTAGTTCTCAATCAGTCTTGAATTATATTTCCTCAAAATGGGGCGTCCAAAATATTTTTGAGAATGTGATACAAATTTCAAATGGTAATTAGTGTGTTTTAATCAGTTTTTCAAGTGGACTTAAAAGAAGATGATGTAGTGTGTGATTTCAAAAAGGATGAATTTCATGTTTTGGTTAGTTTATAAAAAATTCATTGGTTTTGGTATGAATTTGGGGTTAATTTCTAATTTTCTTTTCTTAAATTCTTTTCTTCATTTAAGCATGGATTCAGGTTGTATTAAAATGTTTTATTCCTCGGTCGTTTAATAGAAATTTTGAATAATTTTGGGATTTAAATGTATTGGTTGATGATGTTTTCTAAAATGATAATATTTATTTTAAATTAAGAAGGCTTGTTTGTCACTTTGAAAAATAATTTATGAAAGTGTAAAATGCCTCTTAAGTCATTCACTTGATTATAGAGATGTTGTTTAAGTGTAAATGTGTGATTTGTGATATGTTCCTAGTGTAGAGGCTTGTGCGTGGTGGTGTGATGTAAAAAGGGTAATGCGCTTTAGGAGGGAGATCAGTGGTGGGATATCGAATGTGTTTTTTTATAGAGTGTGTCATATGTTCATGTATGTTTTCATGATAAAACCTCACCACATTTTGAAATATATCACATGGTAAACCTTGTATTCATAGGTGGGAACACCAATACCCGTACGTAAAACTATATGGAAGTGGTTCTTCCTGGTTTTATCTAGCTGGATTGATGATTACAACACTAAATGAATAATTATAATGATTGGAGACCACGGTTTTATGGGGGTGTCCCCTACTATTGGCTTGTGCCTGAGGATTCTTATGGTTGTGGTTTCTAAGTCATGTTTCCCTAAGGTATGAGGATCCTTGGTCCCCACCTAACACTAGTTTTTTAGGGTTTAATCACGGTGCTTGATATTTGATTTTAATTTCGATTGTTTCATACTTGATATCTCATTTTTGAAAATCCGTATTTTAATCTAAAAAGATTTATTTTCAATTAGAAATCTTAATGCATTTTTGGGAACTGTATTGAAAATGTGGTGGAATAGAAATGTTTTTCTAAAAATGTGAACTTCTGAATTGAATTTGAAAAGAATGAAAAATAATATTTTATAAGGTCTTATTATCAAACTAGAATGATTGGGTTTATTTTCAATGGTAAGGGAATAGGGCATTTCTTTTATTTGGAATTCATACTGACCATCTCGGTGCTTATGCCTACTTTATATTTTTAGTTTCCGGTTCTGGATTTAGATTTCTCTAACAGCGAGTTATTTTTTCTGTATTTGGTGGTGATCCAAGAGGTCACTTGGAGGCATGTTTGGCTGCGCAACTTAATTTTATTTCCATTTCTTATGTTATTTGTTTTTCAATTTATTTTTATTTATCTATCTTTTTTTATGGTCCAAACTATTCCCAAATATTTTACTTTGATACCCCGAACTAGTTTCAAGCCCATGGGGATCAGGAATGCCCTTTCATCATTATTGAGGGCCGCCTTGGGTGACCGGATCAGGGTCGAAATAGATTGGTTCAGGATAGTTACCACAAAATTAGGAACTAAACTGGAAGGAAGAAATTAGTAGATGCATATTGAGAAAAAGAACCAAGTAGTGAAAAGGAAGACTAATATTTGAATTGGAATAATAAAAACTAACAAATTTTGAAAACATCAAAGTGTAAAGGACATTCCTTTAAGAATAAATTAAAGGGAAACATAAATGAGAGATAATGAACAAATCATAAAAATCAAAACATAGAAATTAGACACTGGCCAACAAGAGAATGAGGAGAGAAACCATATATGTGAAGCACCATTAGGGTATAAACCATAAATTATAAAATTTATTTCAAGTCCTTATGGTATAATATTCTAGTTTTTGAATATAATATAGAAATAAAAGAGCACATAGATCTACAATAAAATATTATATAAAATAGTTTTTTATATAACATCAAATTGATAATCACTAAATCATTCAGGGTCTAAAATATTATGGTAGTGATATGAGATTCACAACCTAACTCTGTAACACCCCGAGATTTTATGAAAAATATTCTTTTCATTAATGTCTTGTGTTGTACGCTACACCAAAAGGATCTTGCTTAACACGCATCCTTGACTTTCCTTGCATTACACGCATTCGCGACCTTCCTCGATAGCATGTGTAGTACGCAATACCGAGTTTCACTAAACAACAATATGCTATTAAAATATTATTAAAACTAGCCATTATGAATAGTAATAACCACCTTTTAAAATTTTAGTAATTTTACCTCTCAAAATGGACTTCATTTTTGGATTCGGAGTATTGAATTTATCCTAAGGTGAAATTTTGGTAGTTTTCGGATAACTTTCATATTCTGATGAATAGTGAAAATTACTAAATTTTAATTAAAAAGAACTTTTTTAATATAAATAATTAATAGTAAAAAATTATTAATTTGAGTGGTTTTAAAGTATATTTAGAATATATTTTTACAATTTAATACAATGTAGGTCATTGGATGTAATTCTACATTTAAACCAGACATAAACAAGTGTCAATCTTTTGATGGTTATTATCTCTTAAAAACACGCTATTTGTGTTGACGACGGGAATTAATTTTTAAATTAATTAATGAAACTAATATGTTTTGAATTTTGTAAAATAGACATCATTTTTGAGTTCATAATATCAAATATATCTTAGGCCTAATTTTTGGTATTTTTCTGGAAACTTTCATTTTTTGATGAATAGTGAAACCACTAAGTGGTAGTTAAAAAAATGAATTTTTCATAGAACTTAATTTTACCGCTTCTGTGAGTGGAATTTCAAAAATCTGAGAGACACGGTTGATGTTAGTAAGTAAAATGTGGTTCAATGAGATGAAAATAATTTTTGGTGACTAGTAACTTTTTACATTTTTTTACCACGGTTAAAAGTAAATTGGGTAATTAAGGGTAAAAATGATATTATTATTACCCTAACACAAGTCCTAATTCTATTAGACAAGTGTAATTAGACCAAAAACAACCTTAGGAATAAAATATGACCATTTAGGACCACTTGGATTAGATTAAGACATTTATTATTAATTTATTTAAAGAAGGGTTAAAATAGTTAAAATCAAAGTTTAATATGTAAATCATTTTTAATATGGGGTTATACATAAGATAAATTCTACTATAAATATTCATTAGAAAGATAATAATCTTTCCTACATAATGGTATTTTATTTGTAATTTTTAGACATTAAATAATTTAATTTATTTTTGACACAACGATGATGCAGTAATTGTCTTATTAATGAAATATTGACATAATTGATGTTATAAATGCCCAAATAAATGTAATTTGAGACTTTCTATGACTTAAATTAATTTTATAGGTTAATATGACATTTTATTGTTGATATAAGTAACTTGTTTTGAACTTATCATTCTGTTATAAATTTCATAAAAATCATGTACCAAATAGTGTCAAAATTGACATAAATTAGTTTTTAAAATAAATATTATATTATTAATTGTTATTTAATTTTTAAAAATATAAGGTTCGGAAGAATGACTTAGATAAGGATATATATATTAATAATAAACAACTTGGGGTTCGTTTGGCTTGTTATGGGAAGTTTATTAACCATATAGTGTTAGAAAATAAAAAGACACGGTAAAAGTTAAATTATTTAACTTAGAGTTAAATCTAAATGATAAGGTTACCATAGGAACCTAACTCGTCTAAATTATATTGGATGAGAGGATTTAGACCCATCCCCACCTTATCCTCGAAATAAATCAATTTTGAGCTATTTAAAACCGAACTTTACTTTATAATAAAATAATATTTTTAGTTATTCCAAAGGTGCCCCTCTCCTCCCTTATAAAAGGGCACCTCCTCCCTCTCCTCCTCACACCAATTTGAGCATTCAAGCTCGGCCAAACCCTGCCAAAATCTCTTCTACACTTCCCTAGTATCATCCTAGAGGTTCTGGTCTTCTTCAAAGATCAATTTTAGTGCCCTAAAAGAAGGTCTGAAAGAAGCACTTCAAAGAAGAGGTAATGTCCGTTACCGATTCTTTCAACTTTACTTCTTCTTCCACTTATTATTCTTAGGTTTTTTCATTATTAAGTAATAAAATCAGTATCACTCATATACTGATATGTTATTATAAGTATTAAACAACCCTATTTCATCATCTATTCATCCTACGGAAAAAGGAAATCACCGTGCGTGCGTACGTACGGAATACCGTCTCCACGCCGTGGTGTAATCTATTTTCCGCCACCACCTTAATTGGTTGGGTATAATGGTGTAATTAGTAACTATATATGATTATTATAAATTTATATTGATACTGAAATATTATACATACACTTCAACACAATTCCACGACCATGGGAATGATATCATCGCTCGTGCGTACGTACGGACTACCGTCTCCACGACGCGATGAGATTCATTCTCCACATTAACCATTCATGAATGATTATAAAGTATATATAATGAATAATAATGAAATGTATGACATGTTAAATCTACTAGATTTGTGTATATATATATAGGTATGTCATCCACTTACTTCCATTCAAGACAATAAGGAAAAGAAAACAGCGTTCATGCGTACGTACGGACTACCGTCTCCATGAACGGTGTCTTTAATTTCATTTATCTATCTATTATATATATATATATATACTTAATATATATGATACATAAATCATATTTTATATTCTGGAAGTAATTAAATCATGATATAAGTAATAATAATGTCAAGAACAACAAGTCCAAACACCTACGATAAATGAAACGATTTTACCCAAAACGCTTCTTTAACATGGAATTTACAAAAGAACGGGTAATATAAAGTCATAAGTGACCCATATATGATATCATAACAATGTGTATGATTCTGTAATAAGTTAATGACATTATTTAAATCATTATATAGGAGGTTCGGATACGTACAAAGCATATCGGACATACGGTAAGGGAAAATATCACAATCTCATTTTTATCCAAGATTGTTTATACTTTGGTATTTACTGGGGTGTATTTTAACATCCACATCCATGTTTCCTCAATATGTAATGTTATTTCCATCCACCTAAAATTGTTTAAATCCAATTTTAACCTTCGGTGAGTTTTTAGTAAAAGATATGAAAGGAATCTTTTGTCGTTTTTCGTACGAGGTACTTTTTGACTTTTACGACAAAAGTACAAAGAATGTTTTTTTAACTTATATGGAATGAATGGATTTTTAAAAAATTATTTCCAAAAAGATTCCTTTACATGTTTTAAAGTTTATTTTTAATCAACTTCTTTTAGTTTATAATTGTATGACATGTTAAGAATGGAAAAGTGTTTTTCAAGTAGAAAGGATATTTTCCTCAAGAATGGAGTTCAAGTGTTTTATCAAAATTATTTTCCATCTAAGATAATAAAGGGTTCTGTTTTTATACCTATTATTACATTGATTTGATTATGTTGTAATGGAATTATAATTTTATGAATTCCTTTATCTTATATGAATTGTTTTATGATGTTTAAGATTCCCATTTTTATTACATGGGTTATGAAATGATGTATGATTTATGATTTTGTGGCACACATAAGAATGGTATCATTATGAGATGGGTTGGACCTATATATCCCTCCAATGAATTGGGTAAAGATTTTATATCTCATGAGATAGACATAGTTGGAATGGTAGGTTATACCGGTTCAGTGAAGCAGGACTGAAACGAGGGTGACTCGGTTCAGAAAGGGACTTTGTCCACTAAGATAGTCTTGGCAATGAGTCTTGACTAATAAGAAATGATTCTCTATGATTATGTGTGTATGCCACAAAGTTTAATGTTTTAAGTTATGGTTATTGTGATTACATTTCACTGCCATGAGTTATCCCAGGTTATGAAATTATGATCTCTTTTACAGGTTAAGATTTCCAAAAGTTATGTGCTTATGTATATGATGTGATTGATATTTCATTTGTTTACCCTTACTGAGCATTTGAGCTCACCCTTTTATGTTTTCTTTTCCCCAGGATATAAATAAAGGTTTTAGGTATTAAAAAAAATAAGATCTTTATGGGAGATGTTGAAGATCTTTCACCAGGATTAGAAGATTATATTCCGAGTTTCCAAAGACACTAAACTATTACGATCCTTGTGTGTGTGTTTTTGTTATGTACTAAGTATTCTGAAAATGTAATGTAATGTCAATGTACGTCAAGCTTCGGGTCTCTACAGTTGGTATCAGAGGAAAAGTTTAGTCAACCTTTGGAAACTAGGATGCGAAAATGTTAGTGAGATCCCTAGAGATATTTCTAAGGTATGTCTAGGGATGTCCCTAAGGATAAGTATACGTATAGTATATAGTCCTAGAACTATGGTAACGATATTAGATTAAACCAAAGATGTTAGATATTGAAGTTACTCCCCATTTATTATGATTTTTTCCTCTCACACTATTCTTTTTGGGTTTTAGAAAATGGCTGGAAACAAGATGATTCACGATAATGGAGGATATGATGGACAATGGAATGATATTATTCATGAGCAACCAAATGAAATGAGATTTGGAAGTCCAAACATCATTATTATGCCGAATCAGCAATCTCATAATATGATCAATAAAGTAAAATTTGGTAAGTTTCCAGACTCGTCTAATAAGAGAAAGATGGAGTTTCATGATGATCATAGAGGAAAGAAAGTTCAATTTCCCCTATGTAAATCATGTGGGAAGAGGCATCAAGGAGAATTTTTCAAAGGAACTGGAAGATGCTTTGGGTGTGGAAAAGAAGGACACAAAGCCAGTAAGTGTAAAGGAAAAGGTTCAGTTAACACCAGGGATGAGGATAATGGTATTTCTACGACATCAACAATGGTTAAATGTTTTAAATGTGGAATGTACGGGCATTATGAAAACCAATGCCCTAAGGGAAAGTCTCATGAAGAGAATCAGTATGGTCGTATGGTTAGTATTTATGTGGATGATGATGAAGAGACTACAAATGATATATGAGATGAAAGAATTGTTGAAGCTCGGTCAATGGTTTAAGAATGTAGTGGAATGATTACATGTTTATCATGTGTAATGTTGTATAAGTAATCTCATGGTACTATGGAATAAATAGACATCTAATGATTGTTACACTGTTGTCTTTCTTTGAGTTTTGAAAGTGTATGATTAATGTTACCAGTATCCATGAAAGGTTATTCAGATATTTTTAGAATGTAGATGATATGCGCATAATGAAGGGCTAAGGAGAAAATGAAATGTTTGACAGTATTCATGAGCTCATGATTTATATAAGGACTAAGTGATATCATGGTTTGAGTATATAGAATTTTGAGGATTTTGGTATGTAGAAAGTGTTAACTTTTAACTGCATTCATGTTTTCACTAAGGTTCAATGGGTATTCAAGAGAATACATGATTAAGGCCTTTGAATGTTTGGAATGTGTCCAACAAGACATATCTTATGATATATGGGGATCAATGATGGTATTAAATCTCTGGTAATCATTTTCACTATTTTATGAGAGTGGACTGCAGTATTATGGATAAGCCTAAAGATTGGAATGGATTATGTTGGACATAAGTTAGAATTGTTTAAAGATAGAAGTTTTTTTTCGATATTATGGATGGGATGTTATAGTAATATAGTTTTAGAAAAAGGAAAACCTACAGGACGGACGACAGCCCATCGCGTCGGACAAGGTCGTAGGAATCGAACTCATAACCAAAGTGCGATTGGCCGTTATCGCCTATCACTGGCCTACAGGAAGTCCCTGGTAAGTGGAAACTAGTTTTATTTTATTAAGCGGTATGATATATGAAGTATAAGTTCATTTTAGGAACTATATAGGATTAATCTCACTATAGATGGACTTATGTATTTTTTGATAAATTTTCCAACCTTTTGTTTGAGACAGATGGAATGACCCATCATTCTATCACATGATCTGCTAACACAACATGAATGACAAATTCAACTTAATTTCTTAAAGAGATGAAGTTTAAATTGTCCAAAGAATGAAAAACGGTGAGACTATACCAAAATCACGAAAGTATTTCTTCTAATTCCAATTTCATCAACTTTAGGGAAATGATCTTGAAAACCAAAAATGTTGTCCTAGTGCACTTATATATGATGAATCAGATGGTACCCTAGATCGTCACAAATTTATGGCTTTGTGATTGCTGTCTTTTCCATAGCCATGTTCTCTACCACTCTCCATTAGAACATGATGATTATATTTCTCTTCCATATCTATATTTTCACCTATGTGGAAACCCAGTGATTAGTTTATTTGGGTAATCGTTACATTTCATACTTTAGTTTTTAAAGCCATGTTTTGGTATTCCTTTTTACGATTTGGATTTCTATTAAAAAAATTTCGAGTAGTAAACCATTTATAACCCCGATGAATTTCGAGGGCGAAATTCATTTTAAGGGGGGTAGAATGAAACACCCCGAGATTTTATGAAAAATATTCTTTTCATTAATGTCTTGTGTTGTACACTACACCAAAAGGATCTTTATCAACACACATCCTTGACTTGCCTTGCATTACACGCATTCGCGACCTTCCTCGATAGCGTGTGTAGTACGCAATACCGAGTTTCACTAAACAACGATATGCTATTAAACTATTATTAAAACTAGCCGTTATGAATATTAATAACCACATTTTAAAATTTTAGAAATTTAACCTCTCAAAATGGACTTCATTTTTGGATTCGGAGTATCGAATTTAGCCTAAGGTGAAATTTTGGTACCTTTCGGATAACTTTCATATTCTGATGAATAGTGAAAATTACTAAATTTTAATTAAAAAGAACTTTTTTAATATAAATAATTAATAGTGATAAATTATTAATTTGAGTGGTTTTAAAGTATATTTAGAATATATTTTTACAATTTAATACAATGTTGGTCATTGGATGTAATTCTACATTTAAACCAGACATAAACAAGTGTCAATCTTTTGATGGTTATTATCTCTTAAAAACACGCTATTTGTTTTGACGACGGGAATTAATTTTTAAATTAATTAATGAAAATAATATATTTTCAATTTTTTAAAATAGACATCATTTTTGAGTTCATAATATCAAATATAGCTTAGGCCTAATTTTTGGTATTTTTCTGGAAACTTTCATTTTTTGATGAATAGTGAAACCACTAAGTGGTAGTTAAAAAAATGAATTTTTCATAAAACTTAATTTTACCGCTTCTGTGAGTGGAATTTCAAAAATCCGAGAGACACGGTTGATGTTAGTAAGTAGAATTTAGTTCAATGAGATGAAAATAATTTTTGGTGAATAGTAACTTTTTACTTTTTTTACAACGGTTAAAAGTAAATGGGGTAATTAAGGGTAAAAATGATATTATTATTACCCTAACGCATGTCCTAATTCTATTAGACAAGTGTAATTCGACCAATAACAACCTTAGGAATAAAATATGACCATTTAGGCCCACTTGGATTAGATTAGGACATTTATTATTATTTTATTTAAAGAAGGGTTAAAATAGTTAAAATCAAAGTTTAATAAGTAAATCATTTTTAATATGGGGTTATACATAAGATAAATTCGACTATAAATATTCATTAGAAATATAAGAATATTTCCTACATAATGGTATTTTATTTTTAATTTTTAGACATTAAATAATTTAATTTATTTATGACACAATGATGATGCAGTAATTGTCTTATTAATGAAATATTGACATAAGTGATGTTATAAATGCCCAAATAAATGTAATTTGAGACTTTTCATGACTTAAATTAATTTTATAGGTTAATAGGACATGTTATTGGTGTTATAAGTAACTTGGTTAGAACTTATCATTCTGTTATAAATTTCATAAAAATCATGTACCAGATAGTGTCAAAATTCACATAAATTAATTTTTAAAACAAATATTATATTATTAATTGTTATTTAATTTTTAAAAATCTATGGTTCAGCCAAATGACTTACATAAGGATAAATATATTAATAATAAACAACTTGGGGTTCTTTTGGCTTGTTATGGTAATTTTATTAACCATATAGTGTAAGAAACAAAAAGACACGGTAAAAGTTAAATTATTTAACTTAGAGTTAAATATAAATGATAAGGTTACCATAGAAACCTAAACTTGTCTAAATTATATTGGATGAGAGGATTTCGACCCATCCCCACCTTAGTCTAGAAATAAATCAATTTGGAGCTATTTAAAACCGAACTTGACTTTATAATAAAATAATATGTTTAGTTATTCCAAAGGTGCCCCTCTCCTCCCTTATAAAAGGGCACCTCCTCCCTCTCCTCCTCACACCAATTTGAGCATTCAATCTCGGCCAAACCCTACCAAAATCTCTTCTACACTTCCCTAGTATCATCATAGAGGTCCGGGTCTTCTTCAAAGATCAATTTTAGTGCCCTAAAAGAAGGTCTCAAAGAAGCACTTCAAAGAAGAGGTAATGTCTGTTACCGATTCTTTCAACTTTATTTCTTCTTCCACTTCTTCTTCTTAGGTTGTTTAATTATGAAGTAATAACATCAGTATCACTAATATACTTATATGTTACTATAATTATGAAACAACCCTATTTCACCATCTATCCATCCTACGGAAAAAGGAAATCACCGCGCGTGCGTACGTACGGAATACCGTCTCCACGCCGTGGTGTAATCTATTTTCCGCCACCACCTTAATTGGTTGGGTATAATGGTGTAATTAGTAAATATATATGATTATTATAAATTGATATTGATACTGAAATAGTATACATACACTTAAACACAATTCCATGACCATGGGAACGATATCATCGCTCGTGCGTACGTACGGACTACCGTCTCCACGACGCGATGAGATTCATTCTCCACATTAAACATTCATGAATGATTATAAAGTATATATAATGAATAATAATGAAATGTATGACATGTTAAATCTACTGGATTTATTTATATATATATATATATATCTATGTCATCTACTTACTTCCATTCAAGACAATAAGGAAAGGAAAACAGCGTTCATGCGTACGTACGGACTACCGTCTCCATGAACGGTGTGTTTAATTTCATTTATCTATCTATTATATATATATATATATACTGAATATATATGATATATAAATCATATTTTATATTCTGGAAGTAAGTAAATCATGATATAAGTAATAATAATGTCAATAACAACAAGTCCAAACACCTATGATAAATGAAACGATTTTACTTTAACATGGAATTTACAAAAGAACGGGTAATATAAAGTCATAAGTGAACCATATATGATATCATAACAATGAATATGATTCTTTAATAAGTTAATTACATTATTTAAATCATTATATATGAGGTTAGGATACGTACAAAGCATATCGGACATAAGGTAAGGGAAAATATCACAATCTCATTTTTATCCGAGATTGTTTATACTTTGGTATTTACTGGGGTGTATTTTATCATCCACATACATGTTTACTCAATATGTAATGTTATTTCCATCCACCTAAAATTTTTTAAATCCAATTTTACCCTTCGGTGAGTTTTTAGTAAAAGATATGAAAGGAATCTTTTGTCATTTTTCGTACGAGGTACTTTTTGACTTTTCCGACAAAAGTACGAAGAATGTTTTTTTTAACTTATACGGAATGAATGGATTTTTAAAACATTATTTCCAAAAATATTCCTTTAAAAGTTTTCAAGTTTATTTTTAATCAACTTCTTCTAGTTTAGAATTGTATGACATGTTAAGAAAGGAAAATTGTTTTTCAAGTAGAAAAGATATTTTCCTCAAGAATGGAGTTCAGGTGTTTTATCAAAATTATTTTCCATCTAAGATAATAAAGGGTTCTGTTTTTATCCATATTATTACATTGATTTGATTATTTTGTAATGGAATTATATTTTTATGAATTCCTTTATCTTATATTAATTGTTTTATGATGTTTAAGATTCTCATTTTTATTACATGGGTTATGAAATGATGTATGATTTATGATTTTGTGGCACACATAAGAATGGTATCATTATGAGATGGGTGGGACCTATATCTCCCTCCAATGCATTGGGTAAAGATTTTATATCTCATGAGATAGACATGGCTGGAATGGTAGGTTATACCGGTTCAGTGAAACAGGACTGAAACGAGGGTGACTCAGTTCAGAAAGGGACTTTTTCCACTAAGATAGTCTTGGCAATGAGTCTTGACTAATAAGAAATGATTCTCTATGATTATGTGTGTATGCCACAAAGTTTAATGTTTTAAGTTATGATTATTGTGATTACATTTCACTGTCATGAGTTATCCCAGGTTATGAAATTATGATCTCTTTTACAGGTTAAGATTTCCAAAAGTTATGTGCTTATGTATATGATGTGATTGATATTTCGTTTGTTTACCCTTACCGAGCATTTGAGCCCACCCTTTTATGTTTTCTTTTCCCCATAATATAAAGAAAGGTTTTAGGTATTAAAAAAAAGAAGATCTTTATGGGATATGTTGAAGATCTTTCACTAGGATTAGAATATTATATACCGAGTTTCCAAAGACACTAAACTATTACGATCCTTGTGTGTGTGTTTTTGTTATGTACTAAGTATTCCGCAAATGTAATGTAATGTCAATGTACATCAAGCTTCGGGTCTCTACAAACTCCCCTAGAAATAGTATAGTTTTATTACATTAGATCACTTATAAATTGTTATAGTAGTGTCCTTATAATTGTACATGGTGAATTTTAGATTAAAAATATATAATTTCTATATAAAATCATGTGCCTAGTTATTTGAGCCCCCTTACTTGTATCAAATTCTTAGTCACTTTAGAAATATATTTTAAAGTTATTTTTCATATTTTTTTAGGATTATTAAATGGATTCACTGGTTATTCTCAATTCCCACTTTTATTCTCAAAAGTTGATCTATCACGCTCTTTTTAAAGGACATTCTCTTAGTAATGTATGATTTTGAGGAGTTTTATCATTTTTTATGTAAAAGTATACAATATCATCATGTATAAATATGGATTGTAGACTAAATACCTTAATAATCATATAAATATCTAATATAAATGATTTTTTATACTCAATAGTTTGTATACATATTATAAAGCATGTACTTCCAATATTATGATGATGGTTTCACGCGCAACCACTATATCATTATCCATTTTTCATCATTATGTGGGTTCTCTTAAAAAAATTTCTCTTAGGTAATGAAGAAAAATACCACTAGAAAAATTTCATTGATTTTCATCTATCTAATGATTTCTAATTCATCCTATTAAAAAGTTTTTTTTCTTCAAGGCCCTCTATTGATCTAAACACCCTCTTAGATTATATACAAATAATACTGTTTTCTTTATTTTTAGGAATCTAATAGGTTTAAAAATATTATTAGGTATTATAACTATTTATTAATAACTAAATATTATGTGGAACCTATGAATGATATTGTTTGTTTCACCATAAAGTTATCTAGGGTATTTGTTCCTTGTTTATTGGATTTTGGAAGATAAATATATTAAATGATGACATTAATAACATGATTCAATGTAATATATATATATATATATATATATATATTGATAATATTTAAAATATATACTTCAACATTATAAGGTTAGTCATCCAAACAATCCCTAGACATTACTCATATAATAAAATGGTATTTATTCCTTCATGTATAATCCATTTTCAGTGAAATAACAAAAAAATGTTATTTAAATAAATTTTCTACTATGAATAAGATAAATTTAATGAGAGATAAGCTGTAATTTTTTTATTACTATAATATTATCCTGTGCATATCACATACCTGAAATGTGATACGGTAAACCAGTTATGAATTATCCAATATATTTTTCAATGGGTTCTTTATAAATAATTTTTTACTATTTATATTATTCAAGATCATGTTTATAAGGCTTTCACAAACACTCTCTCATACCAACAACACTGATCTTTTCTCCAATATCCAAGATCCATTGGTATTTTATTTATTTAATAATTATTCCATTATATATAAAATTATCACATTCATTAAATTTTTTATATTCTTTTAATATTAGGGAATTTATTATTTATAAGGATGGAATATAGAAAAGGCTATCACAAATACTCCATGATATGTAAGCAACCATGAGTTTATGAGATGGAAGGATTGTTAAAATTATATTAAGAAAAATAAGAACTCAAGAAAATATAATGAAAACATTAATTACGATGTAGATATATATCAAGGATTGTATAAAATCAAATATAAGATGAATATGAGAGATTAGAGAGTTTTGGTTTTTTATAAATCTTGTAATTTTTTAAAATATAATTTATTATAGAATATATCTAGATGAAAAATGGTCTATGATGGAATTTGATTTACTAGATTTTAAATATAATGTTCATATTTTATATGATGATTCCTTGTAAAGGTGGAACAAGTTTCCAATAGTAACAATATAGATTCCTCCCTATTGTTTTTGATTTCTCAATAAAAAATAAAATCTTATAGTGTGATTGGTTGAATATCCAAATAAGAGTGGGATATGGATTCTTATATTAATATAAATTACATGAAACTCTTACATTTTACATAAATTTTTCTAACATGGTCATGTATTGTAGGTACTCCTAATATTATATTCAAGTGGTTTTATATGATGATTTCAATTTCACATGAATGGTAGACATTGAAAATTACATTGGTAATAAGAATTATATAGAACAAAATGTAAGTGTTATTCATTTAATTCATGTGAATCATGATAAAAAATGAATATTTTATTGATGTAGGAAGGTAATGAATAATTTTCCAAGGCATACAAATTGGAGAAAATGAAAAAAATGATTTTAATGAAAAACATTCTTTCGTTTTCTTTTGACATGTAATAGTTATTTCTTAAGAAAAATGGGTTTAGTCATTTACATCATAGTTTAAAGAAATTCAAGAGAAGAATGAGATTGATGAATTCATAATCATTCAATAGTTATCCAACCTATTTTAGTATATATTATAGTTTTAATTATTCAGTTCTAGAAACATTATTGTAATTTGGAGATGAAGACATTGATTTGGTGTTACTTCTGACAAACATGATAAATAAAATGTTACATACATTAATTCAACACATCATAATTTTTTGAAAACATATTTTTTTATAAATATGGTTTAATGAATTTTTTGGAATATATACTAGATTTTAAGATCATGTGAACATGTTATTTTGAAAATAGTTATGATGTTTAGAAGATGAAATAATGTTCTTTTTCACCATGATATAATAAAATTTCCTCTAGAAATTTATAGCTAAGGGTTTATTTATTATAATGGTATATAAAACACATATCACAATACATATGATCAAAAAAATTATTAATATTATAACACTAGATACTTTCATTATTTTTACATTATAATATATTGAGTGGATATATAATTTTAGGCCCCACATGTCACATAATATGTGAAAAACATCCATCATATGATAAGAATGTATAGTAAATATCTATATCATAATGTTATCAAAGGAACCTCTTACAAAAAGGATATATAATCATTAATTTTTCCTGAATAAATAATGGTAAAATATATTTCAATGATTTCCTAAGTAAAACAAATGGTATGAATTTCTAGGTAAAAATACTTCCATCAAAATAATGAAGTATAAGGTATATACAGTATATAAGATAAAATGTTATACGGTAAATTCAATATTTTCCCCCAATTAATTGAATTTTATGAATATCTATTTTAATTTACAACAACCAAAATAAGGAAGTATAAATTATTCATAATGTACATTTATTAGGGGAATTTTAAATATTATACATTGTTCATGATAGGGTAAGAAAAAGGTACTGTTGAATCATTCAAAATGGAAATTGGAGAAAAAATGTAAATCCCATGAAAATTAAGGAAAATATAATATGAGATAGAAATAGTGTATAATATTCCCATAATAAATAAATAATAAAGTTTGTAACTTAATGAAATGAAATTGAGTCTTAAAATCCATTATTTTTTTGGTCATGTATATATTAAAAGATAATAAAATAGAGAACATGAATCAAATAAATTAAATACCATGAGTCAAAAGAAAATTTTCATAAAATATGATAAGGGGTTGAATATGTACCATATAATGGAAAATAGTTAGATATTATGTAAAATGTATCAATAAAAAATTATTGATATGAGAATGACTTGAAAAAACAATATCATATGAACTATAAATAAATAAACACGGAAAAGATATAATTAATACATCGAAAATAAAATGATAGTATAACATTATAATTTGTAGAGTTTGGTTATGAGAAATAGAGTACTTGAAAGTAAATAGAGAAAAGGTGTTTGAAAATAATGAAATTTTAGAGAAGAACCCCTTACCTAAAATCCAATCTTACTTTATATGTCTTATAACCTCCTGAATAATCAAATTCTTTTTATTAATTACATTATTATGAACAGTTTATAAGTTTTTTTCAATATTATTATTGTTTTATTATCAATTTTTCTTCAATTATTAGTTTTATATTGTTTTGTTTTATTGTTTGGATGTGTTTGGTCCATTATTTCAAACCATATTTAGTATAATTATAATGATTAAATTTTATTTTCTAATAGTTCAATAATATCCAAAAGTTTCAAAATATGTCATTATATAAGAAAATGAGTTCAATAGTTTGGTATATAACTATAAATCATAAAACATTTCTCAATAATATTTCTTTATATGTTGTAATAATCTGCTATTATTTATCATCAATATTATATTTATTCATGAGAATAATTATAAAATATTCATTGAATGTTTTAAGTGAAAATAAAACACCATCTTTCACTAATATAGTATATACATCTTATGGGTGAACAATGATTTATAGAGTATAAAATAAAAAAACAAATCAATATTTTATTTTAAAAAATTTAACATAATATAATTATATTAGTTATATAATGTTACTTTGCATATTACCTAATTGATCAAAGGGGATAGAGAAGAATTAATAACACAAGACATATGTTTTCAAACTCATACTAATAAATTTTAGAACGCTTATTTAGAGTGAGCCTTAGTCTCTTTGGGGAGGGTCTTATGGTTAGTCTAGGGGATCAATAATGTCTCTATAAGGGTTTATATAATTCTTTTGGTAGTGGTTTTTCATTTAAATATGTATTGGGGGTAAAATTAAATGAGTGGATGGGGGAGTCTATATAAGAAAATGATAGTATTACCTTTGAATAAAAAATTGATAAATTAATTATTTTTTATTAAGACTCTAAATAGTGTTTATTTTTTTTATAAATAGTGTTTTATTAAATCATACATATTGTTTTTACATTTAAACACACTAATATTGAAATAGAAACATTAACATATTTTATTCTAATTAAATAATCAAATATTATGTTTTTATTATAATAAAATATAATAGAGGATTTTAAAATTGATTTATAGTGTTTAGAAAATAATTTTTTGATTTTTTAATATATTATTATTCACATTAAATAAATTTTATTTAAATAAAAATGTGTTATAATTTATTGAGTAATATTTTCATCCTAATTATACTATAAAACTTATCATATATGGAAATTTTTTATTTTTTACTATTAAAATAAAATAAAATTGAAAAGAATAATAAAAAAATCAAACTAAGTGATTATTAATGTTTTGAGCACAAAAATAAATTTAATTTTTTTAAAATTAAAATTCAAAATATATAAAGTTTTAATTTTAACAAAATTATATCTCAGCTATAATCTACTCTCTTACTCTCTCTCAATCAGTGATTTGTGGTTTTCCCATTTTCACCTTTTTTTTCTTTCTCCTCTAACATTGAAATATATTACTCCACTTCCTTACCACACCACTTGATTCCTATTTCTTTAGTTCTTTTTTTTCATTACATCATTGTCTCAACTATTATTAATATTTTCCATTGATATCCACTCTTTGCATATGGTTATTGGTTGACTATTTGTACTCAAAAGGGATGGCCATTTTTACCTCACCACTACTAATTCATCCCTTACAACCTTGATTGACTATATGTTTCTCTAGTTTATTGCTTATTTGGGAGATTTAGGTTCTATTGGTGGGGTTTTTTATTTAATATCTCAGAGTTTTAACTGTTATAAAATTATTCTCATTCTATTTTTCTCTAACCCATTCTTTCTATTCTACTATATCCATGGATGGTGTTGTCTAATGACTAGTGTTGATATTGAGGGTGAATTTTCTTATTATTTTATATAATTCAGTTTTGGGATTATAATGTACAAATCATTTCATATATAATTATTACATCTTTCTAAATGACTATTATATGTGTAACATTATGCTTCACTTTAGATCCATTATAGGTTATTATACTCAGAGAAAAGATACATAAAAATATTATTTATGAACATTCATCATCATCCCACATTATATTCTTCTCACATTGTACCTTTATTGACATACTGTACTTAAAACATTTCTTTATAACCTGGAGAAGGAAACCATAATAAAGGGTAATCTCAGATTCCGAGTAAGGTAAAATGTGGGAAATATCAATGGATGATCATATGAAAACATTAGATCAACATAAGGGTATGATATTGTGATCATAACATTCATTTTTCATAACCAAACTATCATGAATCAAAATCTTGAGTCATGGCATAAAACATTATCATTACAAAATAAAAAAATCATAAGGGTGAGATATCATCACTAATCTATCATAAACCATTAGTTCAAAGAATAAGCATAAATATATGTAAAAAATTTAAATTTTCGGCGTAGTGGAAGTGAATTAGTGGGTGTACCAAACATTTATTTTTCCGTTAACAATGATCAATCTGAGATCTGTCACGATAATAGAATGATGGATCTTTAGGATAGAATGAAGAATGAAAGAAAATAAGGGAGTCGTTGAACCATAGGAAGGATCATCATATGTTGTTTATAATTAAATTAATTAAAAAGGCAAGAATTACCTTGATGGAATTCTCACTCTATTTATGTTTCCAGTCATGATCAGAAGTGATCCATCATTGTGTCGTAGAATCCATGTGTAGTATTCTTCTAGAAGAGATCCACATGTGGTCCACGTATCTCTGGACATCGCCAAAGGGATCTACAGGTGCTAGCATTGAAGAGCCTTTGGTTGCAATGTCTGCCTTCAATTACCTTGAGAGCCTCATGCAATACTCACTCCTTGATCAGGAGGAGGAGGATCTCTCTCATACATTGAGAGAGTTCTTAGAAGAAAATAATTCTCTCTTGACTTGATAGATTTCTCTAGATCTGTTGTGCACAACCACCATAAATGGATTAGCTAATGAGAATTATATAATTGGGATTTTAAATACGCATAATAATAAATTGAATTAATTACTCAAAATAATTAATTCATTTCATTTAATTCTTAGTAAGACCCCATGTCTAATAATAACAGTTTACTATTATTATTACATGACATGCACCCAGTGAATTACAACTAATATTATTTAATAAAATAAATAAAATTATTTCTCACAAATCCTTAGAAAATTTACATGGCGTGTATATTAATATAAACGATCTGTATATTAATATACACGGCGTGTACATTTGTTTTTCCATTTTCTATATTTCCTCCACCGAATTTATTAGACCACAAATATTAGATATTTATTTCTCAAATAAATATCACTACATTAATCACAAATAAATATATTATTTCACACACAATATATACTCTCAAATTACTAGTGTCAAAATAAATGCTATTTGGAATCCTTGAATAATTATTAAACCAAAATCAGGGATAATTTTATTCAACTTGTTAAATTAATATTTAACTTGGATAATTGGACACACTTAGTTTGTTACCCTCTAGGCGTCTTTTTTAGTGGAATTAGGCAATGCCTACCTAAAGTTCAAGTTTATCATCTAGAAACAAGCCAAGTCACCCATAGAGAAATAATTTAACGTCGCAATTATGTACCACCTCTTATGAATTCTTACCGCGTAATGTAATCCCTTTATCTTGATATCTTGAATCAAGTGGGTTGAATGCTAGTGCCATCAACCCTTGTGCTCAATTATTCTTTCTTTGACTATTTGAAATTAAGCTCTCACATTCCTTACCATGTCCATGGATTTATTTAGCCTATATAAATTCCATCAAAGCACCTGAGATATATAATTATATTATGGGATAGAAGGGAAAAATCCTATCTCGAATTATCTATTAATGCAGTATTACACCTGATGCACCCAACATATCCTACCTAACTTAAAAGAGTATTTCATCACAGTTTTCATCAATACATCTAAGTGAGTGAGTTGTAATACCCATTAATAATAATCTTAATGTATATAGACCAATAAACACATCCATATATGGGAACATCTGATGACACTATGAAATGTGAATTTCCTACTAGCGGGTTTTGTTCTCATAATAGTGTTTTGTCACTTCCAGGTTCTCATCATAGTAGGGATCTACTATGACACTTTAATGGAACAGTTATCCTTAAGACATTATCACAAGCATTTTCATGTAGAAGAAAAATCAAGATTTTATCAGGTATTTATTAATTAATTATTTACAAATTAGATGGTTATAGGCCACGAACTCCAACAATAAAATGGTGGAACCCTCAAAAGTGTTGAAACTATTTCATTTGGAAAAGTAAACTACTAAGACCATCACTTCATAATGGATCAATTATCAACAAATATTTCCCATATCATAACATATCAAAAGTCATCACTTGTTTTACATAGTGTCTCAAGCATTTATATCTATTTCCCATAGTGGATCTTGAAAATTTGAAGTTTCCCATAGTGGATCAAGAACATCGAATTGTTTCCCATAATTATACCATGAGATATAAAACAATACCTAGTGAATTGATGGAATATATAAATTTAGGCCCACTCATAACATAATAAAAACCATTAATTTGTGTCCCAAAATATTATAAAACATTCACCTTATCATCATATCATAACTCATAAATGGGAAATGGATTTCATAAAAATGTCATAAATTCATCATTTTAGAACCCATTAAATATACCTGTGTTCTATAAAAATATCATCATCATAATCATAAATAATATGGATAAAGAATAAGTATGGTATCATTGAATCATATCCCCAATAATGAAAAATAAACATCAAAGGATGTTATCATACCTGAAAAAAAATACTTATAACATTATATGATTGTTTATTGATTAATATATTCATTTAATTTGGAAATCACATGTTTAATATATTTCCAAAATATTATGAATAACAATTTATTTGAATATAACCTTGGGAAATTGTAAATAAGTATTTAAATTAATAAGCTATTATGACGGAAAGAAATTTGGTTCATGTCATAAGGTGACCTACATTTTTATTTCATAAATTGTTTGTTACATGGTATAATATTTAACAATACAGAGTGTCTTATGAATTTTAGTTGCCTGAAAATAGGAACATAAGAGATGGAAAACATAAACATTCATCTAATCCTCTTGAAATACATCTTTAAAGGAGATACTTAGAATATGATTAAGAGTAATGACAATAAATCCTTATTATATGAACAGGATCCATATCATAATAGAAATAAACTGAATCATAAAATGGAAATTTGTATAAAACATAAAAATGAGACATTTGTAAGCATGTCACCAGTTTTTATCACTAATGAGTCATATATCATAATGACAAAGGTTATTCATCATGGTTTCATAAAAAATTTCATATTTTGAGATTAATTATTTAACCAATACATTGGATATCAATAAGGGTGGAAATTTAATAATTATTAATTTATGTGATCTAAACTAATTATAAAACACCATTTAATCAATATCCTTATGAGAATAATGAATGGGTTTCATATGAAAACATTACCTACATAAGTTCTTAATGACATTAAAATTAAAAAAAAATTAAACCATGAAAATGGAATGTGAGTTTCATATATTTAAATCACTATATAAATATATTATATTTAAATAAAGATTATTTCTTTTGGGAAAATAATTGGTTTGGGTATTCTATATATAATAATTTCCATGAAAAGGATAAAAAATTGTGAAATGATATCAGTAGAATAATGGTATACAACATAGATGAAAGGGATGGAATAATGAGAGGGAATGTAAGTATCCCATTTTGAAGGAAAATTTTTGGAAATATCTGGAATTTCAAAAGTGCATGTAATGAAATAATCATTACAATTTAGAAGACTCACAAAAAAGGGTTACTTGAATGAAAAAGGGAGAAGAGGTGAATTCCATTTACTTGAATATTTTCTTCCTAAAACATGAGTTTAAAACATTAAAATCTTAAGGGAACCTTTGAGATACAACGTTTTAGGTAAATTTACCATTATATCATAGATTATGTATTTTTAGTGTATATAAATGGCTAATTAGTGGTATTTATACTTGAAGAGGGGTGAGTTGTAAAGGATTTAATATTGGTCATTTTATCATATAACACAACCACTTATGGTAAAAATGAATTAAAACCAAATTAATATCTAATTAATTAGTGGGAGAGTTTTTTTGGATATTAAATGAGTTCCAAAATAGAACCATACCTTCTATCCAACATAATAAATGCACAGAATCCAAAAAATTGAATTTTATTTCAAAATTCCAATTTTGGTTTTAAAAAATGAAGTATAAATTTATAAATTAAATTTGATATTTATAAATTAATGGTTAGATTCATTATATTATATTATTATATATAAAAAATCATGTTATTTTTAATCACTCTAACATAATAATAATGTCATAAAATCGTAGTACTTATAAAGCGACAATTTTAAAATTTTCCGTAAAAATTAAACTTTGATAGAACATTTTCAAAAAACAACCTAATGATAAATTTCATGAGATAATTCCAACAAATAAATTTATTTCACAAAAATAATTCTCTAATATTGATAATTTTAACTTTTAAATAAATCATTATTTTAATGAAAAATCAAAATTTAAAAGAAAAATCAACATTTTAGCCATTATAAAAATTTATTATATATTTATTAAAGTATATTATCATTTTAATATAAATTATTATATTAATTCTGTAAAAAATGTATTTAAAAACTCTTCATAGAACATATTTAAATTTAATATGTTTATAGTCTTTAAAAATAATACAATTGTGATTATATTATTAAATAATCAAGAAAATCATTTAAATGAATATATGTAACCAATAATAATAATGACCAACTATTTTATTTACTAATGGTAAAAATATTTATCAACTTTGTTAGTTGAAAAACATAAAATCTGAAGATCAAATTTACCTCTAAATACAACACCATTCTTACTCTTCATTATTTAATTCAATTCAAATAAAGGTTTAATATCATTTCCAAAATGTATTTTGTATTACTAAATATTTGTTTCTCTTTTATAGAGATGTTTATGGTTGAAATGATTCTAGGAGATCAAAGTGGCCCAAAAATGTATATTTCACTTTATTTATGTTCTATTTTTTTCCACTATAATATTTCATATGATATTTGGAGTTGTTTTAGACTGAAGGTAACATTATTAATTGATGAAATATAGTGTTTCTAATTTCTAATAGGTGTTTTATTATAAAATTATTAGTTTCACTTGTTCATTTCAACACATGATGTTCAAATTTTATATAAAAGATAAAATTATTTCTCTATGCTTCTATTTTAAATCATAATAAAAAAACTTTGGAGGAAAGTGATCCATTAATAAAAGAAGAAAATTTTTCAGGTGGTGGCATTATTCCCCCTTAAAAAAATATTTACCTAGAAATTTCATTTTTCAAACTAATTTGAAAATAATTGATGGTACTTCTTCTTCATTTCTCCCTTCGGTTCCCAAGTTTCCAGTTCAAACTTGTAATTTATCAACATGATCATTATAGGATGTGTTGTCTTATTCCTCAACACTTTTTCCCCTATGTTGAGTATCTGGATTCATTCCTCTTAATATAAAATTCATCTTCAAAATGTACATCATTAGTATAATGTACATGAGATGGATCAGACTTATGCTTTTTGATTAGGGACATGTGGAAGACATCATGGACATTGGAAATATTTGGAAGTAATAAAAATTGATAGGAAACCATTCTAACACACATTAGAATCTCAAACAATAAAATATACTAGGGAATTAATTTCCCCTTATTTGAAAATATCATAACTCCTTTCCACAATGATATCTTGAAGAATACATGATCCCCAACATCATACTCTAATTCCATGCTTTTTTTTAGAATAACATTTTTTACTTTGAGCATCCATGATGTGTTTTTGAATCACGTGAATATTTTTTATAGTTTTCTTCAAAGTGTTGGGTCCTAATAGTTTCCCTTCTTAAACTTCATCCCATCATGTTTGAGTTTTTAACCATATTCCATAAAAAGACTCCAAAGGTTCCATTTGAATGCCTGTGTTGAAAAGTTTGTTATATGATAATTTTTAAAGTTGAATATGTTGATACAAAATTCCTTGAAAATCAAGTGATATAGCCTATAAAAAATCTTCTAATGTTTGAATAGTCCTATTAATCTACACATCATTTTTAGGATAGTGGGATGTTCTCAAATTTACTTCATTATTCAAAGACTTTTGAAGGATCCTCTAGAATTTTGAAGTAAATCATGCATATTGATAAAAAACAATTGATAGTATTACTCCATAGAGTCTCCCAACTTCATTAATATAGAGGTCAAATAGCCACTCCAATGAGAAATAAACTCTTATAGAAATGAAATGGGAATAATTTGTAAACCTATTCATGATTAACCATATATAATTTATACCCCATGGTGTCTTAATAAGGCCAGTGAAAAAGTTCATAGTGATGTTATAAAACTTTTATATAGGTATGGGTTGGTTTTGTAATACCTATTTAGGAAGTCACCTTTCTTTCTTTACTTGTTAACACACCGAGCACCTTATAGTGTAATTAGTTATCTGCATTTTCCTATTATCCCACCAATATTCATCATGAAGGTCCGTATAAAATTTACTACATCTGGTTATATCTATAATGTAGATATATGAGCCTCATCAATCAGTTAATTATTTATCACCATAATAGATGGGATACATATCCATGTACCAAATTTCAGTACACCATCATTATCAATGTTGAATTATGAAAACTTCCCAATTTTCATATCCACTATCTTATTTTTCATCAATGGATCATCTCGTTGATATTTCTTGATATTCTCTAGTAATATACGTTGATAAATCATTTGGTATGGGATTAATGATACCTCTTCCCTTATGATTATGATGTCCAAACATACTAGGTCCTTGATCAATGGGTTACATTCAATCTTTATCATTTCAAGAACCCAAGGACATCTCATACTCAATTCATCTACTAATTTTTTTCCTCTATTGTAGAGTGATAATTAATGGAACAATTGTATTCATAATGAATCTATATCTATCTCATTTATCTCATGGTCAGTTCTTTGTGCATGAATCTATTCTTAAAATGTTGGTATTTAATGTATATATCACATGTTTCTTCATAAAGATAGTATCATTATATCTTCATAGAAAAACTACTCTAGATAACTATAGGTCTTGGGTAGGATGATTCTATTCAGGAATCTCTAACTGTCGTGATACATAGGTTGTAAATTTTAAATTTTTAAAGAGTACAAATCCAATTCCCATTAAGGATGAATCACTAAAAATGACAAATCATTCCCCATTGGATGGTAAAGTTAGCAGATGTTCACTAACAAACCTCCTCTTTAGTTCTTGGAAACATTCTTCACACATCTTTATTCAAGTAAAATAATATCCATATTGAGCTAATATATTTAGTAGATTAGAAATTAGTGAATTTTTTTCAAAAACATTATATAGTATCCTACAAAAGAAAGGAAACAATGAAAATTGGTTACAGTCATTTGATGTATCCACTCCTATATGACCTTTTTTATTTTTTGGATCAATTTCGATTCATCTATTGATCATATGTGTCCCATGAGTGTGACTTTTTGTAACCCTAACTCACAATTTTTTAGTTTTAAAAAACACCTTCCCTTTCCCTAGATTTTGTAATATGACCCTTATACGATATTCATTATCATCAAGTATTTTGTAACATATCAAAATTTCATCATTAAATACCATAAAATTTATAAATATAGTCCTTCAAGACTCTACTTATCATATCATTAAATATGGAAGGAGAAATTTTCAAGGTGAAGGGCATAATACCAAACTCATAATGCTCATATCTTGTCCTGAAGGTTTCCTTTTGGATGTCTTCTTCATTTATGCTCATTTGATGTTACCCCTATCGATGATCAATCGTGGACAATAATTGAGCTCTGTGAATGTGATAGAAAAAATTAACAATCCATGGTATAGGATATTTTTTCTTCACTATGATCCCACTAGGTTATATATAATCAATTCAAAACAATATTGATACATACTTCTTCATTGCAAAGAGAATAGATTCTCCCCAAGGTGATAGACTTGTTCAAACAATTACCTTCTCCAAATGATGCATAATTTACTTCCTTAATACATCTGACTCCAAATATTTAATTCTATATGGGGTCTTAGATATTATATTGGATCCATGTATGATTACATTTAAGAACTCTACCTCTCTTTTTTTGTGGAGGTCTCAATAACTCTTCTAGAAATACATCGATTTATTCCTGAACAATAGACATGTATCATGTGTTAAGGTGTTCCCTTTCCACTTCATATTCCCCAATCATTTCAATAATGAATGTAATATGAGGTGGTTTTATGAAGGACTAAAGATGGTAAATCCCTAATTTTGAGATTATCATAGGTTTTCCCTTCAAGAATATTGAAATATATTTTTCTACAACTGATAGTGGAATTAAACATTAACAACCAATCCATCGCATTTATTATGTCTAAATCCACCATCAGAATAATAACCAAGTTTGTGGTGATATTATACTACTAAAAGTTAATAGAAAGAATCCCTATATATAATTAATTCTTGAATAGTTCCTCCAAAGGTTTTAAAAAAACTCTACCACTAGATGTTTAGGTTTAAACTAGATGTTATTTTCAAATTTTAAAGAAATAAAAGAATTCATATAACTGAAATAAAAAAATCACATGATCGCTCCTACATGTGTGATGAGTGTACCTTCTAAAACATAATTTAGAGCCTTGAATTGATCCATTGTAATTAAAAGGCACAACCTTTATACATTTTCCTCTATTTGTTTTGAATATGGTTCCCTACATTATAATCTAATTTGGACATTAGTTAGTGACGTTTCCTAGTTCCCTTTACTTGAATCATTTCACAATAGTTTTTACTTGCACCATATTCCCTTTTTCATTGGCATTTAGATGTTGAGGCTAAATATCTCTATAAAAGTTTCAAGAAATAGTTCATATCTTCTATTCTTTTATACATCTACACTTCCTTATAAAATATTTCCCAAAATCAAATTCCAAGATTTATTTTGAATAATATATTCTACTTTCTTCTTATTTAGATTATTCCCAAAAATATTCCCATCTTTCTATACCTTTAATTCTATCATTGAATCCACTAGAAAACTTTTAAATCCATTTAAAATTTGAGAACACATCAAAATATCTCTTTATAGCTCCGAAAGTCTTTGATTTCAAATTCAATCTATATATGGGGTCTTAGTTAACCAAAGAATATATATTTCTTCTCATCGTAATTGATGAAAAATATTTAAGTGTAATTTGTTATCCTTGTACAGTTCAACTCATAATTCTCTTCCAATTAATTTTCTATTTTTTCAACTTGAATATTTTCCTATAAATTTTTTTCTGGGGTTAAAAGGAAAATAATTGATGAGAAATCCCTTTTTTAACTCTTCCCATCCCAGCGAGTCCACCTCATCCCTTGGCTTCATGTTTTTGATCTGTCTAAAACACTGATCATCTTATCCCTCTATCCGATATACTTCCAATGTAATGTTCTCTTACTCAATTTAATTTAGTATATAAAATATATTTTCTATATTATTTTTACATTGTTCGTTGATTCGTCGATCAGATGTGCCACTAAAAATATGTGGTTGTTGATGCAGGGAAGATTCAACTACTAGTTGTTCCTTTATTGGTGAATTAGGATGCTTAACACATTTTCGATTATAATTTATGTAATGAGTTAATTGATTCATTATCATCATGAATCTTTCTTCCCTTGATCACCCAATATTTGGATGGTTATCATAACATTTCCCATTGCATTCGTAGTTATCATGAGACCGTCTATTTCATTCCATTATGTTTATAGATGGAGAAAACCTAATTAAGAAATTTTTTACTATTGGGAATATTATAATAATAATTAAAAGGAAATATTACTCTTAAAATTTTCTAATATCATATTTCTATAATGATATACTTCAATATTAATAAAAATTTTATATAATCTTTATATCAATCAAAATGGTTTTCACAATCACTACTAAATTTTTTGTTTTTTAATGAAAATTAATTATCAAAGGACTTCTATCACAAAATCTATTTTCCATGGGAGTTTATCGCCAATGTATTATCGTAAAAAAATCATCATAACTATTGTTATTTATTATGGACTGTCACAAATTGAAATTATTTTTTGATGGATTAGATTTTTTCACAAATAATGGTCATAATAATTTAAAAATGATCAATTACGATGGTCTATCACAATTGATATTATTTTTGATGGACAATAAGACCATTGTAAATAATAACATTTTAAAAAAAATAAAATAAAAATTTAAAAATAATTAAAAATAATTTATATTTTGTAATATAATTTAAAAAAACATTATTAAAATTTTATATATAATTAAAAAAACAACAAATAATTAATAATATAAAAACTAATAAAAAATAATTATAACAAATATAAAAGTATTATATCATTTCAAACATAATAATTTTTCATCCCAAATATAAAAAATCATAAAACTTCACAAATAATCACTAAGTGTCAGGTGGATGAGGATCACTCAAAGGATCATAGGGAGGAAACTCTATATTAACCCCACGCACAAGCATTCGCATATACTCCAACATATTCTCATCTCTCTGATGATACTGCTCACTCTCACATAACTCTCTATCTTTCTCACTCTGCATTTTATGTATTGTATCATCCTAAACTCTCAACCTCTCCCCATATTATGTAGTATATGAGGTCATCGATGAAGCTTATCCACAATCTCGCTTTGATATCGCCAATTACATTACAAAAGTACCAAAATAACTCATAGGTTTCAATCAGGAACCAATACAAATCACCCAACCTTCCTTGAAAACATCAAAATCCACCTGTATCTAGGTCCCCTCATAAAAACGTTAATCACCAGTGTAATCTATGTCACCATCATCTTGACTATCTCGTGAATGAGAAGTCACAGCCTCATATGTTTCCTTCAAATATAATTAAAAATTAGAATAAAAAAATTTAATTTTGGTGAATTTTTTTAAAACAATTACTAACCACAATATGGTGTTGTCGATTAACTACAGGTTCTCTTGTCTAGGGATCAGTATACATATTGTTATAAACATCAAACACTGTAATAGAGGAGTCAATAGTGTCCTATATAACATAACAAACATGTTATATTTAAATAATATATAAATTAATAAATAATATCACTTACCGTATGTCATTTATGAATGAAAAATGTACAAATTTCATCCATATATGAGACCTATTTCCTCCCTCGACTCTAACATCCAGATGATAACCTCCTCCACAAAATCACTACTAGACAGTATGAGCACAATCCATCCTATACCTAAGTTAAGATGTAGTCAGGTTGAAAGGAGACACTAGACCGGTCAAAACAGTAGCATAATAGCTATACATTGCTTTATTTCTGAGGATGTGTGAAAACTAATGAAAATTATCATGTATACATATCTAACATGCCTCCAGGATAGGATCTCTCAAGCTATCATATATTAGAGAAAATAAATTTTATCAAGAAATTAAGAACAATATGTTAGTAATTAAATAAATTTTAAAAACAATTTATTATTTAATAACATGCAATCCATTGGTTGAATATTTTATGACATATAGTGATAGGAACCTAGTCTCATGACACCCATTTCTTTGAAAAATAATTTTTTAGAATTAGACCAGCCTACGAAAAATCTAAACGTAAAAAAATTATTCAAATATAAAAAATTAAGAGAATATTACTAAAAAATTAATAAGAAAATGTCAATATAAATTAAATATATTAAACAATTAAACATACCTTCATAAAAGAGGATCAAAATCAACAGATGGGCGTCTATCTGGAATAGAGTCTGGAATCATCAATTAGGTCGGAATGTGACCCCTCTTAATAGGCACAACATCTTGAGGATCAAATAAATCAGGCCCATCAGTAGAAATTTTGGCACCATTGGATGAATGAAATATATCTTTAGGAGCATCTCCATCCATTTTAAATAAATAATCTTACCTCTAATATATTTTTAATACAAATAAAAAGTAAAAAACTAATAAATACCATAATATAAAAATATTACCTCTAAGAAATTTTTAATATAGATATCAAAGGTAAAAAAACTAAAAAATATCATAATATAATAACTAACTATAAAAAAACCATAACATAAATATTGAACCTGTAAATATTTTTTAATAATGATATAAAATATATAAAAAACTAATAAATTTCATGCATAATATAATATTCTTACAAGTCAATAAATATCAAAGGAGATATCAAAAATAAAAAACTAATAATTATTATCATCAAAAAATGAAAGGAATATATCATTGAGTATAGAAATATGAAAAAAACCCTTACCAACAAATAATTGTTAACATATTAATAAAACATAGAAAATTAATGAATACTGAAATATAATACATCAGTCATCATTTTAGTTAATGAAAACTTATTTATCCTCGTTTTCATCATCATCAATATCCAAAACACTTTTAACTTCATCATCGCTTATTACTATATCATTATTATCTATATCATCCACCCTTAAACGGGGTATGGGTTTCATAATTGATATTTATATCTCATCAGGTAAGGGATATATTTGGGGATGTTTCTTGAAAAAATTCAATTTTTTTTCACTTCCACATAACCATTTTCATCTTCAACAAACTGATTGTCTTGATATTTAATTTTCATTACACTCCACCAGTCATTCTAATCTCCTAAAACATCATAGTAATTTTTATAATAAATTTCATTTTCTTTATGTGCCAACATGACTAGTTCATTTGATACAAGAGGACTATTATATTTAATTTAAATTTCACTATTTTCATGGATGAACTTAGAACCCTCGATCAGTGTCAAACCAATGACATTTAAACATTGTTACATAATTTTTCCCCTAATAAGATAAATCAATTTCTAGATCCAACATACCATAAAATTCAAATCCACTTTCATTAAGATGATATCCTTTGAAACAAACACCACTATTCATTGATTTCCTTGAGTCATCATATATGTAGGTATGGAATCTAAATCCATTAACTACAAATGGATTATAAGATTTTACCAATTTCAATCAATGATATTTTTTCAAACGTAATCAACTATCAATTTTATTATCATTTTTTACCTTTAAATAATAATGTTTTTAGATAATAAGAATCATTAAAAAATATATTTTTTATTCCATTGAAAGAAACTTAACTTCCCAATCATTGAATCCAATATGATAATTTTTTTGAAGACATTCTTTAAGAGAATCAAATGCAATTTTTATAAATTGTTTTTTGATATGGTCATCAAATAGTCTACGAAAAAAGTAATGAATATGAAGGTGTCTTTTATAAAAAATTTAAAAAATAATAATAAATAGTACATACTGGAAAAATTGTTTTATTCCATTGCAATTTAGTAAAATATATATAAGCTCTGTTTAGTTCTTCATTAGAAATCCATCGTTCATGAAAACCACTAAAACAAACCTCATGATGATTGAAAAATTAAATCTAAAAGTATATGACATAATTAACATTTGTCTCATTATGACCCATCTAGTTTTGTTTTTAAGGACATTCCAATTGAAAATAATAAAATCTTAAATCTTAAATTTTATCTGAGAAGTACGCTTCTGTAATTGACTCTTCAGCGTATGATTTCTTACATACTTTCTTCTTTATTTTATCGTAAACCTATAAAAGGGGTACATCTATCAGAATTCAAATAGAGCTCGAAATTTATCTTTATATGGAAAAATGAAATAGTAAATGTTCTATTGAGTCAAAGAAGTTTGGAAATAAATTTCTCTCCAAATTATATAAAATTAAAACAACATTATTTTTTATCACACTCAATGATAATAATATGATGTTTTTGAAAAAAAAAATATTTCAAAAGAAACATGATAGTTTTTTCAACACATCCTAGATTGAATGATTCAACATCCCCCTAAGCCCAACATGAAGTAATATTTCCATTATGACATTGAATTCATAACTTTATAAACTAGTAATAGGCCCATTTATGATGCAACATGACAAATTGGAAGCATAACAATATGGTAACCTCAAATATAGAATCTATTGAAATAATAATAAATTAATTTCCTTATAAATTTTTTAAGACAATTTTTGATTCATTAAATTGTTTGTTCTTTCATCCTAAAATAATTCATGTTTAGGACGTCTGAAAATTTGGGAAATATCTAAACATGAATTTACATTAAATTTTCTCTTACCACATGTCCCCAAAATGGTATAAAATATGTTATCCAAAATATTCATCCCAATATGCATTACATATAATATGTTTCAAACATAAAAATTATTCCAATATGGAAAGTACCAAAAAATACCATTCATTATCCAATTACGACCTCTCCCAAAATAATTTTTTTGTTTAAGGTTGGTACAAAATTAATAGGAGGTAATATTGAGATGATAGATTTTACATGAATACCTGAGATCCCTAATAGAAATTTTCATTTTTCAATTATAAAATTTTTAAAATTATTAGTTTTCCTTCAAAAAAATGCAATTCATAGGAAGAAATATATGATGGCTCTAACAATAACTAGTCTTTCACACATTAACAAGCATAAACACTTTTTTTAATACATGTAGTATGTACATGATTTTATGCCTTGTGTACTCCCTCAAGATAACATAACATACACTAGAATGGCCATCCACATTAATTCATCCTTCAATGAAACATTCTAATCTGCAACAATATCAAATGTAGTCACACCGTTGTTGCATAATGAAAATAACTCAACAATTAATGGATTCAAATAATCATCGATATTCTTATTTGTAATCTCCTAGAATTAATATGGAAAAATAGAAATATATTTCTTTAATAAATATCCAAGGATGTAAGTTGTATGGACTAATTAAAATAGGCTAACATGAATATTGACTTCCATAAGCACCAAATGGACAAAAACTAACAGTAAAAAGACCCTACGATATGTTTTGAGGTTCCAAAGAAAAATAATGATGAATCTGATCAAAGTGTTTCCATGAATCAACATCACATAGATGATTTAATATTTTTATGAATGAAATATTTTTTCTCTTCCATTCCAGTTAGAAATCTGTGTTGCAATATATAAATAAAAATTGTAAATGGGGTGTAATTGGAAAACACCTCAACTATTTCATAGGAAATCTGGACATTCCTTACTGTGTATCTTTATACATTGATTCTCCACATGATGTAATATTAACTAAAAATTAATAATCATCGTAATATAATATGAATTCATTTGAACACATGTGAATCTTTTAATAAGTAAGACTAAAATTTTGAACTAACATCTTACTTTCATAGAAAATTGCATGTAAGGTATTACCTTCAAGAAATAAAGATTTAACCAAAGGTGAAATCTAATCATAGGAACTATTGGACCTTACAAATTCTAATTTAATAGATATATATTTTGTAACAGCTACATGTTTTCTAATATGACCTTCGGGATATAAGGCTTCCTCAATAGATTTCAAGAAATTATAAAATTATGAAGGTTCTAATCAATGATTTGGAATATCATTTTGTGTTTTTGTATCTCGAATAGATGGGTCAGGTGCCTCGTGTACTAAATTCTGAAATGTTGGATATGGAACCGGAAAAAATATATTTTCTACTTAATTTTGTTCACTATATTGATACCAAACAATATAAACTTTCTGAAATACAAAATTTAGTATATAAAGTATAATATTTTCATATATTTTGAATCTCCTAAAATCACATTTAATACATGAAAATTTATGTGTTCCTTCAAAAACACTATGGATATGATGATATAAATGATATAAATGTTTCAACACCCTATATATATATAATTCATACCATATCCATTAGGATTTTTCAATGATTTATCCAATCATTATCACATAATAGAAACTGGTGTCTACTTCTTGAGCCCATATTTATCTAAAAAGAAACAAAAATAAAAATAATCATTACTCACTATGACTAATTTCAAATTATTATTATATTTTAACCCCTTGTAATATTATAAGGAATATTATTAAAGTGAGTTGTTGGGATAGAACTGAATTATGGGAACTGTATAGTCTTGACGTCGATAGAATAGAAATATTAAATATGTTATATCAAATGGATGTTATTTTCTAAAAATAAAGGAATATATCTCGAATAGTGTGTCATATGGGAAATATGAGTCCATCGTTAAGTCAAGGATATGTTGTTTACCCGAGTCATGAAATTACATTTTTTATGTTGTATATTTGTTTAGAATGCATTCAAGGCTAAATCACATAATATTTTTATTATGACTTTTTATAAAAAATTATATATATTCTGAACTATGTATCATATGAAAAATTGAATAACACCATTAGGTGTGTGATATGAGTTTTACCATAGGTGAAACATAAAATTTTTTCACTTTGTGAGTTTGGTTACGTCACATGAAAGGGTAATTCATTTAATATTTTTATTATAATATTTTTATAAAAAATAAGTATACACTAAAAACCTGTATTGTATAAAAAATTATAGACCATAGTTAGATCTATAATGAAGAGTTTACCCATGGTGAGACATAAAATTTTTGCATTTCGGGAGTTTGGTTGCATTATATGATATAGTAACTCATTTAATATTTTTATAATAAAATTTTTTATAAAAAAATTAGGTATCTACTAAACTATGTATTGTATGAAAAAATTGAATTCCACCATTAAGTACAGTATGTCGGGTTTTCCCAAGGCATGACATATCATTTTGGTATGTCATTTTTTTGGGTACATAACATTCAAGGGTAAAACATTTAATATTTTTATTATAATTTTTTATTAAAAAATTTATGTATCTCCCAAACTGTGTATTATATAAAAAAACCGGAGACCACCGTTAACTTTGGGATACAGGGCTTACCCTATGCAGGACGTAAAATTTGTGTGCATCATGGGTTTTTTTACATCAGACAAGAGAGTAATTAATTTAATATATTTATAATAATTATTTATATAAAAAATTATGTATCTGATGAATTGTGTATCATATGAAAAATCGAAGTCCACCATTAGGAACAAGACACGTGGTTTACCCTAGACGCGACATAATATTTGTGTATGTCCAGTGTTTGGTAACATTGTCTGTAAGAGTAATTCATTTACTTTTTTATTATAATTTTTTATAAAAAATTTAAGTAACTTACAAACTATCTATCATATGAAAAATTAGAGACCACCGTTAGATCTAAGATGTGGGGTTTAAACTAGGCATGACATGACATTTGTGTGTGTCATATGTTTGGTAACATCACGCCAGATAGTAACCTTTTTAATAATTTATTAATAATATATATATATACACAACATTTATACTAATTATTAATACTTATTATTTTAATTAACACAACATTTATACAAATTATTGTGAATTTCTAATAGTTGTTATATTTTTTAATATTTTTGTAAAAAAATTGTTAATAACATTTTGTACTTAATACTAATATTTACAATTCATCAATAATAATGACTCATTATTTATAAAATATTATAAATTATTTAATGACTTTAACTAATTATTTAAATTTTTATGAAAAAATTAATAATTAATATCTTCTAGGAATTTTTAATAATTTTTTGTATTTTTTATATTTTTCTAAGATGTATTAAAAAATATTATAGTAATTATTATCAACTAAAATTTTAAAAAATATTTTTAATAGTTATTATTCTTCCATTAAAAAAAATTTGAATAATTTTTTTAAGATAAAATTATTATAAATAATTTTTTGTTAAAATGTTTTCTTTAAATTAATTTTGTCATCATTTTTAAAAAACACTCACTTCTAGTTATTTGAAAAGTAATATATATATATATATATTACATAATTTTTTAATAAAAATAGTTTTACTATTTTTTTAAGCAAATAAACATATCAAATCGACACACACACACACGTGTATATATATATATATACTTACTTATTATTTCTAAAACATTTTTATATGTATAATCACACATTAATATATATATATATCCTAACAATTACAAAACTATATTTACATGTTTTAAATAAATTAAAATTAAACATAATATAAAAAATTATCTAACATCAATTTCACTGTTTATGAATAATCATAATTCATCAAAAATTACATATATAAAACTATGTTATACAACTGACTAATTAAAAAAATAAATAATATTCTTAAATATCATAGATACTTATAAAAAATTTCTATAATCATCATATTTCAAATAAAAATATAAAATAATAATATTTCAGTGACCCTAAAAACCAAACAAAAAAACAATCAAATCTAGAAATCAAACAATTAGAAAAATACCTAATATCAAAAGAAATCAGCTCATACAGAACAAGAAGACATCCAAATAGGGTGTAAAACATTCAGGGCACCCAAAATATCAAATAAATCATACAAATAGGTTAAACTTATTTACCTTATTTTTTACCAAACCAATACATTCAAGAATGAATGAAAACACTAAAATAATGAAATAGGATATAATCAGAGTTTGTACCAAAGAGATGTGAGCTTAAATAATCATGAAATCAGGTGTAATATGAATTTTAAGGTGATTTCCTTACAAGGTTGTTAGAGAGGTTCCACAGATCGGGTATGAGTGTTTAGATAAAGTAAGGAGGATAATAAAGGGTTGCGTTGTATTTTATAAATTATTATTTATAATGGGTTGATACTGATAGAATTTATCCCATAAAAAAGGACTTCCCTGAAGAAATTTTATGATAGATAAAACCTTTTTATCTCAATTACCAATTGATATATGTCATCTCGTGTTATTTTTTACAGCCCCTTCAAAAAAATTAGTTATGTGACAGAAAGTTTTATTGAAAATAAATAATACTTGAAATGAAATAGTATATTCGTAAAAAATAACCCCATCCAAGGGACTATTTATTATGGGAATTCCTTCAATCAAAAATATTCAATTATCATGTATTAAATCATGTAATTTACCAAAAAATATCCCCTGAGAGTTTCAAATGAGGTCTGATCAATTTCTATTTTCATACATCAATTCTTGATTGAGTCTAGCTCAATATAGTATTGTCTTGGTTTTTACCTCTAGGTAAAACTATACCCGAGCCACATACACTTATTTAATCCTAGCATAGATTCATTTTCTTGGAAATAAATTACTCTATATTTCACCAAAATACCCGGATGTTTTCTTATATTTATACTTATCCATAGGGTTTTAATTTTTTTTCTTATCCTTATTTCCACATATAACTAAAATATTATTTGATACTATCTTTGGTGATTAATGAGTTTCTTTTATAAACCTTTTATTACATCGTACAAAATTTAACAGTATAAGGTATCTTTTGAGGTTTAGTGTCTTGAAAATAGTAACATAATACATAAAAAACATAATACATTCTTCTAAACTACTTCCAATACTTCTTCATAGTTCATTATAAGGTTACTTTTACTACAACTCGTATTCTAGGGACATACATCAATGAATGGGTGAGTATAAACCCAAATAATTGAATTAAAAAAGGATATACTTAGCATATGATAATGTCGAATATAAATAAGGAATTTTCATAAGAACATGAGATATATTATAATATAAAAATCATGTATCAAAACATGGAAATGTGGCTAAAACATAAAAATGAGACATTCATAAGCATATTACCAAGGTCTTTCACAAAGGATTCATAAATCATAATTACCAAGGTTATTCACCAAGGTTTCATATAATATGTCATATATAGAGATTATTCCATTACACAATTTTTTAGAGATCTATTAGGGAATGAAATATATATATATTGATTCATTTGATAAACATTGATCATAATAAAACATTTCATCAATAACATGAGGGGAATAAAGAAAAAGTTTCATATGAAAATATTGAGTACATAAGTACTAAAAGTCTTGAAAGTTATATAATTTTATCCCAAAAATTGGGAATGTGGGTTTCATACATGCAAATACCCAAATAAATATGTTGTATTTATAACTAGGTGAATCCCCTTTGGTAAGGGAGGGGTATTGGTATTCACTATATAATAATATTTCGTGGAAAGGAGAAACATTCATGATATTATTTTTGTAACATAATTGTATACATTATATATTAAACGTAGAAAATAATGAGAGGGAACCTAATTATCCCATTGGTAATGTCACGACCCGTCCCTCGGGGCCCGTGTCGTGACTACCCTAAACCCACCTTCCATAGGCCAGGGACTGGAGACTAGCACCAAAGGTGTAAATCCCTAAAAATTGGTTGGAATTGACTTTATAAAGTGTAAAAACACACAACAAAGTACGACATGGAAGTAAAATACTAAGCAAAACTATATACAAAGGAGTGCTGAAAAGTGAAAGGGGTCGGAAATACAAGCCCAACAGAAAAGTACAAGTACAACTGAAAAACAAGTACAACTGAAGAAAAGGTAAAACAGCTACTGGGTCATCCTCTGGGGATTCCTACCTGAAGGGTAGGTACAAATAGCCACCTCATCACTCCACGTATGTCAGTCTCCTCTGTGTACTGACTCGTCGTAGGGCCCACCTCTGGGTATCGTCCAGTCCTGCTACTCTGATCCTCAGTCAGTGTTGTCTGTCGTCTGCAACCAACACAATGAGGTGAGGGCATAGACCATGCATGGGTGAGTATAACGATACTTAGTAGGGACCCTGATACCCTCAAGGTCTCACTAAATCCAACAAGAATAAACCGCAAATAATTAAATCAATAAATAACCTCACTTAATTATATTCCCATACATATATCTATATTACCAAGTAATCCATCTCAATCACGAGGTAAACACAAATGTTTCTGAATCAGCTCAACCAGGATTTTATTCTAGGGATATTATCAATATGAACCCTCGGCTGCTGGAGAACTCATCCTCTATCGAGTACAGTGGGCCTGCTGCATCACAAAGTGTCCCTTCCCACTAACCTTGGACTATTGAGGTACTCCTCCTATTGATAATTGTGGGTCTTCCGTGCTCACACAGAGGCTCTACCCACTATGGGTCTGTCGCGCTCACATAGAGGCGCTCCCCCTCATAGACTACTGAGGTACTCCTGCTATCAAGTATCGTGGGTCTACCACAACACCAAGGTGCTCCCCACTGCGGGTCTGCCATGACACCATGGCACTCTCGGCTGGGCTAGTAGAATCACTCTTAGTCAAATGGTCAACAGTTGTCACGTCTCAGCCAGCTACTAGGTTCCCGCACAAATGCTCATTTGTTCTCGGTATATCCACTCAACAAGCTACTGGTTGATGATCCAACTACCACGAAGTACAATGAAGAAGTATCTCAAAGGTCTGCCATGTCATAAGGGTCTCAACGCAATAGATGGCGCGTCAATTGGACGTCTGGTATGTGAGTTATTAGCGATTTAGTCCCAGGGGCCCTGGGTGGATTTGTGTACATTCCAAACTGACTGTATCTTAACATTACCCCAAACTCCAGTGGTGTATTCTCAAAGGGACTGACGCGCTCTATGAAAACCAGCGCTACTGACAGTTCGTCAAACAGTCGTCTAGTTCCAAAGATATGGAAAAAGAAAATAAAGGGTCGTGGTGGGCTCAGGTCCGGTCTGACCCGGTCGGACTCACCCTGCCCAACCCAGTCTAGGCAGACGTGGTCTAACCTATTGGGTCTGGCCTGACCCATTGGGTGGGCCAGCCTGTTAGGTTCGGTCCGGCCCGTTGGCCCTAGCCTAGCAAGCTGCGTGGGCGGTTCGGCCTGGGCTTAGGGCCGGTTCGGCCCAGAGCATCGCGAGGGTGTGGCTTGGACTAGAGGGCGTGGCTGGGCTAGTTCGGCTAGGGTGCTGCGAGGGGTTCCGGGACACCGACTCGACTAGAAGGCTACGAAGAGGCTAGGACACCAGCTCGTTCGGGTGGCTGTGAGGGGGCCGACTTGGGGTGGCGTGTGGGGCGTGCATAGGCCGGCATAAGGGATAGCTTGGGGAGGTGTGTGGGCCGTGCGCGGAGGCCGGTAGGCAGTCCAGTGGTGTTCGGCCGAGCAGGGCACGACCAGGCGGGCCAACCGCCGGTAGGCGGCCAGGTGGGCCGGTTCGGCGAGCCGCGGGTCGGCACGGTCCGGTTGAAAGAGACGTGCGGGGCGCACGCAGAGCCCGGCATGCGGTCCAGTGGTGTTCATCTAGGTAGGGCATGGCCAGGTGTGCCGACGGTGTTTAGCCGGGAGCACCGGAGCGCCACGGGGGTGGAACAGCTCACGGAGGCTGCGGGTAGCATGGCCTTTGTCATCACCACCTTCGTCATTCTGTCACCTCATCGCTATACCGAAGTTCATCATAAACAAGATCAGCAAAGGGGTTAGGCCATGTTGGTTTGGCACACACCCTCTGTGTTTAGGGTGGTATCAGTTGGCTTATAAAAAAAAGTATGATGAACAAAAATTATTATACAATCTCCACACCGATTCCTTTCCAACTGAAGACGAGAAAATAAAAGGAATAAAACAAAAATAAAACCCCCTACCTTTGATTGACAGTCGTCAACGTTGATGTCACAGGAAGAAGATGAAGGATATTGTCGTTCGTTGTGTCTGCCACACACTTACAATCCCAAGTTTTGTTGGCTATGGAAGACGCTCCATGTTGGTAAGTGTCTAGGGAAGAATTCGAAGAAGGATCTTCACCGGCATTCTTCATTGGAAGAACACGTTCTTCATTCTTCATTATTTTTTTGGAGAATTATAATCCTCTCAATATCTCCACTTCCCCGACATCCACCCAAATCCCAAAGTTTAGCGAAATAATAGATTACAGTATCTATTAATTCATTAGAATAATTCAAAAAGAATGAATTAATTACTTGGATCCTCCTAATTAATTTGAAGGGTTGGCACTAATTAATTAGGGGAGTTGGCACAATTTAATTAAAGCGAAGGTCAAGAGGCTCTGCCTCATTAATGAGGGGGAGTTTAGAGGTTTTACTCTCTTCCATCAATAGGGGGGTTAAGCCAAATGTAGTCCCCACATCAAAACTTCTATTGGGAGGTTATGTTTGGGTGGGACCAGCACCATAACCTCTCATGGAAGGATAAGGTGTGGTGGTCCCACCTCTAACATCCATGAGGAGGTTTTAACCACAAATAACCCACATGGCTGCTCAAATAAAAAATATTGAATCTCACATTATTTTATTACTTTCCACAAAAACAAAAATAAAAATATCTTTTATTCATGACTCACTTCCGTCGAAGTGAAAGTCTTCTTAAGAAAATACTGGCATTTCTAGTTCAATGGTGCCCTCATATTTCGGTTCTGAGCACCTGTTCCAAAGTTATAAAATCTCACATGTACGTTTACTAAACGTACCCGAACTTAACTTCATAAATTTATTAGGGGCACACCGAGCCATGGAATCACGCACCGTCAGATTTTGAGGAATCGTAATATTCCCATGTATTTAAGAAAAAAATTTCCATGAAAATTCCGGGTCTTTACATTCTCCCCACCTCTGGTATTAATTTCCCCGTAAGATACAACTCAAACTAACTGAACAAGTGGGGGTTCTGAGCATGCATCTGAGCCTCCTACTCCCATGTGCTCTCTTGGAGGTTCTCGTGCTACCAGCGAACACGCAGCTCAGGTATCGATCTTCCACATAGGACTCGCTCTTGTCGATCCTCAACCTCCTCTTAACCTCCGTAAAAGTCTCCCCATCGTCAATATCCATCTCTCCATGGTTGATGATTTGGGAAGGGTAGTACACATATCTCCTTAGCTAAGATACGTGGAAGACTCTGTGCACCCAGTGCAACTGAGGTGGAAGAGCCAAGGGTAAGCCACCTCGCCTACTCTATTGAGTACCTGGAAATGTCTGATGAATCTCAAAGAAAACTTGCCACCTCGGCCAAATCTCCAAAGACCTCGTTGATGTGGGACTCGTAGAAAGACGTGGTCGCCATCCTTGAACTCCAGAGGTCTCCGTCTCCTGTTAGCATGTGACTTCTGCCTACTCTGTGTAGTCTTCATCTGCTCCAGGATGATCTGCACCTTCTATGTGGTAGCTCGTACCATCTCTTGTTCCACGAGTGCTGACTCCCCAGGGTTTGTCCAGCATAAGGGTGATCTGCAAGGTCACCCGTATAACTCCTCAAAAGGTGCCATCCCTATGGTGGAGTGATATATATTGTTGTATTAAAATTCCACCAAAGGTAAGTGATCCTTCCATCTATAACTGATGTCAAGGACACAAGCATGCATCATGTCCTTGGGGGTCTGAATGGTCCACTTAGTTTGACCATCCATCTGAGGATGAAAGGCGATGCTCAAATGAGGCTGCATTTCAAAAGCCTCCTGCAACCCCTTCCATAGCTGGGAAGTAAACTATGTGTCACGATCAGAGACAATAGATGAAGGTACTCCATGTAGCCAAACAATCTCCTGCACAAAGAGGCGTCCCAAGATCTCTGCTAAACCCTACTCTCTGATCGGTAGGAAGTGGGCCGACATGGTGAGTTGGTAAATGATCACACAAATCGAGTCATGAACCCTGGATATACATGGAATTCCTGTCACAAAGTCCGTGGATATCTCATCCCACTTCCACTCGGGGACCTCTTAAGGCTGAACCAAGCCTCCTGGTACCTGGTGCACCGCCTTCACTTGATGACAAGTGAGGCATCGAGAGACAAACTCTGCTACTGCCTTCTTCATACTTGGCCACCAGTGTTGTGGTCGAAAGTCCTAGTACATATTCGTCACTCCTAGATCTACTGCTAGAGGGGATGTGTGGAACTCCCTCAACACTTCCTCCTAAAGTGACACTAGTACCATAGTACGTCCTTTGAAGATGATGACATGCTTCCCACCATTAGAAAATTCATCAGGTTCATGTCCTTTGGATATCTGAGAACTTTGTGTCTCTTAGTCAGCCTCCCAATGATGTTCCTCCTAGACCTACTAAAGAAGTGGGGGAGTGACTGTAAGAGACTGTAGAAAGGTTTTTCTATCTATATCCACAAAGGATATCTGTATGGTAGCCAGCTACTATATTGCCTCTCATAGGAGATGTATAACAGATCTCCTACTGAGTGCATCTGTTATAATTTTCCCCTACCCAAGAGTATAGACTATCTCGAAGTCATAGTCCTCAAGGAACTTAAGACATCTCTGCTATCTCAGGTTCAGGTCCTTCTGAGAGAAGATATACCTGAGACTCTTGTGATCATAGTACACGGTAAAACACTCACCCATCAGATAGTGTCGCCACATCTTCAAGGTGGAGACCACTGCTGCTACCTCTAGGTCATGGGTAGCGTATTTCTCCTCATTATGTCTCAGTTGGGTATAACCATATGCGATCAATGCTCACTTCTGTATTAGGACACACCCGAGTCCGCTCCCTGATGCATCGTAGTAGACTATGTACCCTACGCATTCCACTGGAAGCCTCAAGATGGGGGGACTAGTAAACCTCTTCCTGAGTTCTTGAAAGCTCTACTGGCATCTCTCCGAACACATGAAGGTTTTCCCCTTATTTTTCAAGGCTGGTAGTGCTGCTGCAACTCTGGAAATGTCTGGCACAAATTTCCGATAATGGCCAGTCAAACCCAAGAAACTTCGTACCTCCCTCACACTCTTGGGTGGCTCCCAAGCAACTACAACCTTAATATTCTCTACATCCACTGCAACTGTAGCCTCTGAGATGACATGTCCCAAAATTTGAACCTCTTAGATCCAAAACTAGAACTTTGAGAGATTACCATAAAGCTGGTTCTCTCGTAGTGTGTCTAGTACTACTTGCAAATGGTAGGTATGCTCCTCATTAGTAGAGTAGATCAGAATGTCATCGATGAAGAATATGACAAATCGGTCGAGGTATAGCTATAAAATCTTTTTCATGAGTCCCATGAATACTGTTGGAGTGTTGGTTACACTGAAAGGCATAACCATGAACTCGTAGTGGTCGTACCGACATCTGAAAGTCGTCTTCTGCACATCCTTGTCTCTAAATCTGAGCTGGTGATATCCTGATCTGGGGTCTATCTTCGAGAACCACCGTTCTCCCTTTAGTTGGTCAAAGAGGTCATCAATCCTTGAGAGCGGGTACTTGTTATTCACGGTTACCGGGTTCCGGAGATGTTATTCGACAGGAATCCTCATGTTCTTATCCACGTTCTTGGCAAATAGAATCGGGGCTGACAAGGGAGAAACACTAGGTCAGATTAATCGCTACCCATGCAAGTCCTCAAGCTATACCTGCAGCTTAGAAAGCCCAGTGGGAGCTATCTGATATGCTGGTGTAGATATCGGTGTCATCCCGGGGTACAGGTCAATGTAGATGTCCACCTCTCTGTAAGGAGGTAGTCCTGGAACATCATCAGGGAAAACATTCCTATACGGGTCCAACACTACATGATAACTCATACTCTCCACATCAAATACTTTGAGGGTAAGGAAGGCCAATTGATAAGTGATTGGCTTCACCCTCCGAGTAAGTATGTCTTATACTGCAAAGGCACCATTCATGCTGGTGAAGATGAAACTGGTCTCATCCGTGCGGACACACTGCACTTTACGCCTAATACAATCAATCTGAGAATGGATTATAGATAACCAGCCCATACCCAAGATGAAGTTGTATGGCCTCGACACCACTACAAGGAGATCCTAGCCGAAGCTCTCACCTAATAGAGTAAACTCACACTGTCGGTACCAGTGCATAATCATTGTGTCTGCTCCTGTAGGAGTCTGTAGCCATAAGGATCGAGCCAACGGCCCCGTCGAAATCTCTGAGCTCCGAATAATGGCAGTGGAAATGAAATAGTGACTCACACTAGTGTCTATAAGAACTACAGTTAAGGTGGAGTAGACACAGATTATACCTCCAATCATCTTAGGAGAGCCATGATCGTAAGCCTCAGCTGCCTGGAGCTGAGCTCTCCCATATCCACCTGCACCCTGTGGTCGGGGTGGACCACCTGGTGGTGGTAGTGGTAACACCTCAAAAAGTCGCCCACTACAAGCTGCTCGACCAGCTCCTCTGCCAAGTTTTCCTACTCTCTGCAGACCACCTCGATCAAATCTTTGCCTCTACATGGGCGATCCTTCGACCTTCTTATGATAATATTAACGGTGGTTTGGATAGTCACGAGCCATGTGATCATGCCCGCCGCATGAGTAACACTTCTCGCTCCTGGCATGTGTGCCTATACCTCGGGTGCCCCATACAACCGATCACAATTCATGTGGCCCTCCACCCATGGGTCAGGTCCTCTTGGACCTCGGAGAAATCTATCTACTACCAGCTGTCGAAGACTCCACTGCCTTTCGACTAGTCGTGGGTCTCGCTGATAGAAAATACTTAGGCAGGAAACTCTACACTAAGAGGGCTCGCTCCAACACACCCGCCTGCGTCGGGATGCTGACAGAGATCATAGAAGCCCTGATCTCTCACCTGAGCCCCTACTTGATTGTCCAGGCCCTGAAGAATGGGTCTTGCACCATATATGTGGAGTAACGTGAGAGGTCAGTGAACCTCACTGGTTACTATGCCACTATCTTACTACCCTGCTGCATATGAAGTAGCTTCTATATCCGTACTACACATAGGGTGGATGGGAAAAACTTCACATGAAACAGGATCTCAAAGACTACCCAAAGTAGCATCATCTCTCCGTCCACATGGAGCATCAGGCCCCACCATCTGCATGATGTTCCCTAAAGAAGACTCACAACAAGGGTCACCATAAGGTCGGCTGGTTTCCCTACCTATCTAAAGACTCTCACCATAGACTCCATCCAATCCTCCTCTAATTGTGGGTCCTTCTCTCCCCTGAACCTGGGCGGCCTCTAGCGCTGGAATGCGTGCAATGCACTCAAGCGGCGTGCATCGTCTGCTGTTGGGCCATGTGGCATTGGTGGCCCAACAGGGTGTTGTACCACTGGTGCCTCCGATGGAAAAGGGCCCTACACCAAGGCCTCGTCGCTCGGTGGGGTACCTGTGCATAAAACCTTCGATAATCTCACTGTTCATCCATGGGGAGGCATCCTGAAAGAAACATATGTGACACTATCAAAAGATTATACTTGGTGAGATGACCTGGTTGAGCTGACTTAAAGAAAAACTTTTGAAGACACACATGAAATCAGTGTTTTCGTGCACTGAGTTAGAAATCAGTAGTCAGGGTCCGGGTGCAAGGATAAGTCGGCATCCGCACCAACACTGGACTCCCTCAACTGAAAACCACACTCTCTTCTCTCAACACTATTGTTTCACAGAAAAGAAAGATCATAGTCCTAAGTTAAGTGGTAGAACCGACTCCTTTGATACCAATTTTTCACGACCCATCCCCAGGGGCCTGTTCTGTGAATACCCCATGCCCGCCTTCCAAAGGCCCGGGGCTGGAGACTAGCACCAAAGACATAAATCCCTAAAACTGGGAAATCATTGCCTTTATAAAGTGTAAACACACAGAAAAGAGTATTATCTAGAAGTAAAACACTAAGTAAAACTATATACAAAGGAGTGTTGAAAAGTAAAAGGGGCTGGAAATACAAGCCCAACAGGAAAGTACAATTACAACTGAAAAACATGTACGACTAAAGAAATGGTAAAGTAGCTACTAGGTCGTCCTCCGGGAATTCCTACCTGAAGGATATGTACAGATATCCTCCTCAGCGCTCCACGTCCATCAATCTCCTCCATGTACCAACTCGTCGTAAGGTCCACCTCTGGGTACCATCCAGTCCTACTACACTAATCCTCATTCAGCAGTGTCTCTCATCTGTAACCAACACAACGAGGTGCGGGCATAGCCCATGTAGGGGTGAGTATAATGAAAATTAGTAGGGACCCCGAGACACTCAAGGTCTCACAAAATCAAACTAGGATAAACCACAAAGTATGAAATCAACAGATAACCTCACTTAGTTATATTCCGATACATATACCTAAGTTACCAAGTAATCCATCTCATTCATGAGGTAAACACAAAAGTTACTGACTCAGCTCAACTAGGATTTTATTCTAGGGATAGTATCAATCTAAACCATAGGCTAATAGAGAGATCCTCCTCTATCATGTACAGTGAGCATGTCGCGTCACACAGAGGTTCTTCCCATTAACCTTGGACTACTGAGGTACTCCTCTTGTCGAGTACCTTGGGTCTGCCACGCTCACACAGAGGCGCTCCCCACATTGGGTCTGTTGCGCTCACACAGAGGCACTCCCCCTCATATCCTACTAAGGTACTCCTCCTATCGAGTACCGTGGGTCTGTCATGACACCAAGGCTCTCCCCACAATGGGACTTCCACGACACCAGGATTCCCCCCACTGGGCTAGTAGAATCACTCCGAGTCAAATAGTCAGCAGTCGCCAGGTCTTAGCCAGCTACTAGGTTCCGGCACAAATGCTCGCTCGTTCCTAGTTGATCTGCTCCACAAGATAATTGTTGATGCTCCAACTACCACAAAGTACCATGAATATGTATATCAAAGTTCTGCCACGTTATAGGGGTGTCAACGCAACAAAAGGCACGTCAATCGGACATTTGGTCTATGAGTTATTAGCCTTTTGTCCAGGGGGCCCCGTCGGATTCTTGTACGATCATACCTGACCGTATCTCAACATTACCATGAACTCCAGTGGGTTATACTCAAAGAGACCATTGTGCTACAAGAAAATTTGTGTCGCTGACGGTTCGTCAAATGGTCATCCAGTGCCAAAGATATGGCCAAAAGAAAGTAAAGGGTCGTGGTGGGCCCGGGTCAGGTCCGATTCGGTCTAGGTTGACCCAGTCACACTTCTCTGGTTTGGCCCGATCCATTGGGCGGCCCATCCTGTTAGGTTTGGCCCGGCCCGCTGGGCCCCACCCAGCAGGCCGCGAGGGCGGTTCGGCCCGAGCTTGGGGCTGGTTCAGCCCAGAGCGTCGTGAGGGCATGTCCCGGCGTGACTCGGCCCATAGGGCACGACCGGGCTGGTTCAGCCAGGGTGTCGCGATGGGGGGCGGGACACATGATGGGTCAGGATTCCATGAGGAGGTTGGGACACCGGATCGGCCGGGTGGCCGCAAAGGTGCCGAATCAGGGTGGCGCACGGAGGCCGATAGGCGGGACAGTTTAGGGATGCTTGCGGGGTGCACAACGAGACCGGCAGGCGGGCCATCAGCATTCAGCTAGGAAGGGAATGACCAAGAAGGCTGGTATCCAGAAGGCGGCCGAGCAGGCCGGTTCAACGCACCTAGGGCCAGTGTGGGCTGGTTTGGGGAGGCGCGGGGGGGGGGGGGGGTAGGTGGGGCGGCGGCGTTCAATTGGGCAGGGCGTGGCCAGGGGGTCCGACAACAGGGAGGCGGCCAGGTGGGCTGGTTCAGTGCGGCTCGGGCCGACGCGGGCCGACGGTGATTGGCCGGGAGCACCAGATGGCCGCAGGGGCGGCGCAGTTTGTGGAGGTCGTGGGTAGCACGACCTTTGTCAATGTCGCCTTCGTTGTTCTATCACCTCATCACCATGCTGAAGTTCATCATAAACAAGATCTGCAGAGGGTTCAGGCCATGTTGGTTTGGCCCGCACCCTCCGCGTATAGGGTGGTATTAATTGGTTCATCAAGAAAAATACGATGAACTACAATTATTTTACAATGTCTGCATCGATTCCTTTCCAACTGAAGATGAGAAAAGAAAAAGAATAAAACACAAATAAAACCCCCTACCTTTGATTTTCAGTCGTCGATGTTGAATTCGTGGGAAGAAGATAAAGTATTTCGTCATTCTTTGTGTCTTCCACCCACTTCTAATCCCATGTTGTGTTGGTTGTGGAAGATGCTCCACATCGGTAGGTGTCCGAGGAAGAAGGAAAAGAAGGATCATCACTGGCGTTCTTCATTTGAAGAACACGTTCTTCATTCTTCGTTCTTCATTGGGAGAATTCTAATCCTCCCAATCTCTCCTCTTACCCAACATCCACCGAAATGTCAAATTTGTGCCAAATAACAGATTAGTGTATCTATTAATTCATTGGCTATAATTTAAAAAGAATGAATTAATTTACTTGGATCCACCAAATTAATGTGAAGGGTTGACACTAATTAATTAGGGGAGTTGGCACAATTGAATTAAAGGGAAGGTCAAGAGGCTCTCCCTCATTAATGAGGTAGATTTGAGAGGTTTTAGACTCTTCCATCAATAAAGGGTTAAGCCCCGTGTGGTCCCCACGTCGTAACCTCTCGCGGGAGGTTAAGGTGTGGTGGTCCCACCTCCAACTTCTATAAGGAGGTATTAACCACCAATAAACAACATGGAGGCTCAAATAAAATAAAGTGAAGCTCACTTTATTTTATTAACTTCCACGAAAACCCAAAAAATTATCTTTTATTCATGACTCACTGTCTTCGAAGTGAAAGTATTCAAAAGAAAATACCGGCACTGGCAGTTCAACGGTGCCCTCGTATTTCAGTTCTAGGCACCGGTACAAAAGTTATAAAATCATGCTCATACATTTACTAAACATACCCGAACAAATCTTCAGAAATTGATTCCGGACACACCGGGCCTCGGAATCACGCACCTTCATATTTCGCGAAATCGTAAAATTCCAATGTATTTTTGAAAAAAAATTCCATGGGAATTACGAGACTATACAGGTAAAAAAATTGGTTGTATTGGAAATTTTATGATTTCATTGAATGAAATAATATTCAACCTTTTGAAGGGTCCTAGAAGAGGACTACCTAAATGAAAATAGGGAAAAAGAGAATTCCCTTACTATGAATATTTCCTTCCAAAAAGTGAGGGTGGCACCTTAACACCTTGAGGACTCCATGGAGGGACTATTTGGGATGGAAAGTTATTATAAATTCATGGATTATAAATTTTTATTGTATAGAAATTTTTAATTAGTGGTATTTATACATGAGTATAGGTGGGTTTAAAAGGATTAAATATTAGGTAATTTATCATATAAGCCAACCAGGTGTTGTAAATTTAATTATAACTGATATTAAAGATAATTAATGAGTGGTAGAGTGTTTTTAGATATTTAAGGAATTATAAAACCAAACCAAACCTTACAGACAACCTAATAAATGTTCTAAATCAAAAAATAATACATTTATTTCAAAAATTCAATTTTTGTTTTAAAAAATTCTGTTTAAATTTGTAAATAAATATTTATATTTTTAAATTCGTTTTTATAATCATTAAATGAAACATTTTTTAATAAATATTTTTCATAAAAATTTAATCACGTTGACATAATACTGATTTCATAAAATCATTGTGCTCATAAAGCGATAATTTTTACTTTTTTCCAAAAAAAAATAAACGTTGTAATAAAATTCCCAAAAATAACCCTAAGAAATATTTGGTGTGCTAATTTTAAAAAATAAAATGTATTTCATAAAAAATAATTATATAATGATTATAATTTAAACTTTTATATAAATCATTATTTTAATGTAAATTAATAATTTAATGGAAAAATAAACATTATTATAGTAATAAATATTACTTATGGCTTAATGAAAATATATTGTTATTTATAATGATTTTTAAAATATTATTTCATGAAATAATTTTTATTTAAAACATGCACACAAAGAATATTTTAAAATAATATGTTTATAGTCTTTGAAAATAATTCAATTTTGATTATATTATTAAATAATCAAGAAGATCATTTAAATGCATATATGTAACCATTAATAATAATGAAAACTTATTTTATTAAATAATGGTCATAATATTTATCAACAGTATTAGTTGAAAAAAATAAATGTTGATGATTATATTTTTCTTTAGATACACCATCCTTATTTTTCTTAATTTGTCACTTCGATTTAAATCAAGGATCAATATCATTTTTTAAATTGAATATTTCATTACTAAATCTCTATTCCTCTATTGTAGTTATGTTTATTTTTGTAATGATTCTAGGGGATTGAAGTGGCATGGATTTGTATATTTCACTTTATTTTTCCTCTCTTTCGATTCCCATTGTAATATTTGGTATAAAATTGGGTGTTGTATTAGACTGAATGTAATATTCTGAAATAATGAAATAAATTATTGTTAATTTCTTTTATGTGTATTATTTTACTATTCTTAGTTGTGATAATTAATATCACACATGATATTCCAATTTATATTGAAATTAAAAATTATTTTTTATGTTCCTATATTGTAAAATATAATAAACATTTATTGGGAGGAAAGAGATCAATTAATAAAATAAAAACATTTTTTGGTACGTTACATTTCATGAACATTAAAACAATGATTCCTTTCACAGTTTTGGTAAAAATAAAAAAGTACATAATTTAGAAAATGAAAAGAATATACCTTTGAAAAAAATATACAAAAATTTAATAATGGATAAAATTGACATTAAAATTTAACATGATTAATTAAAACATTTTAAATAAAACCTGTTTATAAAATAAAATGATTCCAAACTAAATAGTAAAACATAGTCGGTCTTCCTTAAAAATGTTAATTCTGTCTCTTGAGTATGTAAAGTGTGGAAAACAAAAGGAAAACATGTATTCTCCAAAAATAAATAGTGTAGAATAAAAATTAAATGTATTTATCCGATAATAATCATATAATTTTCTCAATGGAAATTCAATCATAAATAATCGCAATGAAAATGGCATTCATACATAATTCTCTTACCTCATGTCTATTCTATTTTCATATTTTTCAAAACCAGATATAAAATAAATATTGATTTATTATAATTTTTTCCCATAACTATAATCATATATATAATATCATATATTAATAACTTATATTATCTTATCTCCCATGTATATACAATTGTTTTTAATTTACCATTCATTGTGATAATTATTTCGTTTCAAATGCATGTTTCGGTTTGGTGATCCTATTCCTTGTAATTTGATCATGGTTATATCATATCCAAAATTTTAGTCATGATAAAAATATCAAATATATTCTTTACATACATATATATAAAGTATTTTATCAAAGTTTTGATAGAAAAAATTAATTATAATGTTCAAAGAAATGGTAGTTCATACGTAGGCAACACGATGTTTTGAATTTTCAAAAGATGAAACAAAATAATTCAAAATAATAATTCAAAATTATAAAATCATTATTATATCATATATATTCATTAATTCTATTCTTATTGCCATCCATTTATTATGGATGTGAAAAATAAATCAGAACACTTCGTAGAGGTGGTAGTTATGCAGGAGAGACCTTATCATTTTCTAATGGATGGAAATAAGTTGGCTAATAGTTGGTCCATCATAATAAAAAATAATTATATTTAATAAAATAAATTAATTAATTTATAATTAATACCATATAATTATCATAGGTATAATAAAAAATAAAATTGAAAATGTTCGGCTAATAGTTAAACCTCTTCATTGAAAAAACATCATTGTCTTACACCTTAATCCGTGAAAGGATTGTCTTTTCAAAAGACCATAAGTTCAAGAATGCATTGAAATTATATAGAATGATATCAATACATTTCTTTTCTGATCTATAAGGCTCAAAAAATGTGAATATTTGTGGAGAGAAGGTTCCCTTTTATAAGTGAGGGTAGGGGGCTTCTAAGAATTGCTTAAAAAATTAAATTCATATAGATTATTTTTAATGGGGGAATGGATATAAATTAAAAAAATTAAAAAAAATTATGATAATGAGCCTAAATACTATCATTAAATTTAAAAATTAAATATTTGGGTTATTTTTTTACCCGTATCTCTTTTTTTAACCCCCCCCCCCCCCCCCCAATAATAATTTTTACAATAACCACAATATCAATGTGTTCTAGTCTTTTATAGTTAAGAATGTTACCATAAAAGGAAAAGTGAATCGTAAATAAAACATGGTTAATATTTTCAAACATATAATTTTCAGTCTGATGAATATATTATTTTATTAATTCAAATCATTTAATAAAATATCCTTTATTATAAAATATCATTAATGGAATTTTTGGAATGATTCATTTAATTTGAATTTGAAAACAAAATTACAATAAATGAATCAATTATAGACCTTTAAAACTTTCATAGTATTTAATATCTATCTATAAAATTAGTGTGACATAATTACTCACACAAATAAAATTATTTTTATAGTTTTTAAAATCATTTAGTTGAATTTTCTACTATCGGTGCAAGAATTATGTCAGTATTTCATAATTATTTAAGATAATTTTTTCATCACTAAACATAAAACTAAATTACCATAAAAATAATTAAACTTTAAAAAAAAATTTATAACTAAACATAAGTTTTTCTTATCCTTGTTATAAAATTTTATAGTTATCAATAGCAAGAAAGATACATTTTTTGCAATATCATTTACATAAATATTATAAATGTAAAAAATAAAATTTAAAGGGAAAAAATGTAATATTATTAAATTGTTTATTTTTATGGATGAAATAGACACATAAAATAGATTAATGTTTAGTTTTTTAATGCATTTCAAACCTGATAACTTTAATTTTGAACTTATTTAACCCATTTTACCTTTGTAATGGTAACAAAAAATTTATTATGGTTAATTTTCATATTGAAAAATAATTAAATGGATATATTATCCAAATTTTCACCTCCTTATTCAAAATATGGAACAAATATTTCGAGATTAAATTTCTAGAAGTTGAAAATTTTAATTTAAGAGAAACCCACAAAATGCAACAATTTTTTTTTCTTCAGAACTATCTTTTTAGGTATAAATATGTTTCTATATAATTTCAGCCATAACATTTCTTCTAATTAATATAGACATATTTTTTGTAATATAATAGAACTAATGTTACATTTTATCCATTTTAAAACAAAATATATCTTTCTAAATGATGGAAATAAAAAAAAGTTTTCTATAAAAATCATTTTTTCATAATTCACTATAAAATAAATCATTTAAATAAAACCCAAAAATTTACCCTAATATAATTTTGATATGAAGGTTTAAAAAATGATATATTTATTATAAAATACTATTTCTAAATTTACCAACAATTAATTATAATATTATCTCAAATAAATAAATAAACCCCATTTTTTTAAACGGATTTTTCATGAATAAAATATCTTTACTAGACTTGAGTGATTATTTCTTAAGTATTAATTAATAAATTATAATTGATTATAATTATTTTATATATATTATAATATGTTTAATACTATTCTTAACATCCAATTCAATGACTAGTTTATAACGGCCATATTGAGTAATAATATTTCATTAGTATAACATTGATAGTTTAATACATGTAAATAATGTAATAAAAGAAATAAAATTTATTTATAGATAACTTTATCTTAAAATCTTTTGGTGTTACAAGGATTAATGTATATCATTGGTGGGTTCATCTTACAAATGATTGTGGTCCTTTTCCACCATTCTCTTTCTAAAAATTTATCTGAGCCCATCACACTTGGCCCCATCTTGGTCAAGTGTGACGTAATCTATGATTGATTAGGATGGAAGAGGTTTCAAATGTTCTTTTTTTTCATTCCCTTATTTTATTTTCTTATATATTTATGTGTATGAGTCTTTTTGGTGTCTTTTCCATGAATATTATGGTTGAGTTTTTGGTGAAATTGGATTTGGAACATTTATCTTTGTTATATTGGAGACATGGAACCCCAAAGGAAAAGATGAAGTTATTAAAAATGTGTGTCCCACTTTTTAGGCATTTATATTCTCATACTCTATTCTATAATTTTTTTCAAATGCTTCTTTCTTAGTCTATCTAGTATGGTGGTATCTAGGGATGTTTTGTGATATACTGATTTAAGAAGAAGATAGTTTCCAGGAGGTGTGACCAGTGTAGGATTTTCCTCCTTTGGATCCCCAATGGGGTTTGTTTTTTAATTTTGTTTGATGGTGATTGTTTTCTTAGTTTTTTATAAAATATTGTAATATTTCCATTATAATGATTTTTGTTTTTTGTTTATCAATAATGATAGATTTCAGGGAGTCTACTTTAGTGTTCTTATGTGTAATTGTTTGCATGATTTTAGTAGGTTATTATCATTGATTTGGTGATTTTGATGGGGTTCTCGAGCATATATCTATTTATTTCAAGGTGGATTGTAGACTATATCTTATAAGCTAATGATTTTGTGGTGATGGTTTTATTGTATAGTTCTATTTTAATTTTAAAATTTGTATTTTCATCTCGTTGATGTCTTGATTCCAATTGTGACAAGGAAAATGACTTGAATCTAGCTATTCTGGATATGGTTAAATAGAATATAGGTATATAACATGAGTTTCAAGGATTTTCAATTTTTTGTTTGAATTTTATTTCTTGTATTTTCTATTGATTTTAATCTGTTCTAGTTAGTTTTATGAGGTTCACAGTTGACCTAAAAACTATTATCTTTAAATAGCTAAAATATTGATTTGATGTAATAACTATATTATGATTATCACATTTGAATATATATTCATGGTAAAAATATTATTTTTAACTTTCTTTATTGAATTCATAATCATGTTATTTTGTATTAATTATACAGTGATAACTTTTTTCTGAAAAAAATAGAGAAATTAATTTTGAATCACTTATATGCAATACAAATTTTTTACAACATTTAAAATGGTTAAGAATAATATATATGTGAAATCTTAATTTATAATTTAAATAAAGTAAAACAATAAACATTTATTACTCATATAAGGGAGATATATATTTTGGTATATTTCACTTAAGATGACTAGCATGTTGTGCAATTAGATCATGATTTTGAGGAAACTAAAAACTATTCCATGATTCTTCAAAAAACATCATATAATTTTACATATCTATGAATATTTTTAACCAATTAGATTTCTCATTAAATTGTGGGTTTTAAATATCAAGGCATGATTTTTGGACATGATTTTGACCAATAAATAGAATATGGTTTCTATATACATGTTTTTGTATATGACTCTCTATAAATAAATTGTTATAGTAGTATAACTCTGAATGATTATGGTTAGTTTCTAAAGATAAATAGAAATGATAGGGTTATAAAATCTTTAAAATAGTCAGATGTCCAAAAAATAAGAAGATATAACCATTGGAGATCATTTAAGAATTCATTAAGAATATTTCATGAAAATTAAAGGGTCTCTACAAAATGAATGGTGTTTGTGTGTTCTTGATATATGTGACACCCCAAAACATTAAAATATTTTAATTTTATAAAAAATCATTCATTATACATAAAGTTAAACTTACGCCGCACACAACACTAAATTAACTTATGTTACATGTAAGACTGAGTACTTACACCTTTTCATAGAGAACCTATTTTAAAAAAATCACACTTTTATGAATTATATTTTTAAAAATAAACTTCATTTTTTAATTCATAAGGTCAATATTAACTTAGGGTTAATTTTTGGGATTTTTCTGAGAAACATCATTTTTTGATGAATTGTGAAAATTACAGCAATTTAGTTAAAAATTTACTTTTCATTTAAATAATTATTAATGATAAATTATATTCTAGGATTGTTTTATAGTAAAATTACATCAATTATACATCTATTTATACAATCATGTTTATTATAATAAATTTTACATTCAAATTTAATATAAAAACTTAACCTACTTTTAAACGTTTTTCGACAATAAAAACATGTTACTTTTCCTCGTTTGTGAGATCAGCGTTAATCTTAATTTCCCAACTTATATGATTATAATTTTGAAAATCCAACTTACATGGATGTTATTTGTATTCTATTTTTGGTCTAATAAAATAAACTTAATTTTTTGACAAAAAAATATTAGTGAATGTGATTAAAATTAAGTACAGTGATTAAGGTATGATTGCACTTAATAAGGGAGTAAAAATTAATATTAAGGACCAAAATGGCTGGGAAACTTGTCCAAAATACTTTGGATTCAAAAATATGAACATTTACCCACTTCTTTATAATTATATGGTTTATTGGGATATTATTAAATAGAAGTTCCATATATAAAAGTGTATGGGAAAAGATAAAAAGTACATTCCTTACCTTAAACATTTATAAAACTCTTAGATTTGTAAAAAAAATAATATTTTCAGTTATAGATACCCTTTGAAAATATATATGGGTTTTTTTATAAACATATGTTATAAGTTATTGTTAGAGATATTTTAGGTACTTAAGATACTAGAGAAACATCAATATAATGATTATTTAGTAAATAATTAACTAATATAAATGATACTATAAATATTAAAAGTGTAGTTAATTTATTTAATTGTTGTATTTATTTTTTTAGATTAATATATCCGGTTACACACCTATAAACCTAATATATTTTAACTCTAAAATAATATTGATATTTTAAAATTAACATTAATTAAATAATGTCAAATTTTAAATTATTTTAATTTTAATATACATGAATCTTAAAAAATGATTCAAAATTAATAAAAATAATATATTATTCCAAGTGAATTATAATTGTTAATATATACTAAATATTTTCTATTAATTGAATAATTAATATTGTATAATTATCATATTGACCCATATTATTTAAATATGTTGTTAACATGGTCCAGGTTTAGGCAATGTTTTAGCACGTCACATGTGCTTGTTTTCAAATTAATTTAAAAAACATGGGAATTTTTTTAATAAATGATATATCATATTAATAATTCATTGGATCTATATTTTATAATAAATCTAACTTTAATTTTGTCTTAATGGATTAATTAATTATATTAGAAAACAAGATTCTTTAATAAAAACCAAAATGAAAACATTAGAGAATCATAAAAGTTAAAGAACCAAAATATTTAAATTAAAAAAAAAATATTTTGATGAGGATTTTATCTACCATGATTCTAAATTACTCCCTTATTTTTTTCATTTTTAAGTCACAGTAGGTCAGATTTACCCCCCAATAGTGAATACCTTTTAGTATTTAAAAAAGAGACGCTCCCCCTCCAATATAAAAAAAAAAGCACTCAACCCCTTCCTCACACATCTCAAGACACATTTTCTCATACAATATCTATCAAAATAGTCTCCCAGAATTCATCCCATAAACCTATAATCCTTTACTTGGGTATAAATTAATTCAAGGATGATTTTGGTACAAACCAAAAGATATTCCCCGATTAAGTGGAAATGTCTTCTCTAATGATTTCTAATTTTCTCTCCATTCTCCACTAATAATACTCTTCTTATTATATTATTATATAAAAAAATAGTATCCTCAATATACTTTGATTTTTTTATGATAAGGGTTTAGACTAAACTTACAAACAACTACATCTAAAGGGTAACGAACATAGTGTTTCAGTGTACGAAAAATTAATGTCTCACGAAATGATGATTGTTTAATTCTCCCTACCACCAATAATGGAGGCCCCTATGGTGGGTAATATATTTATATAATGTATATATATCATTTATAATGTATTTATTCTTCTGTAATTTTTATTTATAACTTCCCTTTATTCATTCTAGGCTGCGTAAATATGATAATTTTGTTTGAGGAAGTGTGGACTACCGCCCCCTCAAAGCGATATGACTCATTCATTCCATAAATGGAACATATAAAGGATGATGGTAATAATAATGTAAAAAAATATAATATAAATATGTTTATAGAATAATAATATACATATGTATCATTTATTTTTAACTCTTTTAATACAACAAATAAATGAAAGTAGTGTTCATGTGTACGTACGACCTACCATCTCCTTGAACGGTGCACTTCATTTCTATTGTAAAAATATTATGGACTATTATAAATACATATTTACTGAACAAATAAGATTATTTAGTCTTGGTTTACATTTTCTATATGATTAAACTATGATATATTTAATCCAAACACCAAATAACCTGTCAAAACATACTTGAGAAAACTAGGCAATTAACACCCGAAATAGTTAAAATAATGAAAAAGTGTTAAAAAATGGGTAATAAAATATTATAAGACTTTAATATATGGTATTATAAACAATATTTTTGTTATTTTATTACTTATTAACATATTTTAAGCCAATATATATGAGGTTAAAAACCACACAACAAAAAGAAGGATCTGGTAAGGGATTTTCATCTCACTTTTTAAATCTATGAGAATAATGTCATATTCAATACATATATCTTTTATAGGCCATACCTACTGTTAATTATGATATAATATATAATGAATTTTTTTATTCTCATAATATTATATAATTAATTTAATTTCATGGCTTTATGGTGATTATGATTTAAATGTTTCAATGTGGTATGGGACACTTTGGAATTTTAATGATTATTCTCCTCGAATGTTCTTAATATCAAATCATTTTTTTAATTACCGTGAAGAATTAACATGATTGTAAAAATTTATCATTGGATATTTTTTTAAATATCCATATTCTCATCCAATGTATATTATTATTTCTTAAACCATATACCATTTTTTTCTACGGTAGTTTCATTGACAATTAATTGATTATTAGGGAATTATTTATATATCTGTATTTATGATTCAATTTTGATATTTGATAAGTTATATTAGTTATTTTGATTATTAAATATGAGGAATTATTGTTACTAGAAATGATGGGTGGATACCAGATTTTATATATCTCCTCAATGCATTGGTAGGTTCTCATGGGACAAATAAGTTGTCCAAATTGAATAAGTCTCTATCTGTGTTTTAAACATTCTTCTGAAAGTCCTTGATGGTAAAAGGTTTTCATGTGACTAAGATATGATGTCCCATAAGAATGAAATTTCCCTCATTTATTATTAGTTATTTTTTATCCATGATATTTTGTGTCGACATATATATGGATATAGTTTATTCTCAGTTCGTTGATTTATGGAATATGGTTCAGTTCCTTATTTTCCACACTATTTATGCCTTATCTAGTTATTTTTATGGAAACTGTAGTCATTGATTTACCTTTCCATATAAATTGATTCATTATTTCTTGAATTTTACTGACCCATACTGAGAATTTTATCTCACCCTTATTATATTTCTTTACCCATGTTATGAAGAAGAGAAATTTGCATAAGATTTTAATAATGGATTTTATTTTAGTTTATTTTAAAGCAAGTTTTATTCTGTTTTCCCAGTATATTATGGGAATTATGTATGTAAACTATATTTCCAATAATTTTAAACTAAATTATACTTTTTTATTTAATTCCTTGTACTAAATCCAATGTAATGTATTAATTCACAGGCTCTAGGATTCTGGGGTCAGGGCATTACAGTTTCTATCAAAGGAAGTTTAAAAACAACATTGAAAACTAGATTTAGAAAACCTAGATTATAGAGAACAACCCTAATATATAAATTGAGGAAAATTTTATAATAACATCCTTGAATTTTGATAGATTAAATATTTTGTGGTAATTGTTTGTAATACATTAATCTCTCAATACTACAATTGGGCATGGTTCTGGAATAGATGTACCTTGGAGTAACAACTCAGACAAGGTTATTATGAGCCTAACATAAGATAACCTAGTACATGAAAATGGGCCTCACTACGCACTTGGTTTGACACTCCTGAGGGATATGTTTAGGATAATCCATATATTATTTAACTACCATTATGAAGGATTTAGAATTTATTATTTCCCCAATGTAGTTAATGTTTATGGTTATATGATTTATGATGCATAAATTTATGCAATATTTTATACCATATTTAGAGTTATTAGAAGATAATAATTTTATGATCTAATATAGTATATGTAAATGTTTATAAATGTTTGAAATTAGAAGAAATGATAACTCCACCAATGCAAGTGATGAAAATAGTTAGATGAATCACATAATAATGGTCTTAAGACAATATTTAGAAGGGAAATAGTCCCCCATGTATTCTCATCATATGAGTAAATAGTGTCATATGTTAGCAATATTAGTAATGAATTCACAGATTCCTATGGATTTTAAGGGAAGAAGATAATGCAATTGGAAATGATGGATAAAGGGAAGAAGGGAAAGAAGTACTTTCCCACATGTGATAACTGTAGAAAGAATCACCTCGTTAAATGATTGATGGGAATTGGAGTTTTTATAAGTTTGTAGAAGAAGGAAACCATGTTCTTGATTGAAAGAGTAATAAAAAAATTTCTAATGTTCAATGCTTCCACTATAATGATATGGGACACTATACAAATCAATGTCCCAAGAGTCAAAGGAATATACCCTAGTTGATGTTATTGGATAATGATGAAGCTGTGATATTGCTACAGATGAAGAGGAATGATTAATATGTTTGTTCAATAATTATTTCATTTGAATATTTTATCATCAATGTACTGGTTATAATAATTATATAATATGTCAGGATTGTATTGAATTACTTTTCTATTAAGGATGTGATATCTTATGCTGAATGGTATCAATGAAAGTTATTCAGTATAAAGTTAAAATTTTCTGGAAACAAATGATTGAGGTAAAAGGAAACCCTTAATATATTCCTAATATTAAGATAATAAAGGATAAATTACTTTAAGAATAACTGCAGACTACCTTGGAATTGATTAATGACTTGCAGACAAGTGGTATATGATATCATTGATGGTTTTTACAACACCTTTGGATTTAAGGAATATATTAAATAACATGTGTCTTATATAATGAATATGGAATAATTCAAGCTTCCAATAATGTTTTATAGTAATTAGTTTTATTACCATATTTCAAAAGGGCACATGATGATGTTATTTACATATTTGGAATGTGAAAATTAAAAGCTTCTCGATGCTGATTAAAGGATAATGGTAAATGCACTTTGGAATTCAAGTTACTTTCATTCAGAATTTATTGGATCATAATTTTTTAGAAAAGTTACCCATTTATAAAATTCATTAATATTATCATTGGATGAGATTTTAGACACTAAATTATTACTTCACTATATGTTGTATCACGTGCTAAGAGACAATGTAGAAATAGTTCAAGGCATAATCAATGGATAATATTATATTTACTTATATTTTTATAGAGTGAAATAATTATTTAAATATAGAAAAAAATTGGTTTGAAACAAAAATGCAGTTCTATTATCATTATTTATGATGATATCAATGACCTTTACTCACAACTATGATTTATGGTCTTGTGGGGTACAACTTTTATCTAAACACGCTCTCTGTCACTCTCCATTTGATCTTGATTATTGGATTTTTCTTCCACATCCATGTTTCAATTTCCCACCTATTTTATCATACAAGGGAACCTAGTTATGTGAACATTCTGAATTCTATTCCCTCAAAATAATAATATGTGGTATTAATCTTTTTTTTGATGTGGATCTTTCAATAATAGTATATTCTAAATCCCTAGATTACTGAGATCATGTTTAAATTGTGAGGGCACAATTTAATTATAGGGAGTAGAATGTGACACCCCAATACATTAAAATATTTTAATTTTAGAATAAATATAATTTTATTGTTTACATTGATTATACAAAAAGTTAATCTTACGCCACAAACAATACTGAATTAACTTGCATTACACGTAAGACCGAGTTTTTCCACCTTTTAATGGTGAATCTATTTTAAAAATAAATTTTGAAACTTTTATGAACATTATTTTTAAAAATTATCATCATTTTTTAATTCATAATATCGATATTATCTTAGGGTGAATATTATATATTTTTTTGAGGAACTTCATTTTTTTGATGAATAGTGAAAATTACTATAATTATTTAAAAATAACCATTTCATTTAATTAATTATTAATGATAAATTTTATTCAAGATTTGTTTTAAAATAAAATTAGATCAATTATACATCTATTTATACAACAAAATTCATTATAATCGATTTTATTTTCAAATTGAATACAAAAACTTAACAATCAATTGAATGTTTTTCTACTATAAAAACATGTTATTTCGCCCCGTCTTCATGATTAGCGTTATTATTAATTTTCCCACATATGTGATTAGAGTTTTGAAAATACAAAATACATTGATATAATTAGTATTATATTTTTGTTATAATAATATCTACTTAATTTTATGACACAAATTATTAGTGAATGGGATTAAAATTAATTATGGTGATTAAGGTATGATTAAGCATAATAAGTGACTAAACCTTAATATTAAGAACCAAATGACTTGGAAACTTGTCCAAAATCCATTGGTTTAAAAAAATTGAATATTTCCCAAAAATTTTAAAAATATATAGTCTTTTGGGATATTATTAAATTGAAGTTCCCTATATAAAAGGGTAAGTGTGGAAAAAGACAAAAACGGAAAATTCTTTGCCTTTAAAATTTCCGAAACATTGTGATTTGTAATAAACATCATATTTTCGGTTATAAGTATCTTTTTGAAATATATATGGGTTATTTTTATCATAATAAATTATCAATAGTTCTTAGATATATTTTAGGTACTTAAAATGATTAATAAATGTCCATATAGTTATTATTTAGTTAATAATTAACTAAAATAAATGATACTATAAATATTAAAAGTGGAGTAAATTGATTTAATTAATGTCTTTATTTATTTTTTTAGATTAATATATCATTTTAAACACACTTAATCCAAATATATTTTAATCCCAATGTAATATTTATATTTTTAAATTAATGTTAATTAAATAATGTCAAAAAAGACATTATTGTTATTTTAATATAAATTAATCCTATAAAATGATTTCAAATTAATAAAAAGACTATGTTTTTTTGAGTGACTTTTAAGTGTTATATATATATTAAATATTTTCTAATAATGGAATAATTAATTTTTATAATTAAAAAATTGACTCATATTATGTAAATACTCTGTTAACACGGTTAGAGTTCAAGCGGCGTTTTAGCGAGTCACATGTGCTTGTTTTAAAATTAATTTCAAATACAAATGAGAATTTTATTTTATAAAATAGATATAATTTTAATAATTAAGTGGCTCTATATTTTCTAATTAATCTTTCTTTAATTTATTCTTAATGGTAAAATTAATTATATTAAAAACTAGGTTCTTTTATAAAAACCAAAATGAAAAAATTGGGAAATATTAAAAGTTAAGGAACCAAATTATTTAAATGCACATATTTGTTTAGTGGGTGATTTTTTTATAAAAAATTATTCTCCTTTAATCCATTATATTTCCATTTTGGAGTCACTTTTGTTAAGATTGACCCCCAATAGTGAATACATTTTGGTATTTACAAAAGAGCCACTCCCCCTCGAATATAAAAAAGGCAAGAACTCTACCCCTTCTATAAACCTCCCAAGGCACGTTGAATCATCCAATATATTTCCAAATAGTATCCAAAAATTCTTCCCATATACCTAGAATCCTTCCCTTAGGCATAAATCAATTCAATGATTCTTTGGGTACAACCAAAAGAGGTAACCCAATTAAGAGGTAACATCTTCTCTCATTATTTATAATTTCATTTACATTATCCAATCCTTATAATCTTCTTATTCTATAATTACAAAACAACACCACTATCATAAATATACTCGGATTTTTTTATGGTATGTTTCTGAACTAAACCTATAGACACCTCTATCTAACGGGTAATGAATATAGTGTTTCTATGTACAAAGAATTACTGCCTCACAAAATGATGATTGTTCAATTCTCCCTTTCACCTCTCATGGTGACAATTATTATGGACACTATATTTATGTAAAATATATATTTCATTTATAATGTCTTTATGTTTTTTTAAAATTTTTATTTATAATATACTTTTATTCATTCCAAGTTGTGTAAATACGATAATTTTGTTTGAGGAAGTGTGGATTACTGCCCCTCAAAGCGGTATGACTCATTCATTCCATACATGGAACATATAAAGGATAATGGTAATAAACCTATGTAAAATATATAATATAATTATTATATTGTAATTATAATATACATATTTATAATTTAGTTTTAGTTATTTTAATATAATAAATTAATTAAAGTATCATTTATGCGTACATGCGGTCTACCGTCTCCTTGAACGGTGCACTTCATTTCTAATCTCCAAATATTATAGATTACTATAAATACATATATAATGAATATATAAGATAATTAAGTCAGGTTTTAGATTATTGATATGATGAAACAATGATATATGTAGTCAGAACACCAAATTACTAGTCAAAACATACTTGAGAAAACTAGGTAATTAACACCTAAAATAGTTAAAATATTGAAATAGTGTTAACAAAAAGTTAATAAAATATTATAAGAAGTTAATATATGGTATTATAAACACGATTGTGGTACTAGTATTGGTTATAACCATATTGTAAACCACAATATAGGAGTTCAAATACCACACAACAAAAGTAATGTTAAGGTAAGGTATTTTCATCTCACTTTCTAAATCTGTGAGAATAATGTCATATTCACTAATTACATCTTTTGTGTGCCATACCTACTTCCCATTTTGATATATTATATCATTAATACTACTATTATCATGATATTATAAGATTCATTTAATATCATACATTTATTGTAATTATGATTTAAATATTTCAAAGTGGTATCAGACACTTTGGAATGTTTAATGATTATTCTCCCCAAATGTTCTTCATCTCACCTCATTTTGTGATTGTTAACTTCCCTTCAAGAAATCATCATATTGTAATAATTTTTAATTGTAAATTTAATTAAATACACATATTATCAAAAAATTAATATTAGTATTTCCTAAACTTTATATTTTTTATTATATGTCGGTTAATTTGACAATTATTTGAATATTGGGGAATTATTGATAGATCTATACTTCTAATTTCATTTGGTTAGTTGATAAGTAATAATAGTTATTTTGATAATTCCATATGGGGAATTATTTGGACTATAAATTATGGGTGCAGCCTGATCTTTATGTAGTTTCTCGATGAATCAATAGGTTCTCCTAAGAAAAATAAGTTGGCCAAATTAAATGGGTTTTTATCCATGTTTTAAACCATATTTAAAAAGTTCTACATGGTAATAGGTTTTCATGTTCTTGATACTTGACGTATACAAATAAATAAATTCCCCTATTTTAGTATCAATTATTTTTTATCCATGATATTTTTATTTGACACATCTTTGAATGTAATTCATTATCAATTCATTAATTTATGGCATGTGTTTAAGTTTCTTACATGCCATATTATTTATGCCTTATATAGTTATTTTTATAGAAATTTTACTCAGTTATTTACCTTTCTATATAGATTGATTTATTATTTATTCCTTTGTAATTACCCTAACTAAGAATTTGAGCTCACCCTTATTATGTTTCTTTACCTAGATTATGAATAAGATAAATTTGAATAAAATTTCAAGGATGGATTTTATTTCCGGTTATTTTGTATAATGTTTTATTTTTTTCAATGTATTATGGGTATTATGTATGTAATCTGGCATTCCAAGACTGCTAAATTAGATGGTCGTTCCAGATTTTTTCTCTTGTAATAATTCCAATGTAATTTAATAATACATCAGCAATATGATTCTAGGGTCGGGGCATTACAGTATATCTAAAGGAATCAATTAATATATTGTTGGGAGATTCTATGTGACAACTTCACCAAAATAAATCCTCATACACACATCAATAATGATAGAATAATTTCATCTTTGGGATACTTTTATACTCTTTAAAACTACTTCAAAATCATTTTATATAATAATAGAATGTATGGGATGCATATGATGTTCCATGAGGCATCATTGTAAGTGCTTTAGGACTATATTTATTCACTTTTTCCACACTTTTGATTTAAACAAAAAAATGGGAGGTGTTGTAAAGCACCAACGAATCACTAAGAAATAGCTACACATAAAGTCTCAATGTTGTAACAACCTCACCTCCAATAACCCAAGATTGGGGGTTCTTTTTTATGATGATACATAATATATAAGATCACATTAAATAGGATCGAAAAGTTTATAAATATTAGGTGATTATATAAAAACACCATCATTAAATTAGGTTGTAAATATAAAGTACATTATAATAATGATGGAAAATATATTATTACCCCATGATTATCCTTAACTCACATGCATTACTATTTATTTTTTCCAAGGTAAAATGAGAATAAATATAATGGATGGACTCAAAAACAAAATAAGGGGTAGAATTAAAATGTAAGATAACTTGTAATAAACACGACATACATAATATGGTAGAAATAACTAAAACATTGATGTTATATAAATGAAAACATGGGAATAATATACCCACGAATGACCAATAAATATAAATAAATAGTTACATGTATAACAATAATAGATATCGTAATGATGGAATAAATAATTCCAAGCATCTCTAAAATATTGTTAAGTCCTTATGCTAAGACATCATACATAAAAGGTTAGGCATAAAAAAAAGAAAAAATATAGTTTGTCTCATGAGACCTAATAATTCATTGAGGGGATATATAATTCCTTCCCCACCAATCACATATTAATTACAATGAAACCATCATACAAAAAATATGGCTTAAAATATATATCAGAAGGTATTTTATGGAACCACATACATAAACATAGTTATAAAATAATTAATTATCAGTATATATATATATTACAAATATGGATTGTCAAGGTTTTCATAGTTAATGGAATAATATAGTTATCTAGATGAATATCTATCAGTAAAATTGTAAATTTTATAATATTTATAGTAAAATATAAAGTAACCTTAACAATGGAAAATAAGTGATTAATATGGTGTGATGATTTTTATATATAAGGATATAATTAACAAATAATCAATTATCATAATAGTTCTCAATGGTTTTTATGAAAAAAAATTATAGAAAAATATCTTAAAAAATTAAATTATTTATTGATGATTAACATTCTTATTATAACTATGTATCCTTAATATAAGTGCAAAAAATCATGTAACACATAATCTAGAGATTCCCCCTTTTCAAATCACAAGGATGGTGAGTTCAATCCAATAATTATATCTATTACTGTGATAAATTATAGTAAAGTGTTTGTGTGTGTATTAATTATAAATTAAAGTTATGATTATCATAGAAAAAAGTAATAGTGAGTAATAAAATGTTGTGATCACAGGATATATGATTAAAAAATTTATAAATCAATTTATAAAAGAGTGGGGTGTTGGTAGTTGTTTTTTTATTCATGTTTCTCATGCATAGATTCATCAATTATTTCTTGCACATTCACTCATCCTTTGAAAGTTATCTCACAAATCACTATTTATATTCTTTGTGTAATCATAGGACATTATATGGTTGCATGTGCAAACTATACTAAGAGAATTAAACTATATAGGTTTTCATATAGTGTGTGTCTTATCCTCTTAGGAAAAGTTAATTATTTTGAGGTCAAAGTCCCTAATAAAATGAACATGATTGGATTTTCACTCCATTTAATTCACCCTATACTTTATGTTCATCTTATATTTTATGAGGATAATAAAATTTTTAGTGTATAAGAAGAGGATATTTTTAATTTTATTCATTCCATATTAAGAAAAAATCCACAACTATACCTCACATGAACCCCACTATGTGTTTATCACTGCAAGATCATGATAAAATATTTTAAAAATAATAAAGAAGAATAAGCTTCACTAATTTTTATTGGTTTATAATTCTTTAATTGATGAGTATATTTTCCCCATTAAACTAGATATTTTACTTCCTAGTTTTATTTCCCCATAAACTCTTGATTCCCACCTCTATACAGGGTTACTACAATATATAATTCCTCTCACCATATGTGTTTAATCCTTTTGGATAGTGAGTATCAAGATCATTATAAATGGTTTCAACTTTCATTATCTTAGTGAAGATTTTATATCCTTTCAAAAATGATTTTTTTCTCAATTAATATGATCGAACACCATTAATCCTTTCGATCTAGGATTACACATATTTTTTATACAAGTTTTAAAGTGTGTTATATTAGTTCCCTCAACTTGTGTATTCTTTACATGTTTCATCTTGATTGATCAATGGAACAAAATTATTTATTTCTATTCATTATTTTAATATTAAGTTATTAGATTATTTTTAGAGTTATGTGGGGATGCACAAAAAAATTAGGTACATATTTAGGCTTCACTAGATGAATTGAAAGAAATTATAAAATGGGAGACCTAAAAACAAGATTGATTCAATATATTTAATGTTACAGCCTAAAAATTCTTTTGTCAATAATGAAATATCTTATTTGTATAGAGAGTTGCATTGGTGTTTCAACATTTATTATGTTCTTCATTATATTGTGTAAGATAATGAATGTATCTTTGCAGAGTGACATAGTTCATATTAGAGAAGGAATAGCCATAGGATGTAACATGAGTCACATTATATTGAAAATGTAATATCAACCACCCATATTTTTAAATTTCCAAAAAACATTATGTAACAATTAAGTGGTAAATACCTTGAATTTATGTCCTTTTTTGGACCTCTATGATACATTGAATATTTGACATAATCGACATTGTATTCTGATAGATAGCATTATCAGTGAAAAACCTCAATTGTTTCCCCAAAACTATAAAAAAAATTAGCATAGTTTTGTTAAATTAATCCATAATCAATTTATTAGTTGATGTAGCCTTGGGTGGTTAATATAAGATTGTGTTGGAGTATCAGCATACTCACAATCAATAACTTGGGGTAACATTGGAAATAAGGAATACTCTTAGTAACATTTATTGATCGTGTTTCTTTTTTCATTTATTTTTACACAAAACACTTCTTATCTCATTTAATCATATATTGTGAGTTCCACCTTATGTTTACTCTTATGAATCATGTTTTTCTCCCATTAATTTTTATACAGTAGATTCCATTACATCAAACCAATTCTAAAAATTAGTGATTCAACTTTAAAAAATCATGATTCCAATTATATCTGGAATGAATTCATTACATGGATGAATTTTCAAAATGAAGGTCTTATTTTAAACTAAAAATTTCTACAAACTACCATTAAATATCTAAAAATTAAATAAATAAAAAAATTAACATGAAAAATAGACTTAATAATACAATATATTTGAGTAATGCACATTCCCTCATGTAATTTCTCCAAATATAAATCTCAAAAAAAACTAAATCATCTCTAGTTTTATTACCATGTCATTAATGGTTAAATGAAGTGATTTAAGTTGAATTATTTATCTCACATGAAACACCTTAATAAATCACTCTTCGTCAAGTTTCTCTTCCTCTTATTTGTTTCCCATTTCATTGATACGACATAAATGACAATATAATAATATAATTTCACCATATTTATTTGAGTTCAATATTCACCTCATTATCCCTTCCTTTTTAAAACAATGGACACAACGTTGTTTTGATATTTTTTCTCCATGGAATGTTTTTTTCAGGTATTGATTGGATAATAATATTTTTGAACTAAACCATGCCTCATAATATGAATCTATTGAGGCTAATTGGATGATCAAGAGAATGGAAGTATGATTAGGGTAGCTAGCTCTCATAACATCATTTCACACTTTTTCATGGACTTTGTTCTTATCTCACACACCCAATGAGTTAATCTTCATAAAATTTTCAAATTACCCAAAATAAAAATTTAACTATAGTTTCAAAGGAATTATATGAGTTTATTTGAATTTGGATCTCTAAGGTTTCATTCCATTACAGTGAAAGTTTCACTCAAATTAAAGTTAAAATACTAGTGTATGTAAGTCATATGATGATCCACTAGAGTAATTACTTTTAAACTTCATTTACCAATATCATCGGAAAGAGAATAAATTTTTAAAAAAGTGATCATTATCCTATAGAATTGATAGATAGAATTTTTCAATTTTTATTCTAAATAAATATACACACCACACTCCCCCACACATTGTTTTCATTAAAAATTAAATATGAAAATATTTAGGGGATTTAAATTTTGACATAACATTTCACTCAAATGAAGAGATATGTTAATTATAATACTTCCCTTCCATAAAATCGCTTCTTGTGTGGTGCATGATTTTTCATTTCTCATCAAATGGAATTCTTTATGTCTATCTTTTAAAATATAAGAAAAACATCCCTTTAGTAAAATTATTCTTATTAAAATATTAAAAAGAAAAATTATCGAACATGGGATGCCACCAAATAATTATCTGTTTGTATTCATCTATAGAAATATCCAACTCTTTAATATTTAGTACAAAAAATATTGTGTTTTATCATTTCCTCCGTCAAAGTGTATCTTTATCCTTTATCCATCCATTGTGGATATATATCAATATTCTACAAAAATCTTTATAGCTCTATTAGGATTTACATTTACCTCATACAATGGTATAAACCTTCTAGAATTAAGCTAAAATATAAATTACTCCAATATTGGATTTGGTAAAAGAATAATATTTTTCATTCATGTTCTTCATTTGAATTAATATTTCATCAAACAACGAGGAATTTTATTTCACAATCCTCATATTTTCATATGATTATCTTCTTATATATTTTAGTTCATTATATTCAAAAAAAATATCATCTATGGTACTCATGTAGTCTATGTTAATAAACATTACAGCCTGAAATTGATTGTGTTGAATCTCTCGAGGTAGAGAACAAGTTTTTTCAAGGATAAGTATATATAGAGACATACCAATGGGTTTTTATAAGTTGTTTTTTATACTTAAAGAGAATACTTAATCTTTCTTTTCATGTCCTTCCTAGATCAAATTACTATATTTTCCAAAATGAATCTCTATGCATAGTTTGTCATAAAATCTTATCCACATGTTTTTAGATGATACAATTATCTATTTTTTTCTTGTATCCATATTTCAACATGATCATTTTAATTTGATAATTTTTAAAATTTACCCCATTAACACTGATGATGTCCCTTGAAACAATATATGTATAAAATATGTTCTTTATCATAAATTTCACCATATTTGAAGGAAAATTTTTTGGTAATGGAATGGATTTAACCCACTTGGATACATAGTCAACTATAACTGAAATATATTCATTCTCATGAGATTTTGGAGATGATACCATGAATTATAAACCATAAAAATTGATAATTAAAACATCAAGGATGCCTGATTATTGAATCTGTTAATTTTAACCTAAATTTCTTCTTATTTGAAAGCTATCATTTTTTATAAATTATCTTACATATTTGAAAAATGTGTTATTATAATCTAATTCAAGGTACATTAACCATTTTTATCTGATATCCAAACATTAGACCACATGGTAATGTGTATAAATTGATAAAATTAACTAAAATTCCACTTATGATGCACAAATTATAATAATTCCATTAGTTTCTTGCTTGTATAGAAATGGATAGTACAAAAGGTAGTACCTTACATCTTCTTCAAACCATTTCCTCTAATTCCATTTAAACCCTTATGGATTATTCCTAGAAGCAATTCAATTAGAAAATTATACATGAAAAGGTTTCCCCTTTGTTTTTACTGAAAATTGTTTCATATACAGAAACTATACATTTATAGAATGAGTGGGATATTCATTAAAATATTTAAATCTATATTGGATACCAACTTCTTCATTATCATTCCACTTATTTTCTTTAATATCAAGATAAAATTCTTATAAGAGTAACACCCATTTAATCAACCATGGGCTTTCATTTTTATATGATAGAAAAAGAATCATGATTGAATTATTTCTTAAAATAATGACCTTTTTTCCAATGAGATATAGCATAAATTATTCTATAGTATTGAAAATTACTATCATTTCAATTTCTACTGTTTTATAATTTAGTTATGATCTATTCAATTACTTTCTTTCATAGTAAATTATATATTAGTTATTTTCCAATTTCTTCACAAGATCATATCTTAAATTTAAATCACTAGTATCACACATTATTTTAAAATGTTTTATCTAAATTTTTTTTGTGATAATATGTTATGATACTAACTCTTTAATCAATTTTCTGAAATATTCTATAATTTTTTTATGAAACATGAAATTGACCTCATTTTCCAAAAGTGAGTATAATGTTATTTTATTTTCTAATAACTCCTTAGTAAATAATATATAAAATAAAAAAATACCATGGAATATTATTACTAATTTTATTGATATTGGTGGAGGTAGTAATGATATAACATAAAATTTGTCATTATCCACATAAATTATATCTCTTGAGATTATATGACCAAATATAATTTCTTCACTCACCATGAGTCATAATTTCTCCCAATTATGTACCAAATTTTACACTTTTCTTCTAGATTTAAAATTTTATAAATTCTCTAAGAAATCATCATATTTTTTACATATGGAAGAAAATTCATCAAAGGAAACATCAAAAATAGTTTCCACCCTGTCTAAAAAAATAGTCGTCATACATCTCTAAAATGTGATCAGTTCTATACATTTCTCAAATAACATCATAATATATGTAAATGTTCTATATTTTAATGTAAATGTGGTAATGTATTAGTCATTATAATAAATATCCAATTGGTTAGATCCTGAATAACTCTCCCGAAATAAAATTTGTGAGTTCCCTAATGAGATATTTTCTCTTTTGGATCTTCCCTTGTTTCACCTTCTACAGTTTTTCTATGATACTTTATTCTACCCCAATTGGTCATATTCCCATAATTGATGGGATATTTTCTATTCAGTATCTTCATTTATTATACCTTCAATAGTTTTTTTTATAATAATTTATTATACCTCAATTGGTTTTGTTCCCATTATATCCTAAATAGGATGTTTGTTTTGATGTTGTTTCACCTTCTTTTCCTAACAATGTTAATCCTAGTGCAATTACACGTCTGTAAAGTGGATTAGTGATCTGTGTGTCTTAGGTGTTTCCCTCAGTGGTAAAATTGAAGCTTAATGGTGGACCATACAGACTATATTATCGCTGGTCCTCTTCCCTATCTAGTTGGCCCTAAAAACATTATCATGTGACACCTTGTTTTTATAGTGTGGGTTTGTATACAATACCTTTGTGTATTTTCACCATCATTTGAGGGTTTATTAGCGGTGTATGTGCTAATCATTTAGTAAAAAGGAAATTTTGATTATTTTCTATTGTTTTTTAATTGGTGAGTGAGGAGTTAAATTCAAATAATGGTTTATTATTGTAATTTGTGACTCTAGTTATGAAGATGTTTGGAACCATGCATGGGTGTAAAAATATTTGTTTTTTATGGCTCTGTTTCAACGGAAAATATCATTTGGTATTCTAGAGGACTATAATAAGATTTTGGAGGCCCCGTTTTCTTTTTAGTTCCATTTTAGTTTTGTATATTAATCTTATATATTTTCCAATTTAAGGATTTTATAGTGCTCAATTTGTTTCATGAGGTATTTGTTTCTTCTCTTCTAGTGGGTTGGGGTTTCCACGATGTGGGCAGGTGGGGGTCAAGTTTAATATTATCATTAGAGATGGTATGGGTAGGTTCTCATCTTGAGGATTCTCTTTAGATATTATTTTAGTCTATTTTTTACATAAGGGAGTTTTTATCCCACTTCCCTCAAATTTTTATGTTTCTGGAATCGGAAATCTTAATCTGTAGTTTGTTTGGGTGGTGTATATTTTGATTAGTATAAATCTGTATTTAAAGGGATGTTACAACTATACATTAATGTGAGTTTTAAAAAAATACAAAAAACAAATTCTGAGTGCTATATGGAAATTATATTTCCTTGTGGAATTTTTGAGATTCCAATTGTCTATGAAAACATTTAAACATATTGTAGTCCTTGCTGAAATTTCGTCATTACTCTCATTTGTGATGAAAACCATTCCATATTTCTTTGGTACTGTATGTATAGATATTATTCATCCACTATAAAAAAGGTCGATTATACAAGCATAATGTTATTTAATAATCTCAACCTTGAACACTTAATTCATATTTGATTTGATTCTTATTTGGCACATAAAAAAAAATTCTTAACCTCATCCATTATAAAAAATTTTTGGATAAAGATAATTAGGATAATTCCCCTAATATCGAATATATTCTAATAAATTATAGTTGGGTTACTTTTCAATCAATCAACCTACATTCTTAATTTTGATATTACAATTTATCTAATATAATTAGATTTAGTGTCTCTTTATCTCCAAGATAAGAATACTTACGTTTGGAATGAAATACATTCAATTACACACTATATTTTTTCTTCATAGGTGGTTGATCAATAATTATATATTTATCTAACTCTTATTAAACCCATTACACTACATGAAATTAATATTTCACTATACTATTTTTTCTATATTCCTCTGAATCCATGGTTTAGTCTATAATTTTTTCAATGAATTATCACATCTCAACCTATTCATTCTCATGTTGAATTTTTAACTCATCTTTCACCTCCTCAATAATTATACCCATATAAAATTAATCATTTAGGCAATATATATTATTTAAAACCAGAAATAAAATCATAATCTTTATATATTCACCAACTTTAAAGGTTATTTTTCATGGGTAACATCAATTAAATCACCTTAACTGGCCAAAATTTCACTTTCCATTAACATTCACTTTATTATGAATTTCTATGTCTAATACCATGAAGTAAACTTGAATAATATTAATTTCAACTCTTATTAAGAAATCCTTAATCAAACTACATATATAGCTAATTTATATATCATCTGGTTTCAATTCCATTATTGTGAGCTTAATCTCTCCAATACAAAGCTTCTTATAAATTTATAGAGAGATCAAAATGATACTAGCTCCAAAATCCAAAATAAATATAATTGTACCCCAATCTTTAAATTCATATGGAATATAGAATCTCCTTATATACATTATTGTTTGGAGTTATTTTCCTTTTAATCATAGTACTTGTAACACCTCATAATGATGAAGGGGTAAATGACTAAATGATATGACTCTTGTCAACAAGGTGCACCTTCCGTTTCGGGAGTCTTCCTGATTAGAACTCCATAGTTAAGCATGATTGGCTTGAAGTAGTGATTAGGATAGGTGACCTTCTGGGAATTTTCCTAGGGTGTGTGTGAGTGAGGAAAAAGCACACTGTAAAAGACATGTGTTGGCCTGTGGGGACTGTCATTCGTCAGATGACCCATTCAGGCATGTGGGTGGACCCTTGGGTGGGGACCACGTGTCTGACAAAGCACACGGGAAAGGACATGTGTTGGCATGTGGGGACCTTCATTAGTTATATGACCTGTTCAGGCATGTGTGTGGATCCTTGGGTGGGGACCACGTGTCTGTGGGGCATCTGGTGGTACCTGGCGGGCCAGGACCCGACGTCCAAGTTAAGGCGGGGTGGTTGTGTTGTCACCAGGACGCAGTTGTTACATTTGGTATTAGAGGAGAAACCAAACCTTAAGTGTGGTACACTACCTGGGTTAAGATTTAGGGCCCACAATGAGTACGTTGTGCTCTAACGGGGGGGGGGGTGATTGTAATACCCCAGAATGATGAAGGGTCAAATGACTAAATGATATGACTCATGTCAACAATGTGCACCTTCCTTTTTGGGAGTCTTCCTGATTTGAACTCCACAGTTCAGTGTGCTTGTCCTAGAGTAGTGATTAGGATGGGTGACCTTCTGGAAGATTCTCAGGGTGTGTGTGTGAGTGAGGAAAACACACACTGGAAAGGAAATGTGTTGGCCGGTGGGGACTGTCATTAGTCTGATGATCCGTTCAGGCATGTGGGTGGACCCTTGAGTGGGGACCATGTGTCTGTAGGGAAACTGGTGGTACCCGGTAGGCTAGGACCCACCGACCATGTTAAGGTGGGGTGGTCGTGCTATCACTAGGACCTAGTTGTTATAGTACTACATTCGTTTATGGGTAGTATAATTGAAAACTCTTCTAGAGCAATTTTTTTGAAGTGATATTAATCAATAATTTTAAATAAGATGGAATATTATAATATTACTTTTAAAATTTCATATACACTCTAATATTTTAAAACATGTTAATAAACCTCTTGAAATATATGTCTCTATACTTATCTAAATCCTTATATCTTTACAATATTAGTGTTTGGGCTTATAAACCTTCATATAGATATCATCTAGCTTGATTATATCTCTTCTATAATATCTTTTTATTATTTTCTTATTTTTATTGTCAAGTTCATCTTCCAATTTCTCTTATTGTGTTTTACTATCATTTGTTTTCTTAATAGTAATCTTCCATACTTGGTTCAACTTCCATGGTGGGTTTTGTAAGTTTCTCCTTATCTCACCCTTTGAAAAATCTTCAACCTTAGTTTTTAATTTCCATAAAAACCTATCTTCGAATTAACATGATTGTTCTAAGAAATGTTTCTTTATACAGTATTGTATTTTTCATTCATTTTTTCCCATATTTAATTTCCTATTTTCATATTATATCATGGTTTCCTTATACAATCTAATCAATTCTGGAGAAATTTTAGATTTTATTGATGGAAGGATTATTCATCCTTAATTGACCCCCATTTGTATCCCTTAGTTTTTAAAATATCTTATCTATAGTATAATCTTATTCACTATATATATAGGCCTGATTCTAAAACCTTGATTGGTTATTTCTAATTTGATATTATATTTCTGATTTCTTTAATATACCAACTAATTTTTAGGTTTTAATGTTCCTTTATATTTTAAAGATAAATTGGGGGTGATTCTTTCATAATGGATTGTATGTGTTTGATAAAATACAATTCATTATCATTTGTTTCACATAGTTTCCTATATAAATAGTTTTTTCACCTGATTAGGAGAGGCTTCATGTTTTGTAATTTTAAAATTCATTCAACTTACTAAAATATCACCATAAATTCCATAATAATTTTATTATTTTCTTTATCCATGGTTCTTTGAAACTAGATCATATATTTTCCTTTTAAAATTGGTTATTTTTTCATTCACATCATCTATTACTAACATCTAATTGAAAGTGACTATTTTTCTGCTTATTTCATTTTATTATGTTTTGGAAGTAATCATATTATAAAGACTTTTCAGTTATTTTGTTATTATTTCACCATAGTTTCCTTAAACTATAGTATCAATTAATGTTTGTTTCATTAAATTCAACCGTTCAAAGAATAATTACATCAAATTTGAATGTGGAATTAGTTGATTGTGTAACTTTTGGTAAAAATATTTAAATCTATCTCATTCCTCAAGTAAATATTCATGATGTTTCTAGAAATTAAATAACTTGGATTTTCAATGTATTATTTTGTAATATTATATGGATTGATTTCGACACTAGTTGTTAAGATGGAATGAAATTCTTAGGCTCAGTCTACATAGAAAAAATATTTAAAAAATATTACAATATTTAATAGCACATGTGGGAAATTTTCCTAAAAGAGTTGAATAAAATCTAAATGGGTGCCCAGATCAAAAATATGAGGTCATCATTATATTCATAATTGTTTCTTTACCCTAGGTGTGACTTGATATTAGTCGGTGTGGTTCGTTTTTGGAAATCCCTCATGGAATCATAAGTGAATAAAATAAATATAAGAAAATTTATTGTATTTAATTGACACAGCGACATGAGTTTTTTAATTAAACTCTTTTATAGAGATATAGGGTTATTATCATAACCCAATAATCCTATGGATACCCTATAGAGAGATATCTAGAGAATTATCTCAAGTAGGCGATGACGGGACTTCAAATCACCACATGACGAACATCGATCTCAGTGGAGCTTGACAACGATGAGGACACAACGGTTATTATTCATCAAAGAGTGATATAGATCCATGTAAGATGTGTTATTTCAATTTACATTTCCTTTTTCTTCATTACTATGATGAAAAAGGACTAATCCATGAACATATTAGCCCACAGATATATTTTATTTGTGGGATTGGATTATTCTATGGTATTTCATGGGTGATAATTATGGTGAATTTTTTTTTTGATTCATTTATCATTATTATAGGAATGGATCGAGGTTGGAACAAATTAAAACTGAGTTTTGTTCCTTGGGATTTCTCTTTTATCTTTTTTTCACTATTTCTCGTTCATCATGGTGACCCCTGGTTCACATTTTGGGCACCCGGCTGATGGATCGATTGTTGTGTGTGGTTCCTAGCGTAATTATCCAAGGTTGTAGAACCTACCTCAGTGCAATGCAATGGAGGTGTGATGGTGATGGAGGTAGATAGATCTAAATTATTTGGTAGTGCCTATTGATAGAGCGAGTTGTATGGGGATGAATGAAATCGGATTTCTAAGCCGATTGATGGCCAAAAAACCCATGAATTTGGTGATAAGATGGTGAAATGACCATGGATCTAAAGTTTCTAGGAGAACAGACCACCAGAAGATGATCTGGATAATCAAATGAGGCATGTGGAGGAAGAAGATAGTTTCTAGAAAACTTGATACACATAGCATGTACTCCTAGCTACACGGTGTGTGTTAATTATTGGAAAACTCGGCAACTATATAGGAAGTAAATTGATACGGGGTGGAGTATATGGGTTTCTTACATAGTAGGTACCCAGCCCACATGACATGGCCTAAACTAGTTAGACAGACTACCCTGTGTACTGGTACACGGGCAAGGATACACTAACTGACACCATGTACTTGGACATGGCTAAAGTACATGGTCATACCCTGAATTCAAGGACACGGTGTGTACCCTTACTACACATTGTGTACCCATATTCTACATGTCATGGTTTGGAATGACATGGGACATTGTACACGAGCAGTACCTGGTGTCAAAGGACATGGTGTGTGACCTGTCAAAAGTTCATGTACCACTCTCTACATGGTTTGATACTCTTTTCCACTGTATCAGGGACAAGTTTTTCTTGGGTTCATTAAGTATTTAATTTCCCTAAAGGTTGGTAAGAATCATTTCCCACTCCTAGGATTGTGATCCCTTCAGCAGGAATTCTTGGATAGAGTGGTTGGAATCCCCCAAGAGGCTCTTATTAGGATCCTCTATTCATCTTCGTGCCCTTAGTAGCGTCCTTGGTATTGACGCGACCAATCATACCAAAAATCAATCCACTACTTAGTGGGTTAATATAGATGGAGTTATTGGCATCACCCCATGAATCAAGGTGGGATTCTCATATTTTGTATCATATCTCTTTCTTCATAACTTTTAGTGTATAATTCTTAGGGTGATACCCAACAAGTAGTACCTCATGGATGGAATTCATCAATGTTATCAGACTTAGGAGTGTGTTCTCTCAGATGAGTACTTCATGGAATCATCAAGATGAATTCATAGTTTTGGTATAATTTAGTTGGGATTAACCTCTAAATTGTGTGTCTTGGTTGAATATATATATATTTTCTTGTTATATCTATTGTAGACATATAGCTATGTAAAGATGAATGTATCTTTCCTTTGTTTTATTGCCTTTTGGTTTCACGGTGTCCTACTAAGTATTGTTATACTCACCCCTACTTGATGTTTTCTCGCATGTGTCATGTATTTTACAAAAGATCAACCTTTTTATAGAGTTTTTGGTGGACCAAGACCTGACAGTGCTAAGTGAGACTGGACAGATTAAGCTGAAATCTTATACCTTCCAGACAGCAATCCCAGAATATTTTTCATACAGGTTGGACTTGTGGTTACAGACTTCTTTTTTGTGGTCTGGTATTCTGGCCCTATATACGTTACTTTACTTTCTATCATACTCTAGCTGTGGGATATAGTGTTATATATCCATTTTTTACTTAGTGGTTTTTACATTTCATCATTTTGTGGGATTGGAGATGTTTTTGTGCATAGGGGTTCATAAGTAATGCCTCCCATGATAGTCATATGACTACTTGGTGCTAGTAACCAGCCCTTGTCCAATTGAAGGCAGCCTTGGGGAGTCATATCACAGGCTCCATTAGGATGGGTCGTGATCATAAAAGGTTAGTAAGTATGGTCCTTTGGTCGATGTTTTTACGATAGGATGGTATCACCTTATAAAGTAAATGTAAATCTCTTCCCTTGTTCTTAATGAATCCTATTCATAATTTTACAAAACCTTCCATGCATTTCCCTTCAGATAGTTGGGGAAGAATATTACCTATATCTTATCTTTACTCACTCTATCGAGTTGGAAGTATTGTACAGTTGAAAAAAATATATGAAATCCAAATAATCATATGAACTTAATCCATTTAATACTATAAATTTTCGCAAGTGATTCTTCCTCTACACATAGTTCAATGAATTTTCTGTCATTGTGATACATGATGCATTTCTGAAAACATTCTGGACTTAAATGTATCTATGTCTGAGTTTTCCTTCTATATTTTGGATAATAACCCCATAAAAAATGTATCCTAAATTTTGAAGTCTCATAGCTAAATTTACTTCAACCATGTATTTTATTGTCTTATCCTTGTTTTTTTGGTAGTTTCGTTAAAATTTAATTACAGTAATCATTACTTCTGTACTCAAAATCCTTGTTTTCATGAACCTAAAAAATCAAAAAATTCAATCTGTAAAAAATAATTAATATAAATGAAGAAAAAATTATGAATCTATAATAATGTTCTATATTTTAAAGCCATGTTTTTTTATTTTTACTATAAACTTATGAAATGGATTGGAATTAACATCCCCAATAACAGTTTCAAATGTTTGTGGTGATTAATTTTGTGGTTATATCTATATTGCATCCATGCAGGAGTATTGGTCCACAAAAAATATTAACTTGAGTTTCCTCCAGGTCATATCCATAAGGATGGTGAGTTCAATCCACTAATAAAGTCTATTGGTGTGATAAATTAAATAGAAGTATTAGTCTATATATTGAGTATAAATATACATAAATTTTATTATAGAAATGTGTAATAGTGGGCAAGAAAATGAGATGATCAGAGGAGCTATTTTTAAAAGGGTTGTAAATCAATTGGGGGATAAATGGGGTGTTGGGATTGGTTTTTTTATATCAGGTTTCTCATGAATGGACTCATTCATTCTTTCCAAGTACACTCACTCTTTATTTCAAGTGCTCCCTCAAGTCAATCATTAGTATCTTGGTGCAATAATAGGTAATTATAATGTTTCTTAATACAATTTTTTCATTACCATTAGGATCTTTATACCTATGATTACTGTTTTCATTATCCAATTAAGAAACTCTTATTATTTATAGATCTATATTCTGGATTCAAGTTCATATTATTTGATTTAATCTCTCATTCCTTCACCCTCTCTGCAACATTAATCTAATAGTTTATCAGGAAGAAAATTCATTAAGTTCGGAACGAGAAGATAAGTATAATTCAATTCCTTAAATATTATAAAAAATACACAATGAAACATAAACCAAACCCTACTTGGTGTTTATCCATGAATTATAATTATAAAACAATATAAACCTAATAATGAATAAGAATATTATCTAATGGTTATTGGTTCAGCTTCCTCCAATGGTTATGTCTTATTTCCCCTCTGTACTGAAAATTTAACTCTCCTGTTCCAGTTCCCCATTCTCTCTCAATGCCATCCTTTGTTCATGGAATCTTAAATATGAAAATCATCTAAGCATGTATGATTTTTTCATATGGAATGTGAGTATAATTATCATTCTGTATGATTTCAACATGAATTATCTTCGGTGAAGCTCCACGCCCTTGCCCATGTGGGTTCCCTTCACACTTTCTATGAATGGTTCCATCGTTCCTTATAATTTAAGGTTACCCAGGTTGGATAGATATGTTTGAATGAATATTCTTTTGGTCTCCAACACTTGTTAATGTTATCCTTGTGTAATATTTATTGATCAATGGCCCCCAATACTTGACCGCCCTTATATGTTACCATATTACGTTTTTATAGCATTTTTCATTGATTTAGCGATGAAAAAACACTACAAGTTAAAATTTGTTACTTCCCTGTATAAATTACAGTAAATTCTAAAATGATATCCATATTAATATATTCAAGTCAAATTATAATCTATTGATTTTTGAAATTGAATTGGCCCACAAACATAAACCTACAATTTTAATGGGGATATATTGAAGTGTTGGTGTATCCTACATTGATTATTCACTTTGGATTATGGTAAAATCATATCCTTGACAAGTGACACTAGTCATTTCAGTGTGGGTGTATCCTTGGGATATTATATGAGTCATATTATCTTTGCAATGTAATCTCAACCTATCTATTTTTTTATTCTGATAATCAAATAATTGAAACATAGAGGGTGTTACCTTGATTATGTATCTTGCATTGTCCCTTTATATTAATTTTCATCTGGGATGTATTTTTCACAGTTTTTATGATATAGTTTCACAGTGAAGAAACATAAATAGTCATCGCCACATGATATGTTAAAGATTGAATATTATATATATGTTAATGAAAAATCCATTGATTAGAAGATGTAGGCCCATTGTGATAGATGTGGGATTGTGTTGGAGAACCAGATTAATCTGAAGAGCTAATTTTGGTCTGTGTTGGCTCTGAAAAAATCCCTTGATTACTCTTTCATAGATTATTTATTTTCCCATGTATTATAATGAAGTTTCATTCTTCTCTTATTTACTCTTATGTAGTGGGTTACACATTCCATTTACTCTTATGTAGAGTCTTTATTTTCCCATTTATTACTGAACAGTTTATTCCCCTTCATGAAAACACTTCTTAAGAATAGTGATTCACCATAAAAACATCGTGATTCAAATTATATATTGGATAAATTCAAATGCATTCATGAATTTTCAAAAATATAATCTTTTTATAAAGATAATGAATTTATATAAACAACAATTTAATATATAAATATGCTATGAAACCACACAAATATCGAATGAAAAATAAATTAAAAACAATAATAGATTTATGAAATGCAGTTATTTTACATTCATATTTGATAATAATTAAGGAAAAATTTACTTAAGGATAAATTTATGTGTTTTGATGATTTTAATCCAAAGGTGAATTAGTGTAACATCCCTACCCAACCTAATCGAATGGTGACCAGACCGGTAGCACCATATGATCTCAATAATTCCTCTCCATATTATAAAGGATATCATCGAGAAATGAGGTTATATAGTTAACATGAGTGGAATTTACCTATAACATCATGAGATTTTATGAGATAATTTATTTATGATTAACATAAATTCATTAGTAGATTACATTACAAGCAACGCATAGTTTATATTATGTTATAGGAAATCCCAATTTTTTCATTAATTACATGTAACATTGTATTTCTTTTATAACTTTTGTTATAATAAAAGATGACTCATACCAAAAAAACAGTATACTATTAATATTATAATAGTTATCACTTATTCATTGGAATTGCAGAAATGAATATGAATAACTAGATTATTAATATATATTTTAAAAAAATTATGTAATTAATCCTTTGGTGAAAAATTAATTCGAAACAAACATAAAAATCAATTGAATATAATGGATGTGTTTTTATAAAAAATATTTTTACTCCCATAATGGGGTTTTATGCTAATAAATTAAATTAATTATTATTAGTGAATTATATTAATGAAATTTATATATTATATATTCATTAAAATATTTTTAAAAACATCAAATTATTTTTATAGGTAAAAAATAATAATAAATCCAATTTTAATAATAAAAAGTATATTTTTCTAAAATGTGGTTTTCCTCTTTTGAATAGCTGAATTTTTCTAAAACTAAATTTTCACAGATTAAAAAAAATTATTTTTCGAAATAAAATCATTTTTTGAAATTAGAATATCAAATTTTACTTTATTTAAATTATTGGTATTTTTATGATAACTTATATATTTCGTTGAATAGTGGGTGACACTGAATTGTAATCAAAAATTTCATTTTTTAAAAAAAATATTTATGATGTTTAATTATATTTTAAATTGGATTTAAAATTATAATAAATCATCTATAAATATATTAATCCAATTTATTTCATTTAAATCATTTTTTGTTGAATTTAGATTAAAAAACTTAGTAATATTTTGGCCATTTTCACTTTAAAAACTCACTTTCCTGTCATGTCTAAGAGATTAATTTTAAATTAAATTATTAATCTTTTTTATTTTAATTTAGAAAAATGGATTCCATGTTTTCAATTAGAATAATTTATAACCTACACTAAGGTTAAATTTTTAAAAAAAATAGTGAAATAAATTAAAATTATTTACAGTGATTAATGTAAAAATGAGTTTAAAGAATGGATAAACATTTATATTAAGGAGGGAAATTTCCAAGAAACTTGTCCAAAAACCATTTTTAGGAAAAAAAATAATTGTTTCTTATATTATATAAAATAATTTTCCATTATTTTATAAACATGGTCTAATGGAGACCTCTCAATAGTGTTAGCCTCTTAATATTTTCAAGAATGCTACTCCTTCTTCGCTATAAAGGGAACTCACCACCTCACTTCATCATACCTCTGAAGCCATTTAGGATAAAAAAACCGAGAGAGATAAATCTCACAAAATTTTTCCTCTTATCCTAGAAATCAAAATTTGATCATAAATTAATCCAAGGAAGTCTTTTGGTGAAAACAAAGAGGAGTGACACAAATAAGAGGTAATTCTCTTTAACGGGAACTTTTGTTTTATTTATTTCTCCATCCCTTAAATAATTATTATTCCATGATTTTATAATAAAATCAGTATCCTAAATATAATTATTTTTTAATGTATATGGTTCAACCTACACTTACACACACATCCTTTAAATGGGTAACGAAATCATCGTTCGTGTGTACGGTGGACTACTGCATCACAAAATGATGTCATTAGTTTTTCCTTTGCCACATCTTATTACTAGTAATTAAGATGGAAATAAATTCATTATATAATATATATTATATTTATAATATATTCATACTTATTGAATTATTATATAACACATACCTTTATTCTTTCCATTTTGTGGGAATACGATAACATCGTTTTTGGACATTTGGACTACCGCCTTCTCCAAATAATGTGATCAATTCACACTTTAAATGGAATATATTAAGGAAACATTAATAAAAATATATTATATAAATGATATATTTGTGATATTAATAAAATAATTATCTATCTGGATATATTATATATCATTTTCTTCTTTACATTTCACACATTGAAAAAGTGATAACTTCGTTATTGGATTTATATACTAATGACTCCTAGAAAAGATGAGATTATTACTTTTTCATCACCACATCACAACATTGATAAATATAATTATATATAATTAAATAATATGGTATTTATGATATAATTTTAATTATTTAAATATAAAAATTACTTACCTTATTTCCAGAATGATAATTGAAAAACGGGAATGTTATTAATACGTACGTATGACATATTATCTCCATGATCATAAAGTTGGTTCATTTTTCATACAATTACTTCCATCATTATTTTAAATGTATAATTGATGAAAACAATTGATAATTATTTCATGATTATTATTATTTATATGTTTAAATAGTGATCCATTTGACTATAGTTAACCTACTAAAGTTGTTTTTTTATATATAAACTGAATATGGTCAAAACACCCAACCTAGACTTAATTGTTTAATTAGTTTTACAAAACATTATAATAAGTGAAATAAAAGTAATGATAAAAATGAAAAAAATTGAAAAAATTATATAATTAACATAATTTTATTATTTCTGAAGATAGAGTACAATAATGACAAATCAAACTCAAGGTTAGGATTTTTGCCTTAATTTTCATTCCATTGAGAGTTATTTGTTATTTTTCACCTAGTTAATTTTCTATAGTATATATAGTGATATATTAATTATTATATCATTAGTATCATTTATTTCATTATATTAGGTGTTTTAATTTTTTTTATTATTTCACGGATATCATGACTAAAAATTTACTCATATAGTAAGGTATTCTTCATAAATGTTTTACATCTATGAGATAAATGAAATATTCACCACTTACTTATTTTCTATGGTCCATATATTACCTATTTTGATATATTATATCATGAATTTTATTATTTTAAAGTTATTTAAATGTTACATTTTGTTATTATTACTTTTTGGGTTTCCAATTCAGATCTTTCCACGGTTGTAAGGGGATTTCTAGTCTAACTTTTATTTTTATGAGATGTATGGAATACTCACCACTTATTTTTTTGGTGTGGTGTATATATAGAACATGAATGTATTTTATGATTCTTATACTTTAATTTATAGGTATTTAGATATCCATTTTAGTATCTCTATTACATGGGTTTTACAGTTTCAAAATTACCAAAGTTGTAATGGATTTTTTTCACAATTTTCCTATTTTGAGACATTTTTTATGTTACACGCCTATATTATTTTATGAGATATATATACTACTAATTTGATATGGTATGTCTTGAATCTATGTATTCTCATGATACAATAAGTTTCATTTAATGTTATTACTTCATGTATATTAGGATTCAAATTTTTCAAAGTGGTATGGAACACTTTGAATGTTTAAATACTATTTTCCTCAAGAATGTTTTTAATGATATTTTAAGGGAATTTCAATTAATAAAAATAAAAAAACTATTGTTTTTAGTTATACCTCATAGGGGATATTATTTATTTATATTATACTCTTTATTTTATTGTATTGATTAAAATTTTCAGATAGATTGTTAAAAAACCCATTTCATTTCCATGAGTTAATATTTTTTTCAAGATATAGTTATGGAACTCATTTATTTTCCATGGGTAAATCTTGTTTAAAAGAGGTTTTTATAGAACCCATTTATTTTTTGTCATTTAATTATTTTTCAAATATATTTTTTGTGAACCATTTTCTTTTTCCATGGGATAACCATGTTTCAAATTCATTATTATGGAACCCATTTCTATTTCACTGGATGACCATAATTGAAATAGATTTTTGTGGAAGTCATTTCCCTTCCACGGCATAACCATGATTCAAAAATATTTTTTTGGGCCCATTTCTTTTTCATTTTTTAATTGGTTTTAAAATAGATCGAGATAATACCAATTTTATTTCAATGAACTAATCAAGTTGTAAAAGGACTGATTATTGTTTCTATGATTTTCATAAATGTTTTGGTTGTTGGACATATTATTTGATAGGGAGTCTTAGATAGTACTGGGAAATCCTGTAATAGATTAACATGTGGTTGCCTAGATATATATGGTAAATTCCATTACATCTTAACATGGGGTGGCCCAGATAACACCAGGAAAGCCCATTACATCCCAATATAGGGAAACCCAGATAGTGTTGGGTAATCCTTTAATAGATTAAATAATGGGTGCACCCATATAGAACTCCAATTAATTTGGTAATGAAAATATTATAAGATATGAGTATGTTTATTCTAATTTTAATGGTTTTGATATGGATTTGAAAGTATTTTATGAAATTGATTATATAAGTTACTAAAAAAGTGTTTTAATTTCTTATTATGAGTTCGTAATCTTTCTAATGATTTATATAAATATCATATGGGTTTTTATTATTTATTTTGATTACTCGTTATTTTTACACGTTTTCATATTTGATAATATATATATTTATTGTATTTATTTCTTTTATTATTCTCTCAAGCACTTTGACTATGCCAACATACCCTTATGCAATCTTATTCTCACTAAATACATTCATTGGTTAATGATTTATTTTTTCCTTAAAGAGTGTTTGAGCTCACAATTATTATGTTTCATTTTATCTTGGTTTAAAATAATGTTGTCTAATTACTTATGTGTATAGCTTATTTTATAAGGATTATTTTTATGACCTATTTTTAAATAAGAAAATTTGAGTTAAATGGAAGAATTTTTTTAAATGACTTGTGAATTGTTTATGTATGAGTTTTTCATAATTCTATAAAACTCCAAACCTAAAATTTTTTATAATATGTAAGTGATCCACTTTTTCTTTTTGATGATGTAAAGTTTAGATGAAAAATATGGGTCATAGTTATCGACATCAAATCTGATAAGGTAATGTTAAGAATTTCATCACAGTATCCGGGAGTGTAGGTTATGGGCTGTTATAGTTGGCATTAAAGGTCAGTTTTGGTAACTTTAGATATTATAATGTTATCATATGAGGTTATCATAAAATTTACTAATACATTCAGTGGACTATAAGACTGATGATGATTATAAGTTCAAATTTTACACCCCTTTGAGGATTGAAATTCGGAAGGTATGAGATAACCCTTGACGTTAAAACACTCATTAATTTTGAGGCTATTAAGGTAATTTAGGATATATGGTTATGTAGTTATTTAGTTTCATATTTGGGTATAACAATTTAATTTTGAAGATTATTGTATCATATTAAGGTTTAATATTTTTCGGAATTATCTTACCATGTTCTAACCATTTTGGTTTTGGTTAATGTATAGATATACATGGAATAGATTGACTATCACTTTTATGGTTATGTGGTCTTTTAAAGTTTATTTTAGTGCATCAAGAATTAAAAATTCATCTTGAATATTCATCATTTTTAAAAAAATATAAGATTTTTGTGTAATTGATTAAAGATTGAAATTCACATATGAAGTAAGTATATTTTTTTTAGTCTATATAATTAATTCAATCCTTTAACTTTAAGAAAGGATATTGTTATAAAATTTTATCTTATTACTATATTCTTTTATAATATCAATGACCTTTTACACAAATAGTTTTTTGTGGTTTTTTTTTATTTACTTCCTCTTGAACATATTCTATATCACACTCTATTATTCCATAGGAATTAGTTTTTCCTTCCAAGCTAATCTTTTAATTTCCCACCAATGTTCTCCACATGTTGAATCCTAGTTATGTGTGACATCGGGTGAAGATTATATTTCCCACTTTCACTTTTTTAGATGATTATTTGTTAACCCTCTTTACGATGTGGGTTTTAATAGAGAATTTTAAAAAATGTTAATCCTTTGATAACCCAGACCAGTTTTAGGGAGAAATTCATTTTAAGTGGGGTAGGCTATAACATCCCAAGACTTTAGGAAACATATTCTCTCAAATTAATTTTATTTGGTATATTGTGTCAAATTAAATGAAATTTTTAGATTCTATTATATGAATCACAAATTTTTTATTTAATTTCATTTAACATTGAGTTTCTTAGATAACTTGTGTTACATGTAAAGTTGAGACTTACCCAAAAAATACCATTAATATTATGATAATTATCACCTAGTCATTGAAATATAGAGAATTAATATGGATAATTAGATTATAAATATATGGTAAACAACTTTTTATATAATGAATCCTTTGGTTACAAAATTAATTACAAATGAAAATAAAAAATAGTTGAATATAAAGGATGTGTTTTTATGAAAAGATATTTTTATACCCACAAAGGAATTTTATCATAAAATTTAAATTAATTACTATTATTGAAATATAGTAATGAAATTTATATTTTATATATTCATTAAAAAACTAATATTCATCCAATTATTTTTATATCCATCAAATAAGAATAAATCCAATTTTAAGCAAACAAAGTTGTATTTTTCTAAAATATTGTTTTATCGCCTTATAATGGAACACTTGTTTTAATACTAAATTTTGAAGCTTCTAAAATATTATTTTAAATAATAATATTATTTTATAAAATTGTAATATCAGAATTTACTTTAGGTGAATTTTTATTATTTATCTAAGAACTTTCATATTTTGATAAATAGTGAATGGCACTGAATTTTAATTGAAAACATCATTTTTATATAATTTATTTATATGTTTAAATTATATTTTTTTAATTGTTTTTAAGTTAAATTGGATAAATTTTACATCTATTAATCCAATTTTGGTCATTGGAAAAAAATTAGGTCGAATTTAGTTAAAAAAACTTCTCAAAATTTTAGACATTTTCACTTTAAAAAACCTTTTTTCCCATCATGTCTATGGGATTAATTTTAAATTCAATTATAAGAAATATGTGATTTTAATGGGAAAAAATAGATTAAATATTTTTAACCATCATAATTAAAAATTTCTGGTATGTTAATCATAGTTTTTTACCAAAAATTTAGTGAAATAAATTAAAATTAATTTCAGTGATTATGGTAAAAACGGGTTTACATAATCATTAAACTTTAATATTACGGGGGTAAATGATATAGAAACATATAAAAACCAAATTTTATATTCATATTTTGACCATATACCCTGTTTTATTTAATTTGGTTTATTATTAATTTAACATGATGCAAGGGAGACCTCCCAGTTGTGTTAACCTTTTTATATTTCCAAGAATGACACTCCCCCTACACTATAAAAGGCCACTCACACCTTCACTTCATCACAAATCTAATGATATTTTCTCTCATACAAATATTTACCAATTAATATTCTAAAATAATTCATATTATACTAGAAGCTTCAATTTTTCAATAAATTAATCCAAGTAATCCCTTTGGTGAAAACCAAAATGTGTTACCCAAAGAAGAGGAATTGTTCTTCAATGAGCACTTTTGTTTTATTTCATTCTACACCGCTTAAATTATTCTTATTCCATGTTTATTTGAAAAAATAAGTATACTAAATATACCAAGATGTTTTTATTCTATGGTTTCAACCTACACTTAAACACACTTTAATCAAATGGGTATCCAAATCATCATTCCTCTGTACGGAAAATTATCGCCTCGTGAAACGATGTAGTTTATTTTTCATTTACCACCTATTATGGTTGGGAATCATGAAGGAAATAATATTTTTATATGGAATATATGATATTTATAATTTATTAATACTTATTTAATTATTATATAACATATACAGTCCTTCTTTCTATTTTGTGGGAATATGATGACTTCATTTGTGGGCGTGTAGACTACTGCATCCTCAAAGCAATGTGATTCATTCACACTTTACATGGAATGTATTAAAGATGAATTTAATATAAATAAGTTATATAAATGGATTATTTATTTTATTATTTACATAATTTTATATCTTTAAACATAACATATAATTTTATTCATCCCATTTCACACACTAAAAAAGTGATAACATCATTCGTGGATGGGTGGACTACCACCTAAGCGATGTGATTCTTATTTTTTTCATCCTCAAATCACAAAAATTATATATATAAGTATATATAATTATATCACATGATTTTTATTATATAATTTTCCTTCTATTAATATAAAATTTAATTACCATTTTTCCATGTTGATAATTGAAAAATTGGAAAGTTACTCTTATGTACGTAAGAACTACCATCTCCAAGATCATAATGTTGGTTCATTTTCCATAACCATCCTTCCTATTTAATTTTTAAAGTATCATTTATGTAAAAATATGATAATTATTTCATATTTTTTTTTCTTAAATAATGATCCCTTTAACCATAGTTGACCTACAAAATCTTTTTTTGTCACATAAACCGAATATGGTCAAAACACCCAACATAAATTTAATTATTTATGTAGTTGTGTAAAACATTGTAATAAGTGAAATAAAAGTAATTATAAAAATTAAATATATTATTAAATAATTAAATAATTAACATATGTTTATTATTTAGAATGATAGAGGACAATCATGACAAACTGGACTCATGGTAAGGGGTTTCATCTCAATTTACATTTCATTGTGACTTATTTGTTATTATGAAACTAGTTAATTTTATATTTCGTATATGCTATAATATGAATTGGAATATCATGAGTTTAATTTATTTAATGATATTAAATGTTTAAATTTATGTTATTATTTCATGTATCTCACGATTAAAAAGTTTCTCAAGTAGTACAGGATTTTCATCTCACTATTTACATGACTGAGATAAATGTCATATTCACCACTTACTTATTTTATATGGTGTATATAATACCAATTTTGAAATATTATATCATGAAATATTTTATATTCATGGTATTTAAATTATTCATTTGATTATTATTACTTTCGGGGTTTCCAATTCAGATGTTATCACAATTGTAAGGGGATTTATAGTCTCACTTTTATTTTTGTGAGACTCGCGTCATACACACCACTTATTTTTGTTATGTGGTGTATATAATTTACAAGAATTTATTTTGTGATTATCATAATTAAATTTATGGGTATTTACATATCCATTTTATGATATCTCTTTCATGGGGGTTTAGGTTTTCAAAGTCACCAAATCGGTAATTGATTTTTGTCACAATTTTCCTTTTTTGAGGTATTTGTTATGTTATACAATTATCTTATTTTATGAGGTGTATGTACTACTCCATTGACATTATATATCTTAATTATAATTATTATCATCATATTATATGTTTCATATAATTTTATTCATTCATGGGGATTTGGATTCAAACCTTTAAAAGTTTTATAGGATACTTTGAATGTTTAAAGATTATTTTCCTCAAGAATTTTATAATGGCCTTTAATAGAATTACACTCATCAAAATAAAAAACCTTATTGTTAATTATCCTTCAATAGGGATATTTTTTATTTATACCATAATTATTAATTCTTTTTATGTATATTTATAATTTCAAAGATATTGATAACAAACCCATTTCATTTCCACGAGTTAATCCTGTTTCAAAGAGATTGTTATGGTACCCATTTATTATCTATGGGTTACTAATATTTCAAATAAATTGTTATGGAACCCATTTTTTCCATTGGTTAATCATATTTCAAATATTTTTTTTGGGAACATGTTTCTTTTCTATAGAATAACCATGTTTCAATGAGATTATTATATAACCCATTTCTTTTCCACGGGATAACCATTTTTAAAAGAAATTATTATGGAACCCATTTATTTATCATGGATTAATAATGTTTCAAATAGATTTTTCTAACTCATTTATTTTCCATGATATTACCATTTTTATAGTGGTTTTATTGTTACCCATTTCGTTTCCATGGGTTAATCCTATTTAAAATTGATTGACATGATACACATTTATTTTCCACAGCTTAATCCAGTAGTATAAGGAATAGTGATTGTTTATAAGGGTTTTAATAACGATGTGGTTCGTAGACGTCTTACATGATGGGGAGGCCCAGATATCATTGGGAAACCCCATTATAGATTAACATGGTTTGGCTCAGATAGCATCAGGAATTCCCCTTACAACTTAACTTTGGTGGCCCATATGGAATCATAAAATCCTATATTAGATTAAATTAGGGATGCCCAGATAGTGATAGGTAAGCCCATAATAGCTTAAGAGATGGGTTCTCTAAAAGAAAAATCCAATTCATTGGTTAATTATAATATTAAAAAAAATTATATTGTTATTCCAATTTAAATGGTTTTGTGAAAGTGATTCTAGAAGTTTTGAAAATGAGTTTTAATTTATTGTTATTAGTTTATAATGTTTATAATGATCAATATAGATATCACATAGATCTTGAGTATTTATTATGATGAATCTTGATTTTTACATGTTTCCATATATGATGATCTAGGTATTTATGGGTTTTATTTATTTTAACATTCACTCAAGCACTTTTATTATGCCAACAAATCCTTATGAAATATTTTGCTCATTGATGACATTAATTTGTTAGTTCTGTCATTTTTCCTTACTGGTCATTTGATGTCACCCTTATTATGTTTCCTTTTCTCAAAGTTTTAATTAATTATGTTGAATTATAAATGTCTATAAAGGATTTCACAAGAATTATATTGATGACCAATTTTGAAATAAGAAAATATGGGTTGAATGGAATAAATTCTATTTTGATGACTTGTAAATTATTTATCTTATAGTTTTTCTTAATTATCTAAAACTATAGACCTAAAACATCCTCTAGTATATAAGTGATCTACATTTTATTTTTATTTTTTAGTGTTTAGTTGAAAATTATTTTCTCTCAATTATTGGCATAAAATCTAGTAATGTAATGTTATAGATTTTAGCACAAGATATGGGAGTGTGGGTTCTGGGCTATTATAATACTCTCTAGATTAGATAAATACAAATAATAGAGGAACAAACAATGATACCATCAATAAAATATAACCACATAAGTAAGGAAATTATACCTTAGAGAAAATCATAATGTAAATATCATATCACATTCTATATCAAATGAACTATTGTAATGTCAATTGATTCAAATATAAATTTTTAGGATTGTTGAATGGGGCGTACATGTAGAATACTATAAAAATTTAAAAAATATAATGGAGAGAAATAAAAAATGTTGTCTGAGTCCCTACACATTCCCATTTTCCACTTTAACCATATATCTAAACCATCAATATACAATATGGTCTATGACTTTACCTGCATCCATAATCATGAAATCTCTATGCACATCGAAATTACCATGTAGTGTGTTAGTAAGAATTGGTTTTCCACCACAATAACAATCCCAAAAAAATATATATATAATATTTAAGTTTCTATGTATTTTATATTCTAATAATCCAAACAAAATGATTAAAAATATATATCACACCATTGGGTGATAAAAAAACTATTTGGGGGAGAGACCATATCAGCCTTAGATAGTTCCCATATAAGTATAAACCTATCACACTTGTATAATAAAGGTTGACATAACAATCATCCATGTAACAAATATCATAACCATCTGGGCATACCATACCATGAATTATGAATTAAAATAAAATGTAATGATATATCTTGATAGTAAAAATCCAATGAATGGGAAGAGCATCTCATATTACCTCATTTATAAGGTAATGTGGAAGAACATCTCATGCTTTAATTAATAATAAGGACAAGGGAAGAATCATCCTATATCTTTAATAATTCAATGACCTGATGAAAAACTCATCTTACTCCTATAATAATATAATGGAATATTGGGAATATCATCATGTTCCTATAACCATATTGATACAAATAGGCATCTCATTCCCTTTTATAAAAAATTTATATAATGTGAAAAATGACTCTTTCCATTAGAAATGTTAACAAAGTGTTAATAGTATACCATATAACATAAATATTAATAATGTGGGTAGGAAATCAAATTCCATATACAAAACTAGGGGAAAGTGGGTCTATTTTTTCATTCCAATAATGATCATAGAATACATGGGTATCTCATCCCCTTTCATGAAAGTTTCAATATATTTTCATAGTTTCCCTTTTCATATGAAATAAAACAAAATTGGTAATAACATCTCTATCCATACCCATATAATAAAATAGAAGGAATATAATCCCTATCCAAATGTAATAAAAATTTAAGTGGGGATATCATCCCATATATTAATAAATATCCACAAAAAATGGTCATATCATCCAAGCCATTTTCCAAATCATACAAATAGTTATTTCACCACATATTATGGGTAATTGTAAGAATAACGAGAATCAAATCTAATACTTATCATATTCAATAACAATATTGAATAACATTACATAGAAATAACCATGTGAAGTTATAATAAATAACACATTCAATACATTAAAAATAATTCATTATAAAGTTATAATAACATACAACTATAATTTATAATAGAATCCAAGTATATTATAACATACCCAAAAAAGCATTTCCATATCATAAATCCCAAGTAAATTTTACCAGGACCATTTCAAATAATGGTGTAAATCTCAAACATCTTACCCAATATTAACCAATCCAATGAGTCAATTGTGTAACTCAAAATCTCGTCGCAAGGTAAGCCTCATGATAAAATCCCATATAACTATATATCCCCTTATTTATGGAGGATATATGTTATTTAAAATATCAAATATGTTATATAATTACCAAGGGAATACCTAATAGTTTTAAATTTTATTTTCATATAACATATAAATTTATGCAATTGGGCATCAATGACCAAAGAATCATAGAACATTACTTTGAGGACCACTCATAGTGATAATATTATTTTACTCTTACGCTGAAAAGTAAATAAATTTATATTCACTTTGGGTCACTAAAACACATTCAATATAACACACATATCACATATTTCATTAAAACTCACAAAACATAAAGGAAATATTTCATACAACCTACTATATAGTCATAGGGACCTAATCCCCAAAGATAATTTGTCGATTCAACTATAATTAAAGGAAATCCCCAAATCATACATAAGAACTAAACTCAGGAACATATAATGAAAATAAAATAATAATAATAAGTAGTGAGATAATAATTTATTAGATATAATAGAATATATAGAGTTACTTCTAATGATCTATCAAGATAGGCGATACTCAAATCAATGCATGAATAAAAGAGATATCACTCGTGGGAGGAGGAGGCACCCATGAGAATGAATGGTGGATCATGAATTCCTTGGAAACCAAAACCATTTATATGTTTACCCATTTTAATTAATTGACCAAAAAAATTAAAATAGAATAGGTACATGTTATGGTGAGACCTATGTATCATGATAAAACACCCCATTTTCGGTGATTTTGAAGCACGGATTTGTATTTTATGTTGGAATTATCTATCCTAGAGAAGTATAATAAAATCATGGAAACACATTGTTTTATGACCATGTTCTTATTAGTATAACCCCCTAGGTTGTTATATGACACTTCCCCTTATGAAAAACTCTATTTAAAACACTTCATGTTGCAGAATGATTTTTCTCCTCCACTAAAAATTTATCTTGTTGGTTTTTTATTTCTCTTTCAAACAACCTCTAATCTCCTCCAATATATTATAGATGTTAAAATATACATTATATTTAAAAAATTTAAATATTTATTTACCTTATAATATGAGTTTTGTTACAACTTTCCCACCATATAGAAACTCATACTTGAGGTGAATCACTAACTACTTCTGATAGAAAATCTCCAACAACTATTCTCACATATCCACCTATTACTCTCATGTCTCCTCATAAATTTTACTCTTCTACCACAACACATACACTAGATTCACCATTATCTTTTGAAGAACTTTTTCATTTTATTCCACCAAATAAGTTAGTCATTCCATGAATCATGCATCATATTCCAACCCAAAATATTCAATATTGATCACATAAGAAGGATCATGGTAATATCTCTAATGCAAAGATATATGGAATACATCATGAATATCATGGAATTACATTATATAGTTACTCTCAAAAAATCAAATAGGTTCATAACACTATGTTCTAATTTTTATTCCTCTGAATCCATATGTGTCCTAATCTAGATGGCATTATGAAGAACCAACAGTCACCCACATTAAACTCTAAAGGATAATGACATTCATTAGTATATAATCACTGCCTACTCTTAGTGGGAACTAACTAATTTTTAATTAACTGGATATTCTCTGGTATCTCATGAATTAAATTTATCCTAGTAATATAGGACTCCCCTATATCAAGCTAGTATAGAGGTGATCAGAAAAAATATTATGCAAGTCCTCAAAAGGTTACATATAAATTAATTACTAAAAAATATTATTGTATATAAAATTAGTTAAAATAATATAACCCTCCCATAAATCACAAAAATCATGGACACATTCTTAAATAATAGAATCCATATGTTAAATGGTAAACAGAGAATTACTATCAAATTGAAGATAATATGTTTTCATTAAATTAAAATGAGTATATAAAACCTTCTAAAATCACTTCTAAAAATAATATGTGAATCATCCATATTAATAAGATATGATAGTCATTAGAACACCATTGATACATTATATATTTTAAAAATATATCCTACCCATCTCATCAATAGAATGGGAATCATAGATAATTATGAAATTAGTCACATATGTCAACTAATCAACTTTAAGCCATGTTGTATCACTACCTCAAGGTTATCAATAAAACTAAAACATAAATTCTATCATCACACCACCCCATTTCCACTTAGAAATGGATAAAAATTTATAAAGACTTTTAGTTCAATAGTTATTAGAATTTTTCTAGTGAAATGTGTTGAATTTTTAGACCAACCCCACCATATAATTCTTCATATAAGCCCAACAATACTGCATAGAGATTCCATGATACATATTGGTAAGACCTAGGTCAATAGACTAACATGAGGAAATTTTATCCAATATTATCTCCTCACATATTCACATTGATAACATAACTCAACCATGGGAATAAAGGATTCCATGAACAACCTATATCAAATCAAGTAGTGGTTCCCCACTATATATATTATCTCTAATTACCCATCCAATAAACCATGGATAAAATCTAGGTAGAGACATATTATTTGGGTTACTATAGCAGGTATTGTAGTATTTACTGATCAGTATTGTAACATTTGGAACAATTCATCCATCTGGTTCTCTAGGCCACCGGTTTGGTCTTCAGTTTCTATAAGGATTTCGAGCCACCCAAGTCCTAGGGATTGTTTTCTCTCTAGGCCTTTGAGACACCTTAAGGCCTTCAGGCCACCCCAATGTATTTATTCTATATAAAATATGCATATGTGCCACTCAGATTACTAGGTAAAAGGATCTAGATGAGGATTTAGAGTAGGTTCATTCACCAGAGTAGATCTAAACGGGATTTGAAAATTGAGAGGGTATGGAATTTCCATCAGTACCAGGAATGTGTAGCTCTAGATAGGGCAACTATCTAACTAGCATTGCAAAGGTGGAGTGCTTGTATCATGACATTTGTTGGGGAGGATCCGTTCAAAGTTGTTTTTTCTGGGTGATTCCCTTAAAGACCTACGTGTTATGTAATTGTGTCTTAAGACTTCATGCCTTGTAAGGGTTCCACCTCACCCCTTTAAAGGTTTATTATCAAAAACTAATAAAAACTTAAGTCCTTCATGCCATCTAGACATGAAATCTATCAACTATAAAGGAGGAAATGCTCATATTTTTAAGGGTAAATCTTCCCTAAATCACATGGTCAACTAGATGAATATTAGTGAAGAGGCTTATCAACTACCACTCACTACTGGACATGTCATCCACTTGATCCAGAGTCATCAAACTCAATACATATTTTATAGTTTTCCCCTTTCTAGGGGTATATTTTATCTCAAAGTCAATGTATTATATATACTCACACAAAATTCTATATCAAACATTCCAGTTATATTTTTAAAAGATACGTGTGAGGCTCTTTTGATCAGTATAAACCATGAACCACTTACCCAATAGGTAATACCACTAATATTACAACTTATGTGCTTGAACATAGAATGATTTCAAAAAAGCATTAGAAAACTTAAACACCACCACTTTATTTGTAATATTGTTCATCAACATTACCAATTTGGAGAATTACTAGATAAATATCTTATTAAAATATGAAAATCATAGGAAAATTTGGATCTCAAAAATAATTATTGGGTCACTCCTAAGAAACCATGACCTTGACCTTCTCACTGTATAAAAATATACCCATGAATGATAACTTATATCCTAAGAAGTAAACCTCTATGATCAAGAAATTTTACATTTATAGAATTTAATATGAAATAATTTCTCCCAATGTGCTCAAATCAGTCTCTAAACATCAAACATATTCTGACATAAACTAGAAGTACACAAGAATGTAGTAGAAAAATAAAACCAGTAATGACTTCAACTAAGAATGAAATACCCTATTCATTAGTTTCATGAACACATAAAATGTATTCATTAAACCAAAATGAATCCTGAGGAACTCCAAAAAACTATAATAGTCCTAAATGTAATAAAAGGAAAATCAATTGAACTCTCTTAAAACTACTGATATACTTACCAAAAATTAATATTCATGAAAAAATTAGATCCTCTATACTAATTGAATTAATATTATATAAAATTTATAGGATGTGGTTTCTTCATCATCACATGGTTAAATATATGATAATACATTCCTAAACAAAATAAACCATTTCCGTTGTTAAAAAAACATTGGATAACCCCAAGTGGATATAATCAGGTGAAAGAATCTATTTTCATCATGGTCCTCTAGCTAAAAATTTGTCTCTCTCATATTTACAAAAGATATTCTATTTATATAAATGGATGTGAACTCCATACCTAGAATAACCTTCACTATGAACTCAACTTATCTCATGTTTAAAACCCAATAACTCTTTAGGGAAAAAATCCTATAACTAGTCAATAATGGGAGGTATGACTAGATGTTATGTCTCCTCATCTCCCATACAATTCTAGCAATGTGGGTTATAATCATTCACCTAGAATGACTTGATAATAAATCCCACTCTCTAAAAAGTGTATAATAATCACCATTAATAGATAGGAATGACACCCATTAATGATAATAGATGATGTGTAATCGATAGAGACTTAACCAATCCATTATAAGGTCAATATAAATAAATTAATATATAATATAAGAAATATTTTAGATCCTAAACCCATTTATTAGGATAAAAAACATTGGAAACCTCTGAATACCCTTGAATCCCACCCATAAGGGTGCATCGATAGACATCATCAGAAATAGATACCCTTTAAAACCCCTATATAGTTAACCAAATAACAATATAAAAATAAGTGTGATGTAATTGTATAAAAAATTCACATTACACGTTTGAAATCTTCTCACCATGAACCACAGGAGTCCACATGATGGTAAGAAAATTGAAACAGCTTGTGCCTCTACCTTTTCCTCTAGATTTAAAGATACTCATTGGCTCAGTTTCATATTACCTCTATCAACTCTAGGTTCCATGACCTATTTTATACCCTGATCATCTAGAAAAACTCAAATTATTGCCTTATGGTATGGTCCCCCATCAATCTTCAGATACCGAAGTAAGGACATGGACAAGACCACTACCCAACAGAGAAGAACTTTGAAAAAAACATGATATATGTCCCAAATTATAAAATTAATTACACTCCATAGGTAGTAAATAGAACAATGATATATTATACCCAACTCTTCAACTCTACTAACACACTAGAAGATCCCTCTATTGTGGGGGAGGTGATAATCCATGACTCTAACAAACCTATTTGATTTCAATTCAGTTAGATTCACCAAAACATCACTTCCTACTACCAAAATATCCACTACCATATTTTAATAATGAAATAGACCTCCCAAAATACATTCCCTCAACCAAGTTCCTATCAATAATAAGTTACCATTTCACATCCTCTAAAATGATGTAAGGTGAACAATGTTCACTTGGGATCAAATTAATTTCCTCAAACTATCTTTAACGTGTCTGACCATGGTGGACTAATCACCTACCAACATCAAATAAAATAGAATTAAATTGGTAAAACATGCTACATATAACATTTCTAACATGAAACCCTTAGAAAGGTTCCAATATTATTAGGATTTATCCACCCTAATTTTCTAAGGACTTATCCACATTAAAGATCTAGAAAAATAAATTATCAAATAAATGAGCCAAAATATACTTATAGGATGTCTCCACATATGGATATACCTATAATATTACATCATATTAGTTCTATTTTGGCCACCATGGTATATTCTCATCAACATTCTCTCTCATATCAATGGGTGTCTGAATGTAGTCAGAAATATATTGTAAGGACTCTATCCAAAACATTACATCATATGTTCCACCCTCACTTAAAATTGAGGTGGGTGTTATATATTAAAATCACATGAAATATCATAAATGGAAGGAGATTCTCTCATATCAAAATGACCCATACACTAGATAACATGACGGAAATATCCTCATAGAACCTGATCAATATAAGGAACCTACAAAATAGTGGGATTATGCTCAACTATTGTTGGGGTATTATCATCCCCACCCACCAAATTCTGAACTAGTTGTCATCATAATGAAATATCAATATAAAAATAATTACACAACTTAGAATATATTTATATCATTTTAATTGATATAATTGTTTAGATAATTAGTAACAGGGATTGTGTCCACCTACTCTATGCACTAACCCAATAATAAAATGGGTTTTACTTAACTCAACCACACTCAAGCCCAATATATGTACTCTAAAGGTGAAGTTCAATATATATATAAGATTAACATAATCGTTCATAAATATTAATAATAAAAGAACCAACAACCATATGTTTAGTCAAGTAAAGTGCCAGTAACATCTTATATAGAAAAACATTGTATAACCTGTTGTTGAAACATAAAATAATTGGACTCTACATCATAATAAAGTTCTCAATAATAATTAATCACATGAATTTCATGGAATATTGAATAGAAAATATATTGAACTAATACATTCATCTTTCTTACTTGGGACAAGATTACCATAAAACATAAATCTATAACTTGAAGCATCAAATTATGCGAGTAAACTCAATCATAATAATGAAAATAATTCACAAAAATCACATCATTGTAAATTTAACATTCTTAATATATGGTTTAAATAATCTCAGGATGAAGTTCCATCTAAAGTTACAACAAAATCCTTCATCTTTCATATCCCAAATTATAATATTGAATGAAAAGAAGACTTTGGTACTACTTTGAAACATCCCAACCATGAATACTAAAGAGGCAACTAGATTAGTGGATCCCCATGATCTCAAGCACAATTTTTTATATTCTAGTGTATTTTAATTAGTTTCAAGGGTATATAAATAATGTGAGAAAGATTCACCATATGGATATAAATATATATAATAGTGGGATTAAAAATAATACCATCAACATAATATAACAACCTAAATATGGATAGTACAAGTAAGATACAACTACAAATGAAATAGAATATCATAAGAAATATCAAATAAATCACTATAATCTCATGTGAGTAATATATAAATATAAATTATCATTACTGGTTTAAATCATATACAAGACTATATAAAATAAAAAAAAGAATAATAGTAAATAAATAACTTAATATGATTCCTTACATTATCTCATCTTCTACACTAATCATTCATCTAGCTCACTCATCTATAATAAGACCATTTCCCTTATATGCATCCCTGATCATGAAATATGAACAATCAATAAAAGGACCTTGTATGATGAGATTAAAAATCATTATACCAACTCTATAAATTCACCTAAACAAATCTATAATATAAAATTTGAATTTATGATGATTTATAATAAAAAAAATAATAAAGATAATAATATATGTCACACCCTCAATTACTCAACAGAACACCCTAGGAGTGACAATGCTAGTCTCTACCAATGTTATTATAAATCTAAAAACATCCCACAAATATAATTATAGTAATTATAACATTACATCCTACATTATATATCATAATGATTTTGTTATATCATCATATGGCATAATGAAGTCAAATAGGAGGACATGGCATCCAATATTAGCATAAATACAATGACTAGGTGGAATATATCATACTAACTCATTACTAAGGCCAAATGATCATAATTTATTATACCTATATTAATAAATAGATCATGAGAAAAAATCATCCCATGATTATAATAATTCAAAAGAAAAATTGGATATGTATCGCACACCTATAATAATATAAAATCTTAATGAACATATTGTCCACAACCTAAAACCATCTAAACAGAAATGGTCATCTCATTCTATTTTATGGAGAAATAAAATATTGGGAATAAAATAACTCTCCTTGAGAAATAACTATTAATTAGTGATAACATACCATGTGACATCAATGTCTATAAATTAGATAGGACATTCCTTTACATATATAAAATTAAGTATAGGTGGTTATATCATCTCGTGTTTGTATTGATCATTGAAAAAGTAGTCAATGCATCTCCTTATATAGAATTTTAGTTATATTGGAATTGTATTCTTTTATATGGGATACAAAACATATGAAGGAATACCATCCCTATCCATAGGTATATCATATAAAAGAGGGTAGAGCTTCCCAAGAATTGAGAAATCGCAATGTATGTGGGAATCTTCCCAAACCATAATCAACATATAGAAAAAATGTGAATATCATCTTAACTATTTCCACATTATGTAAATGGGAATGCAATCCCATAGTCAAAGAAAATTCTATAATAATAGGAATCTTATCTCTATCTAATCCGTTTATTTATTTTCACATCACCGATTTAAGGGTTACGTGGGAACTAGGTACAATAATAAACCTGGATCTAAACATCATATAATTAAAAAAACTAATGAAAACAAAAAGTCCAAAACTTAAACAAAAATTATTGAAATTTTATCGGGCTAGTTTTACAAAAATTCTGACCCAAAAGAAATACAGAAGGTACATGGACTAGGAGTTGTTGGATTGAGAGTTAGTAATTCCTCTTGCACCATAATTGAATGTACATGAAATATTCCTTGAGATCCTCACCTCTTTGATATTTCACCACCAACACTTTCTCACTAACATGTCACTTCATCATCTCCATCAACAATTACACCCCACTAAAACCCCAATTCCATCAAAATATCCATAAAAAATAACCACATCATAGCACACTAAAAACAAGAAAAAACACCAAGTCATAGCCTGACCTCTGGAAGCATGGATGATTTCCATTGGAGTTTTTTCATTTAGTCCCACCCGCTGTCCAAAATCCTCAAAATCAATGAGTCGGAAGGCCACATCCATATAGACACATACTACCTCCTCTATTGAAAACATATTTTATTTACCCTATTAAACAACTATCCAAAAAAACATTTCAAAAAGATAGTATCAAAATATTAATACATTAAAATTGGGTAAACCACGGGTAGTAGTATCTTTATTCAAAATTTTACAAGGATTTATGAGGTTCAAGAAATAAACATATGATATAGGCTGATCCCAGTAGAATTGGATGAAAAAAACAAGAAAAAACATTCCTAGGATTACCCTCCTACTAGAACAATCATTGAATCCTACCCTAAATTATAACCAAGGAAACCACCAATGATCCAATCAACACATGGAAATGAAAGAATGTAAACACCACTATAGTATGGGAAACATAATTATAGAACTAGGATACATTGTATGAGTTAGGATCCAAGGATATCTAAGAAAAAAGTATCACAATATTCTAAAATCTGAACAGATATATTCTTAGAAAGAAACAGCCTAGGGGATAACACCAAATGGAAAACTAGGGGTGCAATAAGGGTGATTTCTATTCAAATGCCTACAGAAATGGAAATATCTAGTAAGCTAGAAATAGTGATAAATTACACACATGAAGGAAAAAATAAAATTTTCACCACCACCTAGGGGAATAACTAGATAGAAACATTAAATATTAGGTAAAATCTAACCAAAAACATTTCAAATAAGTGTGGAAACCTCATACCACTTACCTAATATTAACTGAACTGAAGAGACTATAGATTTCCATAAAATCTAATCATAATATAAGCCCCAATGCTAACCACTCAAATAACCACACATCCCCACATTTATATATACTTACAAGGGCTTAAAATGTTTACTAAGTTACAACATAATTATGGAAAACCCCCATAGTTGTTCATTCTATTTTTTGTAATACTTTAATTGAGTTTTTCTTCATTGGTGAATAAGGCATTTAAGAACAATATTCAATGGAACACCCAAAAAACTTATAGTTTGTACCTACTCTCAAGGTGACAATGGAAGAAATTTGGATTCATATTAGGTCATGAAAACACATTCATTATATCCAACATATCTATCATTCCAGAAAACAAATATAAATCAATGTAAAATCCCAGGTACTACCTAACTCATGGTTATATGACCCCACTTTTCAATGATCTTTAAATGATTCTGTTCTAATTGGATAAAATTCAAAAAAATTAATATAAGTCCTCAATTAGGGATTTTGGGTAAAAATTGTAAAATTGTGAGGATTAGTAATAGAAACATAGACTAAATATATAAGGAGTCAACGAAAACCCTCTAGAAATCAACTAAGATAGATAAAACTCAAATAAGAGAATAGAATGAGTTACACATTTTGAGGAAGAAATCACTAAGGGGGGATGGTTTCACACTACTAGGAAAACCAAAAAATATATATGATTAACCATTTTAATTAATTAATCAAAACATGAGAAAAAATCATAGGGGAACTTTTTTTCATGATCAAATTCATCTGAATACAATACCCCATTCAAGTTCATGTGGCAGTATAACTATGAGTTTCATGAAGCAATGCTCTATTACAAAGATATATCAAGAAATTTACAACACATTATAATGAGGCAAGGTGATTTATGGTGAAACTTACTAGGATATAATGTCAAACTCCTCCTAGAGAAATACTAATACTGCATTGCTTCATTTTGTGGTGTGATTTTAAAACAACTCAAAAAATTCATCACATTGGTATCTTCATCCTTTTCCAAAAAAACTATTAAACTCCTATAATATATTAGTGTTTCCCAAATATTAAAATTTTGGATGAAATTTAAACTATTGTGTACCACATTATTTATGGAATGTTACATATTATGCCAAAATTGAGTTAAATCAACCATAGAACCTATAGAGTTCACACCGGATAAATTTTCCTCACCCTTAACTTGAAAATATATCCATATTAAAAATAATACTTACTTAATACCACAAATAAATGCAATATATAGGTATTTGGATATTTTAGTTTATGGATGTGGAAATATTTTGTCATTGTAATAAATCATCACATGATAAAGAACTTTATAGAACCGTAAATGGTTCCATGCTACATTTTGTATAGCATCTTTTGTACAATTTATTGTGTGCATGGGTAAAAATAGAATGACATGAGAATTTTGTGGCATTATCCTATTTCTGAAACCTGGATAAAAGAATAAAAAGGTCTATATTTTAAGTAGAGTAGGTTATATCATGATGCACTCGTTGAAAATTTTGAGACTAATAGAAGTTGTTCAAGGTCATATCCAATTATTGTTATTTCTATATTTATTGGATAAATCGTAATAAAATTAAGAATAATCGTCATTTTTAATGAATATAACCATTTAAACTAGATTAAAATAATATTGGAACATTGATATGGTATTTTCACATGAAATTTATAGTTAATTTAATAGTAATAATTGCTTCAATATTTAGATTCTTATTCAATAGAGATGTTGATCATTTGAATCCCATTCAAGATGTACCATTGTCACATTATGACAATCAAAAGTTGAATCTATCTTGGGTTGATCCATTGTTTCCCCTCAATCAGTGAATAACAGTGATAAACCTTTGGGTTTTTCTTGGGTGATCTAGTTATCTTTTATTATTCTTCTTTATCACAACACAATCCTTCTAAAACGAAGGTATTTTCTCTCTTGTTCTCTCATTCATAAAATAAAGGATTAATAGGTGAGAGATATCTTATGAATGAGATAAGAGACCCTATAGTGTTATTTATTCTTCTAATAATTCTACGGAGAGAATGTTTGTTCACAAAAATTGATTCCCTCAAGTGGTTCACCCATAGGATAACCCTATAAAATGATATATGTAAATAAAATATACATCCAGGCTTTTAACTTTGATTATTTCACATAAGTACATTTAGTAAGTTTTGAAATCTATGAATTACCCCTATTAATATTATTATTATTATTTCAAATAGTAATTGTTAACCTGCACATAGTTTAATATCATTATACCTAATAAATAAATTAATATACATTTAATAATATTTAATGATCATATTATTCTCATCACAAATAACATGACTTGTCATTTCCATCATCATCGACATTTATTGAACAAAAAATAATAATTTTTATTAATTAAATAAATAAATGAATATTATATCCATGCTCATGTGAATAAATAGTCATTTTAACATTCTCATAACTAAAATAATATTTATTTAATAATAAATATTATTTATTACCTTGTGAGTAAATCAATAGATAAATAAATATACTATTTTATAGTATTAAGAATAAATATTTATTTATTATTTAACTCACATATATATTCAAATTCAAATATAACTAGGGATTAAATATTTGTGATCAATAAATACTGAATAAATATTATTCCCCAATACTGAGAATAATATTTATTACAACTATTAAATTAAAAATATAATTCAACTAATATCACTGAAAAAAACTAAGTGTATAACCCTCTAGGTCTTTTCCTTGGTATAATTAAGAGATTTTGTCTAAATTATAATATCATCGTCTAGAAATATATAAAGGAACCCATAAAAGAAGAAGTTAATTTTACAATAATAACAACCAAATATGAATTCTCTATATTCAATATAGTCACTCTTTCTCAATATCTCATCAATTAGGTTTCACAATCATGTCATCAAATTATAATCTTGATATATCATTCATTAACTATCTAAAATGAACCCATCAGTCACAGTGTCCATAAATCTTATTTTGATTGTTTCATTTCATTAAAAGGTTTAAAAAGTCATTTCTATTCTTATAAGGTACAAATTATTTATTGACTTATTCATTAATGATATATTACTCATAACACACCCAATGTATCCTACATTCCCATGAACATATTGCATCATGGTTATTGAAATATACATCAAATTATGTGACTCTCAATATGTATTAATAATAATCAAATATCTAGGGTTCATTACACATGTTCACATATATGAGTATTCATTGACATGTAATCATGTCAAATTTCTATAGGTGGTAATGTCCACATAATATCCCACCTATGAGATTACTAAGTGAAAAAATCAAGAGATAAAATCTCATCCACATAAGAGAATAAAGAACATAATAGTAAATATACTAGGTATCACATTATATAATGTTATCTGGGTCATTGGATATAAGTTTAAGAATATTATCATATCACGTTAAGGTTATCATCGGAGTGGAGTATTTTATGACCTTTTAGCATGACAGGTACTCTAGGAAATTATCAAATTAATTTTACAAAGAAGAATAATATATATATGATAAGATATTTATGAATATTAAGGTCTTTGAATATAGATTCAATCTAACTTACAAAGTAGTTAGTTCGAGGGAACCAATTTCATCAAACACTCACTTTCATTAGATCAAAACACTCATTAATTTTAGTCTGCTGACTATCACATGATATTCATGATTCTACAAAGATATGGTTTTATTAAATAATTTGGCCACATTTTCCTCCATGTAAAATCGAATTTTTGTGACCTCACCTCTCTGGGAGAAATCCATAAATATATAATATTTATAAATAATGTACTTTGTCCATTTATGAGACCTTGTCTCTTTTCTAAGAGCCACCGCTGTCATATTGTCATAGTACAGTGGGATAGGATCTCAACGGCTAGGTATCAAATCAGGATCTTGGAAAAAATGTAACATATAGATTGTTTTATAGGATACATAAAGTGACACAATATACTTGGAATCTAATTTAGAATCAACAATAAGAGTTTCATTTAATATTTTCCATCCCACAACTCTTTCATTGATGCTGAATACATATCCTGATTGTGATTTCAGATCATCCTGGTCTATTTAGAAACTCGAATCTACATATTCAAGGATGAATAGATCCCCATATCCTCTATAAACTCAGAACATGTCCTTAATATGCCTAATATACTTTAGGATTTTATTTACTTCCATCAAATGAAGATCTATTATAACACCCCTATATTTTGTGAACTATTTTTTCTAATTAAGTTATTGTTTTTGATATTTTTCATTTCATGCAACACTAAAAATAATTATTTTATATATATTAAAGAACAAATTTTTTCTTCTCAAATGCCAAGATAATCATGAACTAATAGAAATATAAAGTTTATGTTTCTCAATATGAAGACTGAGGTTATCTTATGTTACTCACAAGACTGAATTTACCCAACATCATGAGTAACATGCAAGATAGAGTGTTAGCGAATAATAATATATTATTAATAAAATTATTATTTAATACAATAATATATAGCATAACCATTAAGTTTTATTTTATGAATATAATTAAATAAATAAGGAAAAATTTTGGTTTTCATAGAATATAAAATGAATTAATTAGTTACATATTATTTATAAATTAATATAAGAACTAATTGATTATAAAGGCAGTATTATTTAGAAAACTATTCTTTTGATCACAAAGTTGTTTTAATCCTAATAAATTAAATTAACTACAGTTAGAATTTAATTTTAATTTAATATATATTTTATATATCCATGTAAATATTTTTTATATTCATTAAATTTATTTCCTAGTCCTAATATAATAATAATTCCAATTTAACACATAAAAAAAATATTCTTATTAAGGAAATTTTACCAACTTTTAATGGAGAACCTATTTTAATTATAAATTTTATAAAATTTTCAAATATAATATTTCGAAATAAAATTAATATTTGACATATAATCATAAAAATTAGGTTAGTGTAAACTTTTGGTATTTTTCTATGAAGTTTTATTTTTTAATGAATAGTTAAAAATACAGAATTTTAATTCAAAACTATTTTTTCATCTAATTTATTAATATAGTTAAATCATATTTTAAGTCAGTTTTAAAGTTTAATTAGATTAATTTTTTATCAATAAATTAAATTGAGGTTATTGTAATCAACTTCACTTGGAAGTTTACTATAAAACATAGCAAACTTTTGAATGTTTTTACTTTAAAAACCCACATTATTTCCCCATCTGTGGGATTGAAATTAAATTAATTTCAGACACATTTGTGATTGTAGTTTAGAAAAATATATTTCATATTTTCAATAATATTAATTTATAATTTCTAATAATATCAACTTTTTTTACAAAAAATATAAGTGAAGGTAATTAAAATTAATTACAATGATTAAGAGTAAATTAAGTTTAACATGAGACTAAACCCTAAACATAAGGTCTAATATGACCTATAAACTTCTCAAAAATTCAGTTTATGGCCATATTTCTAACCAATACTACCCTTTATCTAATTTGAACCATTTTTTGATACACTTTTAAAATAAAAAACATGGTTGAGTTTTCCCTTTTCCAAAATATTACAAGAGTTCCACTCTTCCTCCATTATAAAAGGAATACCCACCTCTCACTTACAAGAACCTATAAAAACACATTTTCTCAACCAAACTATTCCCAAATATCTACCAATAATACTTCACTTACCCATTTATTCCTACGTTGGGAATAAATCCTTCCAGGGAATCCCTTTGATGCAAATCAAAAGGAGTTACCTGCTTAAGAGGTAACACCCTACCCCAAACTCCTTTCTTTTAATTTCTTTCTCCACAACCTAAAATATTTTTATTTCATGATTTTATAAAAAAATTGTATAATAAATATACTAGTATTTTTTTATTCTATTTTTTACACCTAAACTTACAAACACATCGATCTAATGGGTAACGAACATATTGTTTATGTGTACAACGAACTGTCACCTCACTAAATGATGATTGATCATTTTTCCATAACCACCTATCACGATGGAAATTATGATCTAAAATATTATTATATTTTATAAATATTATATTTATTTTTAATTTAATCTTATTTCATTCTTTTACAACACATATATATATAATTTCCATTTTGAGTTAATACAATAATTTTGTTTGAGGAAGTGAGGATTACTGGCCACTCAAAGTGATGTGACTCATTCATACGCTACATGGAATGTATTAAGTATGGTTTTACTTAGTATATATGATATATATTATATAATAAATTTAATTTATTAATGATATACATATATATGTATTTTAATTTCCTTCTTTCAACAAGACAACTAAACGGTAATAGCGTCCATGCATACATACGACTTATAGTCTTCATGAATGGTGTATTCTGTTTCATACATCTATATTATATGGATTCTTATAAAACACAGATACATAATATAAAATGTATTTAAATCATATTTTAAATTCTATAAATAATTAAATAATTATAAGGACCAAATATATAAAAAATTAAGACACATGCAAAAAAATCAGATATTACTCGAATTGAAACCTCAACATATAATTTTTAAAAAGTCGGTAATATGAAGACATAATGAAGCCATATATTGTATTAAAAGTAGTAATATGGTAATTTTATATATTTATAATAAATTTATATTTATTATACAAGAGTTTTGAATGAGTATGATGAGAGTAAATACACAAGGTAAGGGAATTTCATCTCACTCTTTATTTTCGTGAGATACGTTCCTTAATTTCCACTCACTTATTTGGAGTGGTGTATATACTACCCATGAATTTATTATATACCTCTTATAATTAAATATATGTTTATTTAAAAAACCATTTTTTGGTTTTTTATACAATAGGTATTAAGTTTCCAAATTTATAAAATCAGTAAAAAATTGTCTCAATTTTCCTTCTTTGAAACACATTTTATGTTATACAACTATATTTTAATATAAGGTGTATAAAATGCAATTAAGATGTTATATTTTGAATATAATTATTTTAATGATATTTTAATCTCAATTTAATTTCATTTTCATCGATGGGAATTAATATTTAATGTTATTATGTCATGGGAGTTTATTGAAACAATCTCATAATTTATCATGATTGATGCTGATCACTTTTTTGTTAATGAAATATTATAATCCATATTTTAATAACACTCATGAGTTTTATTATCCACTTGTTAGTATTGGTTTCTCCATGTATTAGTACCATTTTTTCACTCTTTTGTACTTAAGATAATTGATAAAATATTTTTATGAAAATATGGACTTTCCTCTATCTTCGGTTGAAAATTTGTATTCATTCAAAACCATTCTTTCTAAAAAGGGAATAAAAGAATATTCTATTAACATCTTGTGATCATTAGAAGAAATTTTTACCCCTTTTTCTTTTACCAATATTTTTTAAGGAGTATTCTTGTCACTTTTCAAACAAATAATTTTTCTAGCATTTTACTATGTAAAAGGAATATTCATTTTACCACATATGACATGTACTGATTTACCCATCGTCATTTATTTTAATTTTCTTGTGTATACTTAAAAGGATAATTGTAAAGAATTTTTTTAAAAATATACATTAAAATAAATGTCTTTCAAATATTTTTCAATCTTTATTTATATTTTTTCAATGTATTTTTCTAGTAAAGTGGTTTCCAAAAGGTTTTTATAGTTATTTTATATGTTTTGGAGGGAAAATGGTTTCAAAAAGGATTTAAAGATCCTCTACACTTTTTTAAAGGAAAAAGTATTTCAATATGTTTTCAATTCTTCATTTATAATTTTTCATGTTCATTTTAATTAAAATGTTTTTTAAATGGTTTTACATATTAAAAACCATTTTCAAAAGAGAAAGGAATGATTCCTCATGAAGTGTTTTTAAAATATCATTCAAAATCATTTCCCATATAAGATAACATTTTTTTGTGTTACCCAAGCCCTTGTGGGGATATTATCCAAGGTTCCATTCAATTATTTCTTTGGGTGTTTTATAATTAAATGGAATGATGTTATAAAACTTGTTTCCCATTCATGAGTTGTATTCTTATGAAACCCTCTTCTTTTAATGGTTATTATTTGATGAAATGATTATTAAGTTTGTATATTTTTTCAAAGGTTATGATATGATTACATTTTTATAACACCCATTTAATTTCATGGGATAAGATATGATTATTAGGCACATGTATTTATGATTTAATTATGAGATGGTTGAGAACCGTACCTCCCTCCAATTAATGGGATAAATATTTATATCTCATGAGATAGACATGGATGTAACGATGAGTGAACTCGATATAGTATTATAGGTCTAGAATGAGGAGTGAACTGAGTTCAATAAAACAGGTATTGAATGGGGAGTGAACCCGATTCAGTAATGGACGTTTTCAACTAAGATGGTATGGGTAGGGTTACCTTGAATACTATATAAATAATTATATATGATTTTTGTTTCCCCAAATTCCATGTTTTATTCCTATGTTGTGCTTTCATGGATTATTTTCATTATTTTATTATGATTCATGTCTTATTAACTATCAATATTTTTTCCTTGATTCATGTTTATGATCTTTGATATGTAGGGTTTGATATTATATTATTTTGATCATGATCTCATACTTTTGGGATCATGTTTATTCTTAAATGTCTCTCTTATTTACCCTTAATGAGTATCTAAGATCACCCCTCTTTATTTTTTCCTCCATGATTAATGAAGATATGTATTAACTATGATGTTTCTAAGATGGGTAGTCATCATGAAGAACCTTATGGGAGATAATGTAGATCACTTATGTACCAGTTTTAGTTTTTCATGATTCCAAAGGCACTAAACTAATACGGTCTTTCGACATCCTTTTGTATTATGTTTTAAATATTCCAAAAAAAAGATGTAATGTTAATTCATGTCTAGACTGGGTCATTATAGTTTGTATCAAAGTGAAGTTTTAATCATCCTTTGGAAATTGGGTTGAGAAAACCATAGTGGTAACTCTAGGAACTAAGGATAATTCTTATGATAAAGAATAGTATATAAAAATTTCCTTGAATTTTTGTAAAGGATAGAGTGAGTGGTTTCTAAAAATTAATCCCTTTATAGATGATAATATTGAATGTGCCTGTAGAATATATGTACCTAGGGGTACCAACTATTAAAAGATGCATCGATCCTAACTCAGGGTAATCTAGTACATTAAAACGGGCCTTGCTGTATAACTAGTTTGACACTCTCGAGAGATAGTTTTTGGGAATTCAGAAACCATTATGAAGGATTTGAATATAAGATGACTATGAATAACCTATTATTAACCTAATGTGTTGTTAATTAAAAGGTATGTGTCATTATTTAGACATCCAATAAGTAATTTTTCATGATTATGTGGTTTTCTTCAATGATATGTGTTTCTCATCCCCGGGTTTTTGTTTTTTTTTTTGAATGGAGAGAACTAGAAGGAAAATGTTTAACATTGAATGTTTTATATTTTGAATTTATGGGAAATATCAAAATAATTTTCCCAAGTTGAAATCTTAAAAAGAGAATCAGTAAGGTGGTATAAGTATTAGTTATACATCTAAAGATAGAGAGACCAAAAAAGACATGTGAAAGGTATGTGATGTTCTTCCAATATTGTTTACATTAATCATAAAAATCATGATTATATTGAGTTTTACTAACCTTGAGATATGATTCATGTTTAGTATTATAGGAAAGAGTTATTAGGAAATATGTTGAAGAATATTAATTGATTGTTTAATAATAAAGCTGGATGAATAAAATACATATGTTTTGGAATTTAATTATCATGTTATATGAATCATGAAATGTATAAGTGTTTTAAGTATAATTTTTCATCACGAAATGAAAAGGATATGTTTACTAGTGATTAAGACCTAGAAAATTGATATTTTGATTAAGAGAATATAACCCTTAATGTGATCAAGATGTTGAGAAATTTTTTTTCCACTTGGATAAATATATGATTGATTTGGATAAAGTAAATCAAATAGCACTGATTAGCCTAGATCTGATTATTTATTGGCTGAAAATTTGATTTATTTAAGCATGGATAAAGTTTAAAACTTCTTGGATTTAATTAATATATCCACTAACCTTTCGAATAAGGAAGCATGCATGTTTTCCAAAAGTAATTATGATTATTTAGGTTATTACTATGTTTCCAGAGAATATATGATGAGGGTATTCACATGTTTGGAATGTAAAAACCAAGAGATAATTTATGATATATGGGGGATAATTGTTAAGATTATTTTTTTACCTCCCCTCTAATGTTTTGGATTTTCATCTTTCGGAAGGGTTATAAGGTTTTACATTTACAGAAATATAAAGTTAACCCTTTTATAAATTTTTTGAGAATAAATTATTTTCTCACCATATGAGAATTTATTAATATTGGATAACCCATTATAAAAACAAGGTATTGATGATAACTGATTGCATATGGGATGACATATCATGGATCTCATGATCTTTTAGTGCTACAGGAATGAAACTTTTACCTTTCTTTTTGGAGAAAGAGGTTAAGTGGATCATAGAACGAAAAAGGGAGAGGTATTACTAAAATCATGAAATTGTATATTCTCTTGAAAATAATTTATATTTTGGTAAAATGATCTTGAAACCCAAAAAAAATATCCAAGTTCATTTTTATGATGAATCATATGGTCCCTTAGTTCATCACAGATTTATGGATTCGATATTTTTAACCTTCCCCTAGCCTTGTTCTCTATAGATCTCCGTCAAAACATGATGGTTTGATTTCTATTCCATGTCCATTTTTTTCACTTTCTACCAATGTTCTCTGATGTGGAAACCTAGTTATATCTAACTTTGGGTAACCGTTATGTTTCTAACTTTCCTTTTTAAAAGGAAATTTTTGAATTAATTTTTATGATGGGGGTTTCATAGAAAGTAACATTCAAGAATTAAACCATAAATGACCTAGATGAATTTAGAGGGATCAATTAATTTTAATGGGGTTTGAATGTAACACCTTGATATTTTTTGAATTATATTTTTCCAATTGATTTATTCTTTTTCATATTTTTCATTTCATGCAACACTGAAAATAATTATTTTATATACATTAAAGCACAAAGTCTGTATTGCGCAATTCAATGAAAATCGTGCACTACATGCAATATGATAGTCAACTTTATCAATATGGAACATTTAACATAGATTACATTACACTCAAGACTTCCTTTCCTTAATGGCTTGTGTAACACGCAAGATCGAGTATTACAGAATAAAAAAAATAATTAAAAATGTTATTATTTAATATATTAATATATATCGTAGTCTTTAAATTAAATTTTAAGATTATTATTAACTAAATAATGAAAAAATAGAGTTTTAACAAAATTTAAAATGAATTAACTAGTTAAAAAATATTTATAAATGAATATAAAAACCAATTGAATATCAAGGGAGTATATTTATAGAATGTTATTCTTATGCTCAAAAAGTTGTTTTACTCATAATATATTAAATTAATTACAATTATAATGTAATTTTAATTAAATATGTATTTTATATAACCAAGTAAATAGTTATTATATTAATCCAATTTATTTTATAGTAATAAGATAAGAATAAAGAAGATTTAACACATAAAACCCAATATTTTTATTAGGGAAATTTTAATGCCTTTCAATGGAGAACCGATTTTAAATCTAAATTTTGTAACATTTATAAATATTATATGTCAAAATAAAATTAATATTTCAAATAAAATACAAAAAATTAGGTAAAGTTGATTTTTCAATATCTTTCTGGGAAACTTTATTTTTTAATGAATAGTTAAAAGTAGTAGATTTTAATTTGAAACTACTTTTTCAACTAATTTATTTGTATATTTAAATAATATTTAAAGTTGTTTGTAAATTTTTATTAAATTAATTTTTTATCCATAATAAAATTTATTTTATTGGAATCAACTTTTTCATGATATTGACTATAAAAACAGAGAAAACTATTGAACATTTTTACTTTAAAAAACAGAATTATCATCCTATCGACGAGATTCAATTTAAATTTATTTCTTCTACTTCTCTGATTGGAATTTTTAAAAATTGATTCCTTATTTTGAATAAAAATAATTTATTATTTCTAATAATATCAACTTATTTTTTTACCAAAAATATTAGTGAAAGTAATTAAAATTAATTACAACAAGTAAGATCAAATTAAGCTTAACAAGGAGACTAAATATTAAACGTAATTCCTAATATAACCTATAAAATTTTAAAAAATATATTTTATAGACATATTAAGACCTTAGACTCCCATTTATATACTTTTTACCATTATTGGATCCACATGAAATAAAAAAATGTGGGTGGGGAATTTCATCTCACACCTCTCAAGACACTTTTACTCAACCAAATTCGGACCAAATATCTCCCCAAAATCCCTCAATACTTTATTGACGCATTCAATGGGCATAAATCCTTACAATGAATCCCATTGGTGAAAACCAAAAAAGATTACCCAGTAAAGAGGTAACACCCTCCCTCAAACTCCTTTATATTATTTTCTTTCTCCAATCCATCAAATATTATTGCGCATTTTTCAATTACCACCTATCATGGAGGAAATTATAATTAAAAATATATTTATATTTGTTATATATTATATTTATTGTGTCTTTAATCTTCTGAAATTCATTTACATAACATATCTTTATACTTTCCATTTTGTGTTAATACAATAATTTCGTTTAAGGAAGTGTAGACTACCACCCCTCAAAGCGATGTGATTAGTTCATACACTACATGGAATGTATTAAGGATGAGATTATTGAATATATATGATATATATTGCATAATAAAACTTCTTTAATAATTAAATATATACATTTATTTATTTATTTATTTTATTTTCATTCTTTCAACATGAAAATTAAATGAAAATAGTGTTCATGCTTACATACGGCTTACCGTCTCCATGAACTATGTATTTCATTTTATACTTATGTATTATATGGATTATAATAATACAAATATAATTAATATAAATTAGTTTTAAATCCTGGTTCACATTCTGGAAGTAATTATAAAAGTATAAGGACCAAGTGGAAAAGCAGAAAACTGATTCCAGTCTTAGAGACTTGGGCGTGTAAATTGTTTCGGTACCCAAAATGAACCCTTAACATAGAATTGTTAAACAAATGGTAATATAAATCCATTATAAAAAATTTATTGTATTAGAAGTAAGAATATGGTTTTTTGGATATATTTATAATATTTTTATCTTAATTATACAGGACGTTTGAATGACTACAGCAAGACTCAAAACACAAGGTAGAGGAATATTATCTAACTCTTTATTTCTGTGACATACATTCCTTAATTACCACTCCGTTATTTTGTGTGGTGTATATATTGTCCATGAATATATTATATTATTATTATACCTAAATATATGGGTATTTACATAACTATTTTATGATCTTTTATAATGGGTTTTAAGTTTAAATAGTTACCATTTCAGTAATTTAATTTTGTCACAATTTTCCTTCTTTGAGAGACATGCCATGTTATACACATAAATTTTTATATGGGGTGTATAAAATGACTTTGAAATGTTATATCATTAATCTCCTTATTTTTATGATATTTTAAGCTCCGTTTAATTTTATTTTGTGACATGGATAGTATGATTCAATGTTACCATGATGTAATAGTTTATTGAAACAATCTCTATGTTTATCAAGATTTTTTATGACCATGTTTTTATTGAAAAAATATTATGATACATATTTCAAGAACACTCATTAATTTTAATCTCATTTAGTTAGTATTTGTGTATTCATGTATTAATACCATTTTTTCACTCATTGGTAATTAAGAATATTAATATAATGTTTTTTAGAAAATATGACATTACCTCTCTTTTTAGTCGGAAATTTGGGATCCTTGAAAACAATGATTTCTAAAAAGGGATTACAAGAGCATTTTACTAATATCTTATGATCATTAAAAGAAATTTTTACCATTTTTTTCATTTACCAATGTTTTCAATGGAATATTATTTTCTCTTTCCAAACAAGGAATTTTTATAACCTTTTACCATGAAAAAGTAATATTATTCTTAACTCATATAGAATGTACCTATTTACCTGCCATAATTTCATTATAGTTTACTTTTAATATTTATAAGGTTAATTTTTAATAATTTTTTTAAAGGATACATTCAAAAAAATGTTTTTTAAATTTTTTTTAAGATTTCTATATAATTTTTCAATGTATTTTTCAATGAAAGTGGTTTTAAAAAAATTCATGCTTCTTTTAAATGTTTCCATAGAGGAATGGTTTTTGAAATGTTTTCAAGATCCTATAAAAATTTTTATAGGTAATATGATTTAAAAATGTTTTCAATTCTTGTTTTATATGTTTTCATGTATATTTTCATGAAAATGGTTTTCAAAGTTTTCATGTTTTAAGAAGCATTTTTCAATGGAGAGAGCATAATTTCCTCAATAAGTGTTTTTAAAAGATCATTCAAAATTATTTCTAATCAATGATAATATTATTTGGTGTTACTCATGCCTTTATAGTGATATTATCCACAGTTCCATTAAATTATTTCATTGGATGGTTTATTTTTTAATGGGATGATGTAATGAAACATGTTTTCCTTTAACGGTTTAAATGCTTATGAAACCTGCTTATTTTCAAGGCTTATGCTTTGCTGAAATGATTATAAAGCTTGTATATTTTTCTACAAGTTATGATATGATTACATTTTTATGACTCCCATTTCATTTCATGGGTTGAGATATGATTTTTTATGGTTTTTTGGCACATGTATGTATAGTTTCATTATGAGATATGTGGGACATGTTCATCCTTCTAATGAATTGGGTAATGATTTATATCTCATGAGATAGACATGGTTGGAATGAGGAGTGAACTTGGTTAAATATTATAGTACTGGAATAACTAATGAACTTGGTTCAGTAATATATGGATGGAGTGAGGATTGAACCAAGTTTATTAAAGCACTTTGTCCAATAAAATTTCTTTGGGTTCAATTACATGACTACTATGGAAATAATTATATATGTTTATGTTTTTACCACAATTCTATGTTTTATTCTATTATTATTCTTTTATATATTATTTTATTTTTTTCCTTATGATTCGTGTATTATGAACTATCAATCTTTATTCTAGGATTCATGTTTATGATCTTTGATATGAAGGGTATAATCTTCTAATATTTTGATCACATTATCATACTCATATTCTCTTGTTTATGCTTACATGTCTCCATGGTTTACCCTTAATGTGCATATGATATCACCCCTATTTATTTATCCCTTTATAGGTTATAAAGATATGCAATAATTATGATGTATCTAAGAATTTTTCTATTCATGAATTACCTAGTGGAAGATAATGTATATCACTTATGTATCGATTTTTATGTTTCCGTGTTTCTAGATGCACTAAACTAATATATTCTTTGGCCGTTTTTTTGTATTATGTTTTAAGTATTATGAAAATGTGATGTAATATTAATGTATTTCTAGACTGGGTTATTATATATATAGGGTCCACATGATATCTTCCAACCATTCTCAAGGAATAAGAAACATTAAGCCTAGTATATAATGTAAGATAAATGGTTGTCCCTATCACTAATAAGTATGGGATCCTCTTTATCCTATATTAATCCTCATATATCTCAAAAATATTTATTAGAGATATTTATACCATTTTATATTGGAAACAATCCCCTATTAGTTTTTTCTATACTGAAACTCTTCATTGTCTTTTCAATTTTTTTACCTTGAATTGGTCCAAGAAGACTCTTGGATCTATCACAATAGATCTTGGTCCCAAGAATTTATGTTGATTTACCTAATTACTTTATGTAAAATCATATGTTTAACCACATATTAATAGACTATAATAATGGTATCTCATTTACAATTATTAATATGTTATCAATATATACTATTTGGGAAATAATTGTACTGTCACTAAGCTACTTATAGAAAAAAGGATCAAATTAATTCATTATGAAACAAAATTCCTTTATAGATTTATCAAATTTAATATTCCATGATATATATGATTAATTAGCATATAAATGTATATCATCATATTTCATGCCATATTGGAATTTTTTTATTGTGACAATACCTTTTAGTAGTTCTATATAGATATCACACACAAATTTTTCTTTAAGGAATTTTGTTTTGAAATAAATTTTCCAAATATAATATTCACTAAAATATAAATTATAAATTATAATTATGAAAAATTTTATTATAGTAACTCATGAAAAGTATTTATCATATTAAATTTTTTTGATATTTTTTAAACTCATTCCAACCAGCCTGGATATATTGGTACTGAATCAACCTCCTATGAATAGTTTCTCATTGAATTCCCTTTTAAAACCTACAAGATTTACATCCACTACAGGATATTCCAAATTCTATATTTTTTTTGGTTTATGGAATACAACTCATAAATTAGGGATTCTTTTCATTTAGTAGATTTTATTTCACTTACTTCTTCCTTATAAGACAGTAGTTCATTATCATCAACTAATTACGATTCACCATTATTGGAAACTAAGAAACCATATATTTATAGTTCTTTGACCTATAAAGTACTCTTATGAATTTTTCTTCTCTCTATAATATCCTCTTCCCCTGGGGATATGTGGAATATATTCTTTAAAAAACTCTTATATATATTGAGCCTCAACCTTATTATAGTCAATGTTTTTCCCATTATCTCTTTTGAAGATGTGCTCCCCAAAAAGAAATATGGATTTTGTAGATACTATTTATTTCTTGTATAAGGGGTAGTATAGATAATACCATATAGTTTCCATAAGATATTCTATAAAGATACACTTAGTACCTCAGGGTGAAAGTATGTTTCTTGATGTGTCCTTGAAAAATGATTCACATCCCTATGAACATACATGTGACAAAATAGGTTTATTTTCACTCCATAATTGAAATAGAACACTATTTTCTGATTTATTTACAACTCAATTTAGTATATATGAATATTTCTATAATTTATATCCCTAATATCATAATAGAAGACTTTTATAACCCATCATTGATCTCACCAAGTCTTTCATCCACTTTTCACTTACACTATTCCACTATCGTGTATAAGGAGGAAATTTGAGATTAGTTTCCAACCTCCCATTTATAATAAATAAAACCTTGGTTAATATATTATATGACACACTCTAAATGAAGTTAATTTATCTTTTTACCATGCTAATTCTAAAATTCATTCTTTTACTCATTGAATTTATCAATGTAATATAACTTATACCTCGTTAACTATTAATATCCATATCTACTAAATTCATTATTAAATGTTATGAAGTATAGGAATACACACTTTGTTTAAATTGGAAATTTTATATTCACATTTTTTTGAACCATCTCGAGAAACAATGTGGATCTCTCACCCTTTCAACTAAATGATGTTTTATGAATTTTTTCTGGTAAACAATAATGGCGTGTAAAATGTGGTTTTAGTAAAAATAATATAAATACACATATTTTTATAATTCTTTCATGTTCATTTCATTTACATGACATATTATAGGATTCCATAGTTGGTTTTGATATAAATCATGAGAACTAGAGTTCTTATCAATTTTCAAAAATTGGTTTTTTTATTCTAATACATAAAAACTATTATGTGATATAAAATAACATATTTTAACATTGTAAAAATCTTATCTTTTATTCCCAAATTTTAATACAAAAATATCCATATAAATAATTGATATAGAAATAACTTGAAAACATTTCTCACATAATAATAATTACTTAAAACTAAGATTAATAATATTGTAAATTTTAGATAGTATTATATAATAGATAGTATATAAATTCTATCTCAATTAGTTTCCCGCAGATCCACATCACCTCAGGAAACTCTTCAAAATCTACATGGTTCCTATAATTGGATAAAAATTGGAGCACCGTATGTGGTATCTAATACACAATTTATAGATGTAAAAATATTTCACTCAATAATAAATGAACTTAAATGTTCCCTTTATTTATTTAACATTATTTATTTATTCTTCTAGTTTCCCTTCATAGCACATAAAAATTTAACATCATGTTCCCTTGATTTCACCTTGACATTTATTCTATTGGATAGGAGTTGTGAAGAGTCCATAGATATAGAGTTGGTATTTGATCCTTTATCATTTCCTTCCTCTTATTCACCATAAGTATATAATTATTTTAAGGCTTCATGTACCTATCTTTATAGATGATCTTAGTAAAGAGATCAAGGAGAGACTCCTCAATGTTGTTAATGTTGAAATTCACATTAAAACAGGAGAATATCTAAGAGATTTATCAATTATGATCTATATCTACAATTCTTTAGGTAACATAAACCCAAGAATACAAAGATTATCAATATAGTAAATTATATAAATTACATAAGGTTTGTTCACTACACCCTCTCTAATATTTCATGTGATTATTTTCTTATAAGTAGCTTAACACTCATATCTTTATCTCTCAAGATAAATATCATAGAGATGGGTGATAATGGTATATGCATCTATTTTTCTGTGACTTCTAAATTTCACTTGACATAGGAGATAAACATCAAACACTGGTCATTTGGTGCATCATATAAGTGTTTTACATAGATATAGAGCTCTTTACCACTCAACTCATTAACAATAAGATCATGAACTAGGGTCTATAGAATATAAATCTCTATTTTATGTCATAGTACAATGAACAAAAATATTTTACACTCATGGAAATTATATCTAGTCATTAGGTTATCTTTCTCTAGTGTAGATCATAGGAATATTGAAGTTGAAATTTCAATTTTCTACAACAAAACAAAAGAAGATTTCAGTAATTTGTCATGAAAATGAAAATATGTTATATGAAATAGTTTTAATTATTGCATTGGTATCCCAATATCTTATCAAATATCAATATTCATTATAATTTAACTTGTAATATCCTATCACATGGATATTATAGTTACAAGTATCCACATATACCTTCTCAAAATCAAGACTTTGGCCTAAAAAATTATTTCAAGGTATTTAGGTAGGTGTTGTTTCCAACTACTATCTCATAGCTCCTTGATCTGTTGAGTGTGCTCCGTAATTTATAAATCCTTACTAAAATTTTCTCAACACTTTCTTATATAGTGTACCCATTATTACTATGGTAGCTAACCATTGATTCTAACATAGCTAATTTAACCTAAAACTGTAGTTAGAACTCCTTGATAATTGAGAAAATCATGAATTTGGATAGACAAACACTTGAAAATAAGGTTAAATTCATAACTTAAGTAATGGAAGTATTTTAAAATATTATTTTCTTAAGGTATTTTTATTTATTTTATATTAATTCACCTATTCTATATTTATATATTTTGTTAATATTATATGGATTTTACATAATTAATTAACCATATATTTCATAAAATAATTTATGCATAATATAATTGTTTTAATTTATATTTCATGTATTTTTATGTTATTTAGTTTATATGAATAAATTAATCATTATACCCCCATGAATCAATATAAACAAATATATAACCATGAACTTGAATAAATAAAATAAATAAAGTGACTTTATCATGATCTTTTTAATGGTTTATTTATAAAGGGGATGATAAAACAACCAATGACCCTAGGGGAGACTCCTTAAATTAGGCTTAGAACAAGTTTCATAATTCTACCATAGACCTTTCCATATTCTTGATTGGTTTTACCTAGGCTCAAGTTCTAAACTCCCTCATCTACCCAAAGCTCTATCTCATTCTTATTTTACTCAAACATGGTTTATGGGAACTGAGGGTATGAAATACACAAATAAAACATGCACAATGTGTTTGTACATAATAAATATGGGATGTATGATTCAAATGATATCATTTTTAATTTATTAAATCATTATTATATATATAAACCCATAAAATAATATTAAATTAAATAGAAACCTGACATATAAATTGGTGTTTCAATCTCATGATCAATCAAAGATATGCAATGAAATCATATTCATATAAGATAGAATTCATTTCAAGTCATTTTATTATTTAAAATAAATTTATTTCTAATTAAAAATTAATGAAATTTTTAATTAATAAACCAAATTTAAAATCTTATAAGTCATGCAGATACATTAGATCATTTCCACTATAATTTTTAAATAAATGGAATAAATATATTTTATTTAAAATAACTTAATTACACACTGTATACTTTGAGGAAACACAAAATACACCCATGTGAAAAATATGATATCTCTTTTAGTCCTATATTGTATAATTATATGGAATATGGAATATAATTTACGTCATATGTAATACATGGTGTGTTGTTTTTTATGTCAAGAAAACTAGTAAACATGGGATTTATGAAATATGGAATGTGTTAATATATATAGAAGGTATTTCTTTTCATACCACAATAGATAAAAGGAAGAGAGTATTCTCTTTGATTTTTATAGATATACCCATTAAAAATCTAGTGCTTATTACCATTTTGGTATCTTTATACAACCTTAAAAAGAAGAGGATTTTTAGTGTCTTGGACACTATTAAAGACAATGGACTAATACATTAAATCCTTAATTGATTGAGGTGGTAAACAAAGGGTATCTTTCTAAGCTACAATTGAACTTTCGTAAAAAAATTTGTGTTATATTTTCATTCTACAATTCTATTTACTATCTGTTTTATTTCTTCTAATTAACCATGTTTTTAATCCATAAATATGCTTGATCATTTATTTTACAAATCAAACATTGTTTTACTCTTCAGTTATTATTATCTTATATTTATATTTTATTATTCTTTAAACAATGATTTATTATTATATTTAAAATAATTTAAATGTTTTAATGATCTTCTGCCTTTCAAAAAGAATTTTTTAGTCATTAATGAATTGTTTTTTGTTTATTTACTTTTATTTTGAAAGATAAATCCCCCATGAGTGGTTCTAATCTACTCTGACCTATATTTCATATAGAATGAATATTTAATTTATTAATTCTGTTATTTTCAAATTACATAAAATATTATTTTATTTCCAAAAAATTATACATATTTTTTGAGAAATGTTCTTTTTTAAAATGGTTTTTTGAAAATCCATGGTGTTCTGAAGGACACTCTATAAGTCATGAGCCATTTTTTATTGTAATAATTATTTTTTAGAAAACTATGTTGTTTAATTTTCTGAGATCTATTTTTATCCCATATGGAATATTTTTATGCATTTTATATTCCTACTACTAAAAAAGAATATATATGGACTCATGATGTTATTTATTCTTTTTAATTAAATGGTAAATTAAAAAATCCCTTGCATTTTTTTAGATCAAAATTAAATTAATCAAATTTATACATCCATAATAGCTCTTGTAATATGAAAATTATTAGAATTACATCATGAAGGAACTAAAAAAGTAAAAGGTATAAGATTGTATATGTTTATAATGGACTTTGAAATTTTCACTATGAATTATAGAAAATATATTACTAAAAGTTTTACTCAATTTAATAATATTGGTAATGGGAGAAATACTCTAACTGATTATCTCTCTATAGAAACTTTATTATAGAAGATACTTTTGGATTTACCAATAAATTAGGAACCTAAATTCATCAAGATAAAAGAATATAAATACATAAAGAACATGGTTTTTGAGGATATCATGGGTTATCTCCTGACATAAAAGATAACAATAAAAAGAAAAACAAAAAATAAGGCAATGGAGGTTAAATAAACTAAAAGAAACTCTTGTTTCAAATAAATCAACAATGAATCATCTGAAAGAAAACCTGATATTTCTAATATTTCCAAAAGGTTGAAAAGATCCACTTAATGCTTTAAAATGTGAATTAACAAATAGATGTTACATTCTTTAGTTGTGAAAATAAGGGGCACATCAAGCTAAATTGTACCTTAAAAATAATCAAGGTAAGAAATCTCTAAAATTATCATCTTGGGGTGTGAGAGAAAAATTCAATTTCAACATATAAATAATGTGGGAAAATTCATAAGTTTCAAATGGCCAATTTCGTGGTATGTGATCTAGAAAATCCATTATATTCTATTTCTTACTCTTCAACATCTTCAATATTTTCATTAAGCTTTGAAAAAATTATTTTCGTATATGTCAAATTTAAGATGGAAATTTTGGAGTTGTTAAAAATATTAAATATTTTAAAAATAATTAACATCTAGTTTGTTTTGAAAGATACCAAATTTTAAAAAAATATGGTTTGGTTTTAAAATAAAATAAAAAACCAAATGTTGAATGTTCGTAATTTTAAATCAAATATTTCAAAAATGCACTTTATATTTTTACCTAGGAAGAATAAACAATTAATAAAATTTTTGGATCCCAACATTTTATTAAAGTTAATTTTAGGATTGGATTTTTTTAAAAATGGGGCTTCCCATAAATTCTTAAAAGATGACTTTTTTTAAATGAACTTCAAAAAATAAAATTTTTATTTATTTGAATAAATTTGGACATATTTTATGAATGAAATAATAAAAACCTCTATATGGTATACTTAAAATAATTCATATCTCATAAAAACGTTCTTATCAAATTTTTTTATTTAATCATGTTTGGAATTCTAATTTTGTATTTCTTAACTTAAGTGAATCCAAAATATGGGTACTTAAATCATTGGTCTCTTAATATTTTATAGGAATAGGGTCTCCTGAGAAAACTCAAAGACACTACTTGGTATATTAATAGTAGTTTCATGATTCACTACGTGTTAATTCTTCTAAATTCAACCATCTCAAAAAAATTGATGGAGAACAAGACACATTTGGAAATGATTCAAAAAGTAAAATTACCATTATAATTATTTTTTCCCCAATTATACTCTAACTAAATATGATTTATTTTTTAATGTATTGAATCATAATTTACTAGTACGTTGTCAATTATTTGATAATTGTTTCAAAATTAATTTTAAAATTTATATCTGTACGGCTTTTAATTATAAATGAAAGATTGTATTTACCACAACTCATTTTCATAACCCTTTTATTATAGATTTAAAATATCTTATATGTAAACATTTCAAGGTTTTATGTGCAAAAGATAATGAATCTTTTCTTTGGCATCAATACCAAGGTTATTGTAATATTCACTCTCTTATAAATATCAATCATAGCCAACTAGTATGATATTTAATAAAATTTTCTTTCAAAGATAAATTAGTTTTTGAACATTTCTGACCCAAAAAGAAACAAAAAGCCTATTTAAAATCATAAAATGGTATATCCAACTATAAATCCTAAGAAAAATTTCACCTCGACCTTTTTTGACCAAATCATGTATCTAGTATCGAAGGTACAAATTTCACCTTTTTAATTATTGATTTCAATACCAAATTTACATGGGTTTTATTCTTATATCATAAAAATGTGTCTTTTAAATTCTTTATCAACATTTCAAGTAAAGTCAAAAATGAAAAATCCTATAATCACTTTTCACATAGAAGTGACCATGGTGTGGGATTTGATAAGAAATAATTTGATGAGTTTTGTGTTTCTCAAGGATATCATCAATAGTTCTCTTATCCTAGAACATCGAGAAAAAATAGGGCTCTCAAATGAATAAATTTGATACTATAAGAATTTACTAATATTATCTTGAATAATCATATGCTTTACAAATTATTTAGTGATGAGTTGGTAAATACTACATAATTTATCAATAATTATAAGATCTATCTTTTGAAAAATCTCTTATGAACTTCGGAAAGTCAATATTTATAATGTTGACTTTTTTAAAGATTTTGGTTGTGAATGATTTATCCTTAATAACAAGGATAAACGAGGAAAGTTCAACCCTAAATCCAATTATGGTGTCTTTCTTGGGTAATAAAACTTAATTAAATCCTATCAAGTCATAAATAAGAGTATAAAGCCCTTATATGAGTCAATACACATCAATATTATTGATAATTTTCATAAATCACTTCCCCAATGAAATAATTACGTTAACAAACCTAGTTTGACCACAAATTAAAATCAATATTATAAAATAATTGAAGATGTTAATGAACCCCATTCTCCTCCTTTACCCAAGGCATGGGTTCAATCGGAGGACCATCCCCTTTAGAGTTTTATATTTGAATTATAATCTAAAACTCATACTAGAAGTTCTAACTGAAATGAGGTTGAATGAAAAGCATTACTCTGTAAAAATAAACCCCATTCCCTTGATGATGTTATTAATAATGAGAATTGGATAATTTTGCTACAATATTAGTTAAAACAATTGTAATTGGACAACCTCTAGACTCTTGCGGAAGGTCTTAATAATCATATTATTATTGGAACTAAGTATTTTTTTTATACCAATCTTGATGATCAAGGAATTATCATCTATAAAAATTCTCAAATTTTTTCTAAAGTACATAATCAGGAAGACTATATTTGTTATGGTGAAAATTTTTCATCTGTTTCATGAATAAAAGCAAATAGAATATTTTTGGTATCCACCACTCATAATAATTTTAATCCTTTTAAAATGGATGTAAAAAGTGATTTTAAAAATGGTTATATTCATAAAAAATAGTGAATCCACTATAAAAACCCTGATCTTTATTTCACACATGAACATAATTTATTACATAAAATATTCACATTGTACAACATAGAATATAGATAGGTCTAGTGTCTTTGTGGATTAGGAACATTACATAAAAACATAAAACATTAAATACACAACTTTATTGAAAACGTTTTTTATATGACCACACAAATTACTTCATACTTAGCATTGCATTTGGGAACCTGTGGACATGTATAAGAAAATGGTAAACTATAAAGCCAAGTAATGGAGTAAACAAGGAATAATGTGAAGAAAAGAGTACATGTTAAGAAATATTCATACCAATGGATCATAAGATAAACATGAACATAAAGTAATGATATAACATGATTATCATAACATGGAAATTTGGAAACAATATTAAACATGATATTAGCAAGAGCCAAGGCTCATTGCGCATGGAGCATGAGTAAACCCTAATTTACCATGAATTATCATGAGTAAACCCTCATTTCACTGGATGTATCATGATACTAATCATTACCCAATGCATTGGAGTGATATCAGGTCACACCCTTCTTAATTATTTCATTTCATGCTTAAGTGTGCCACATTGATCATATAACATGAATTCATTAAACATCATCATTTATTCCACAGTAAACAAATGTTAAATTCATACCTAAAAATCTTTAATCAATAAGTAAATTTTCATTAAGGTGAATACCCTTGATAGAGAAATGGTCATGGGATTCACTACCCAATGACTTTGTCTTGGAAAATCACAGTGCAATTTCTGCAGCATAACGGTGTGACATAAAAATTCATAAAACATTTGAGGAGAGAGAAAAGGGTGTATCATAATATGAAAATTAAATGGATATCAAGGGGATAATATAGATACATGTCCCAATATATGTAATTTAATTTAGATTCATAAAAGAAAACAAATTGTTGAATGTAAATAAGGAGAGAGAAATCCCTTATGCAATTTCGACATGGTAACGGGTGTACAATTTAGGTATTAATGAGAGATAAAATTGTATATAATCATTCAAAAATGAGGAGGTAAGTATTATGTAAGTGAAAAATCATACCCCAACATTTTTAATTGAAAATAAAAGGGAAAAACAATATAAGGAAACTTGGATAAAAATGAGAAATCAATAAATCCCTTACTAGGAAGTGTGATCCAAAGGCTTGGGAGAGTCTTGAGAGAGGCTTATTGGGAGTTTGGTGTGCCTTGGGAGGATAATACTGATATGAGGGAAGAGTAGGGATTTGTTCCAAGGGTTTTAAGTGAAGATAAGTGGGATCTTGGGTGGGTTTATATAGGAATAAAGAGGGAATTCTTTATTTTTTTGGTTTTAGACACCACACGATAAACTAATCAAAATAATAAACCAAACAATAGTTTTTTCTCATGGTTTTTTCAAAAGGCGAGTAGAAAACATTATTTTATATGGCCAATGTCCTAACTTATTAAAATATTAGGCTTTTTTATATAGATATGGGTCACACTCTCAAGGAAATCATTTTAAAAGTTGAAATGTTTTATAACTCGTGGAGGGTCCACCAAGGCACCATAAAGTTAATCAAAAAAATAAAAAAATCACATTACATTAAAGGTAAAACAAAAATTAGTAGAAATACGATTTTATAATATTTTATTACATCATTATTGGGTCATTATGTTTTCATAAAACACATTATAAATTTAAACGGTATTTAATTTTTACCCAAAAATTTGACTGTATCAGAAAATTATGAAAAAATCACCATTGGAAAATTTCAAAGTAATGATTCCAAAAATAATATTCATTTTATCTAAATAATTTTATAAATTTTTTAATTTTCACTTTTAAAATAAAAACTGGCATTTATTAATAATTCATGGGTTTTGACAAAAGCAATTTTCAAACCTTAATAAAAATTACAATTGTATTAATAAAAATTATATGATAATTTATATTTTATAAAATGTAATTTAGTAATAATAATATTTTATTAAAATATTATTTAATTCCAAAAATCCATTAATTCCTCAAAATATATTTCTTAGTTTAATATTGACTAAAAATAATCTATGTGATTTAAAACCCATTTACAAAGTAAAAAAATGAAATTAATGTATATTTTTTATACAAAAAAATAATGAAAAGAATCATAGTTCTAGGGTCTTGTTACATAACCCCTTATAAAACTCACATAAGACCTAAGGGTAAGGTGTGCGATGGTGATAGACTCTTGAGAGGCTCGGATAACATCGCTCAGGTGGTAATATCTTCCAACTTCCACTTCTCCTGTAGGCATTTTAGTTCAAGTTGAATGTGTTGAAGCGTGGATTGGTCATGGTCAAGAGTGAAGAGCAGTGATTCTACATCCTTTTTAAGCTCCAAAAAATTGGCTTCTTATGGATAAATTCTACTAGATGAGGCCATTTATTTCTTCTTCTGAGTAAATTGGATTTGTTACAACCATATATTTATACTAATCAAGTGATCGCTGCTCAATAGATATATTAGAAATGGTAACAATTATCAATGGTATTTGAAAATCCAAAAACATAAAACCAAGTAAGTGAAAATATTTTATATAAAAATCTCACATAATAATACATTTAAATATATCAATAGGAATTTTCATTAATAAAATTTTGGGTAGTTACAATCTTCCCCCTTAAGAAATTTCACCCAAAATTTTTTTTCCCACGCTAAAACAAATGTAGTTAACTCTACTTCATCACTTCCTCTGATTCCCACGTTGCCTCTTCAAAATTTTGGTTTCGCCACAACACCTTGATGAGGGGAATTGTCTTCTTTCGTATAAATTTTTCCCTATGATCTAAGATCTTCACTGACTTCTCTTCATAGGAGAGGTCATTATCCAATGGTACCACCTATGGATTGAGTACATGATATGGGTCAGGTATGTACTTCCTTACGAGTGATACATGGAATACATCATGTACTTGAGATAGGTTCGGTGGGAGTGCTAGTCAATAGGCAACTTCTTTAAAGCGATCAAGGATCTCAAAAGAGCCGATTCACCTCGGAATAATCTTTACCTTCTTCCCAAATCTCATAACTCTCTTCCATGGTGATATATATCAGAATATAATGTCTCTGACATCAAACTCAAGGTCTCGTTGATGATTATTTGTATAGCTCTTTTGTCGACTCTAAGCAGCTTTAATGTGCTGATGTATTGTCTTAACCTTCTCCACCATTTCTTCGACCATTTCTAGACCTAGGAGTGTTCAGTTCCCAACATCATCACAACATGTCGGTGTTCTGCACCTCTTCCCGTAAATGTCTTCATAAGGATCCATTTGGATGCTTGAGTGGAAACTGTTATTGTAAGATAACTTCACCAGAGGAATATGTTGATCCCATCCTCCTTTCAAATCCACTGAGCATGCTCTAAACATGTCATCAAGTGTTTGGATAGTAATCTCAGATTTCTCATTAGTTTGATGATGATAAGACATACTGAAGTTCGTCTAAATATTCAAAGCATCTCGAAGACTCTTCTAGTACTTAGAGGTGAATTTGGGATCTCGATCGGATACAATAGATAGTTTAACTCCCTGAAGCCATACCACTTATCTAATATATATTCGTTCCAGTTGATCCAATTAGATATCCATTCAAATTGAAATGAAGTATGAAGTCTTTGAAAGATGATCCACAACAACTAAGATAGCATTGTTTCATTTGGATGACTTCAGAAGTCTATTGGCAAAATCCATGGTGATATTCTCATATTTCCATGCTGTTATGGGTAATATTTGTGTCATCCCCTTAGACATCTGACTCTCATCATTCACTTACTAACATACCAGGAACATTGATATATACTCAGCCATCTCCTTATTCATGTTATCCCACTAATAATTCTCTCATAGATCTCAATACATCTTTATGTTTCCTCGGTGAATAGAAAAAATCAAACTATGTTCATCATACAAAGGTTCATTATTTAACTCTATATTTGAAGGAACACATAGTCTTGTCCCAAATATCACAATTCCTTCTTCATTAACATTTACCTTCAAGGATTTCCTTTTACTGATAGTTGCCACTTTCTTCTGAATTCCCACATCATCCTTTTGAGCATCCTTTAACTTTTCCAATAGATCTAGTTAATTAATAATTTGTGAAAGGATTTATGATGTTCCATTATTTATGATCCCCATTTCCATATTCATCAAATATAAAAATATTGGATCTTTTTTAATTCTCATCAGTGATAGAATCACTGGGTCCTTCTAATTTGATCATCTTCCACCTTGTTCACTTTCCTAGGGTGGTAATGGATTGAGAAGTCATAGTCTTTGATCAGCTCTAACCATCTTCATTGGAACATGTTCAACTATTTATATGTGAATATATACATGATGCTTTTTTTATCCGTATATATTTTAAACTTCTCCCCAAAGTGGTAATGTTGCAAAATTCTTAAAGAGAATATTATTGCAACCAACTCCAGATCATGTGTTGGATAGTTCTACTCATGAAATTTCTATTGACTTCAATAATAGGTAACAACTTTGTCATTTTTCATCAACGCACAGCCTATGGCCATCTTGGAAGCATCACTAAATACCAAAAAAAGTTATCCACTTATTGGTTGTGTGAGAATGGGTGTAGTGATAAGCCTCCTTTTCAACTACTTGAAACTATCTTCGTATTCATCACTCCTAGAAAACATTACTCCCTTATAAGTTAGCCTAATAAGAGGATTGTACAATCGTGAGAAATTTCTGACAAATTGGCGATAATATCCAGCTAACCCCAGGAATCTATGGATATTTGTTACTGATGATGGCCTCGGTTATCCCTAAATTGCAGCTATCTTGGATGGATCCACAGATATACCATTACTTGTGATTATATGACCCAAAAATGATACCTCCTTCAACCATAACTCACACTTTATATACTTTTAATAGATCTTTTCCATTCACAATACCTTTAGTACAATGCTTAGATTCTCCTCATGCTTCACCTTGGATTTGGAGTATATTAGAATATCATCGATAAAGACAAACAAAAACTTGTTGAGCTAATATCAAAAGACTATATTTATCAAATGCATGAATATTGATGGAGCATTAGTGAGTCAAAAAGTAATTACTATGAATTTGTAGTGTTCGTATCTTGTACAAAAAGTAGTCTTGGGGATATCCTCTTTCCTAAACATTACTTGGTAATATCCCAACCAAAAAACCACCTTGGAGAAGTATTTTTCTCCACATTAATGATCGATAAAGTCATCAATTTGTGGCAGAGGAAACTTGTTCTTTATCATGATTTGGATGAGCTCAAAATAATCAATGCAAAGGTGCATTGACCCATCCTTCTTATTGACAAAGAGGATTGGTGCACCCCAAGGTGAAGCACTTGGGCATATAAACCCTTTATCAAGATTCTCATGTAGTTTTTTCTTTAGCTCTTCAAGCTCCACAATATCCCTTCTATACAGAGTCTTTGATATTTTCAATGACCAAGGTATAATATGAATTTAGAATTCAACATCTCTTCTAGAAGTAAGACCAGGCAATTCCTCTGGGAACACTTTAATGAATTCCCTCACAAAAGGAAAGTCTTTAAGGATGGTTGATTCCCTAGACTCAATCATATAAGAAAGATATTTGTTCTCATAGGGAAGTAATATCTATTCTTGAGATGATGGTACTAAATAATATTCACCTCCTCCTTGAACTTACACAAAATCGGGGGTCAATTCACCATATGGAGATTGATTTCCCACTTATTGCAATTTATGTTGGATCTATATAAGGAAAGCCAATCCATACCAAGAATTTCATCAAAATCTAATAGAGAGAGTATGAAGAGGTTCTCCAATAAGTTAAATCCACAAATTATGATAGTGGAGTAGTTATATTCATAGGATTCAATGATTTCCCCATTTTCCATTCTCACCGACATCTATACTTCCATGATTTTTTTTTGTGTTGGGATTGTTCTACTGAAATTTCAGGATATAAAAGAATGTGTAATACCAGAATAAAAATTAAATTCACTATTCTTGAATAAATAACTAGGGCACCTATCTCCACTTCATTTTTAGGGTTCAGTTTGGTGGTAGTGATGGAAGAAGCTCACCCTTCCTGTCTTGGAGGTGGTTAGTTGCCTCTGAAAACCCTTGTCTTAGGGAAATGGTTTTCAAAGTGACTTGGTTCCTTGATGTCGAATCAATGAAAAATGTGTTGAGGTTCAAACAGAGTGCTCCTCTTTTCTATCGTAGACATGGGTTTTTCTTGTTGGTATTTAATGGCCAGGTACCCTTTTCTTCAACACCTAAATCATTTCCTCATCCCCTTCAGGAAATTTCTGGGGTACTTCTTTCCACACCTTTAGAAAGTGGGGTGTTGGATTTTCTTAGAACCATCGAATTTATCCAATAGACTACCATAAATAAATTCCACCTTATGCTTCTTATCCCATGATACTGCTTAGATTCTCCGATCTCCATTTCATCCATGATGGAAAATCAGAAAATTTCCTTATATCTCTCAAAGTCTTGGATCTCTAGGTCTTTTTGTAGGATAGGTTTTAGACCACCAAATAAGAGTTCAACCTTGAATTCGAGGATAAAGGAAAATATGGAGGCATATCATGCAAGCCTTGGAAAGTTTCCCTCGTATGCTTCAATGGATTCATTGTGTTTTTTTCTTGAGGTAAAGGAAGTCTATTTCTATCTGAAGTTACAGGGTGTGAGGAAAATAATTATCAAAAAAAATCATAAATCCTTCTATTCCAACGCCTCGATCTACTCCTTAGCCTTCTTATTTTTTATCAATGTCCACCATTGATCAGCTTCACCCTCCATATGATAAGTAGCCACAAGAACCTTCTCTTGTTTATAACATTGAAGGCTTTAGAAGATATTTTCAATGGAATTGATCCATTGTTCGATAATTGAGGTATTGGATAATCAATTAAAATTTGGATTCCTTTGTCTCATTAAGCTCTTGATTGCGACTAGTTCGTTCTTGGGGGGGGTAAACATTTCACTTGACCCATTTTTCTATTCAAAACATGAGTTAATTGAGATATTATCATGACAAAGTTCATGATTCATGCTCCCATCGGATTGGGCATCTCATTAGAACAGTCATCACATTGATCTTCACATTGGTTGTTAGCCCAAGTCCTCCAATTACCAACAATTTCCTTGAGTAAAATGAAATTTAGGGGTAACAAATAAAGGTTAATCCAATCAAAAAAGGATGAATTATAAATAACTTTTATTTCCTTAACTTATGAATATATAGGCTTTAATCTATGTTATCCAGGATCTGCTTCCCAACATATATTCTTAGGGGATGTTTTTTATTACCTGAGTAATGGTTTGTACTAATCTTATGAGTTTACCAAAGAATATACCTCATGAGTGTTGTAACCAAGAGTGAATCAAGGCCCATTTTCATGCACCAGTTCCCGTTTTATTCTATCTCAAATTAGTGTTTTAGGGTTTTACCCCTAGATACATTTGTCCCAAAGACACCTCTACCTGATTGCATCCAGATAGGGATGTATTTTTTTGATAAACAACTAAATAAATACTCACAAAAATTTAGGGATGTTTTTATCTTACTTAGTCTTGTCCCTAAGGATTTCCCTAGAGTTTTCTAATCCTAATCCCAAAAATAACTAATCCCATCCTCTAATACCAACTATAACTACCCTTCTCTTTATTTCACACTTAAACATTATTTATTAAAAAAAATCTTGAATTAATAAAACATATAAGATTGATATGTCTAGTTTATTTATGGATTATGAAAATTACAAAACAATATAAAACATTAAATACACATCTTTATTGAATAAATATTTTACATGACAACACACATTTCATTGTACTTAGCATTACATTGGATAACCTGGGGACATGGATAAGAAAAGGGTGATCTATAAAGCCATGTAAGGGAGTAAACAATCATAACATGAATAATACAATACATGCTATGAAATAGGAATATAAATGGAGAATAATAGAAACATGAACATAAAGGCATGATATAGCATGATTATCATAACATAGAAATGTGGAAACAATATTAAACCTGATATTACCATGAGAAAAGGATCACAGTACATAAAGCATGAGTAAACCCTCATTTCACTTGAATTAGTATGATTAAACCCTCATTTCACTTGATATATCATGATATTAATCATTACCCAATGCATTTGAGTGATATCAGGGTGCACCCTTCTTAATAATTTCATTTCAGGCATAAGTGTGCCACATGGATCATATAACGTGGATTCATTTAACATCATATTTTATTCCATGATAAAGGAATGTGGAATTCATACATGAAACTGTATAATCAATAAGTAAATTTGAATAAAGGTGAATAACTTTGAACGAGAAATTGGCTTTGTATTCACTACACAATGACTTTGTATTGGAAAATCGCGGTGCAATTTCGGCAGCATAATGGCGTGACATAAGAATACATAAAAATTGTTGAGGAGAGAGAAAGGGGTGTCTCATCATATGTAAATTAAATGGAAATTAAGGGGGTAATGTAGATACGCATCCCAAAACATGTAATGTAATTTAGATTCATAATACAAAATAATTTCTTGAATGTAAATGTGAAGAGAGAAATTCTTTACGAAATTACTTCATGGTAATAGGTGTATATGGGAGGAATTAATGAGAGAGATAGAGGTTATAATCATTAGAACATAAAGAGGGATGTATTTGGGAGTTGTTAAATCATACCCCAACTTTTTTAATTGAAAACAAAATGGAATTAATACATAATGAAATTTGGACAAAAATGATAAAGGAAGAAATCCCTTACATGGAAGTGTGACCCCAAAGGCTTGGGAGAGGTTTGAGAGAGGATTATTGGGATATTGAGGAGCCTTGGGAGGATAATAGGGAGTTTATGTCAGAGTAGGGACGTCCTAAAGGGTATTTAGTGAATAATTTAGAGATTGGGTGGGTTTGTATTGGAAAATCGAGGTAATTATTTATTATTTATGTTTTGGACACCACACATTAAACTACTCAAAAACACAAACCAACCCATGATTTTTCCCTTGGTTTTATTCATAATGGGAGTGTAAAATATTATTTTATAAGGAAAATGTCTTAAAATCTCAAAATATTAGTCTTTCTTATGTTGTGGTGAGTCACACTCTCAAGGAAATCATTTTTAAAGTAAATATTGTTTACAAGACATGGAAGGTCCACTAAGACACCATAAAATTAATCAAAAAAATATAAATTCACATTATTTAAATGGTAAATCATATATTATCTGAGAATCCATTTTATAGTATTTTATTACATTACTATTGGGTCATTAGGATGTCATAAAACACATTATATATTTAAACGGTAATTAAATTTTCCCCAAAAAAATCGATAGCCTTAGAAAATTATGAAACATTCACCATCGAAAAATTTTGACGTCCTGATTCCAAAAATAATATTCATTTTATCTAAATAAATTTATAAATATGTTAATTTTCACTTTTAAAATAAAAACTAACATTTATTGAAAATTCATGGGTTTTGACAAAAATATTTTTCTATCCTTAATAAAAATTACAATTGTATTCATAAAAATTATATGATCATTTTTATTTAATAAAAATTAATTTTGTAATATTAATATTTTATTAAAATTTTATTTAATTCCAAAAAACCATTAATTCATCATAATATATTACTTAATTTAATATTAACTAAAAATACTATTTGTTCCTAAAAAACATTTACAAAGAAACAATAATGAAATGAATATATATTCTTTATACAAAAAATAAAGAACATAATCATAGTGTTGGGGTCATGTTATATAACCCCATATAACACCCTCATAAGACCTAAGGGTAAGGTGTACGATGGTGAAAGACTCTTTTGCTATCTCATATAACATCACTCAGGTGGTAAACTCTATTAACTTCCACTTCTCTCGTAGGAAGTTCTGTTCAATATTAACATGTTGAAGCTCAGCTTGGGCGTGGTCAAGAGAGAAGCCCAGTGACTCTACCTTCTTTCTGAGCTCTTAAAAATGGGTTTTTTATGGTTCAATTCTACTAGATGAGGTCATCAATTTAAATTGGGTTTTTTAAATACCTATATTTATACTAATGATTTGATCACTTCTCAACGACTGTATTAGAAATTGTAAAAATTATTAAAATTATTTTAAAATCAAAAAACATAAAACCAATGAATTTTATATGTTTTATATAACCATTTTACATAATAATACATTTAAATAGATCAATATTAATTTTCATTAATAAAATTTTGGGTCATTACATCAGTGGCCTGACAGACCTCATCTACTCATCCAGGATGAGTACCTCAATAGTAAAAGATTTTCAGCTTCACAAATGATAATATTTCCTTCTATACTTAAGGTTATACCTATGTGACCTGACTCTAGTAACTCTCTCTTGACTTTACTTCTTAGAGACTACACTCCATGTACCTCTTTGGTAGTCTACTTTGTGTTTACTTTACTTTGTTGTATTACCTTTTTGTTTTGTGGTCCTTAATGAGTATTGTGTTACTCACCCATGTATGGGCTCCACCTATATGTGTTGTGTCTTGTGTAGATGGCAGACTTTTGGAGACAGACCTTGCAGGTCCAGGACCAGGTGATGCCTACTGAGATCTGACAGGTGAGGCATACTCCTACAACTTTTGCCAACTACTCTTCACCAACACTTCAGGTAGGGTTTTCTGTGGAAGAATTATCATAGACCTTATCCTCCCTTGTTTATAGATTTTATTTTTTGGGATTTGTATTCTAGGCTATTTTAATTACAGCTTGTCCCTCTACTCTATGTGGTTGTCTTGGTGGTATGCATGTTTTCCTTTTCAGCATTGTAGGATGGTGTTGTGATTCTGCATGTGTACAGGTACTCATAAAACACCTCCCACTTTCAGGATAATTACTTAGGTTCTATTTTCTAGCCCCTGGCCTTTGGGAGTCGGGATTGGGGTAGTTACACATAGGCCCTGGGTAATGGGTTGTGACAAATTTTTATTAGATGAGCTTGGTTCTTCCTTAAGGACAAATTGTATGTGGATTTGTTTTGGGGGCAATAGTGTTGAATTTTTTGAGTTCTACATTCAAGATCTGGGAGTCTAGTGTTGGTGTGGAAATTGACGTATCCATACACCAGGACCTTGAATTCTTCTTTTTGACTTGGTACATGCAAAAACTGGTTTCATGCATCATATAAGAATGGAGAGTGTTCTCATGTTCTTATTAAGTAAGAATCAGCTCACCAGGTATAATCTATTGATTATGGTTTGTCTTGGTCTTTTTGATGATGTCTCCACATAGAGAGATAGTGGGGATTCTAGTTCATGGTGACGAGGATGGTATGCCCAAATATGAGGCATTAATACATGGACTAGTATTAGAAATGGCCCCACCGAAAGGTGCACCATCATTGCCACCACCCGTTGATCAGCAGTTTCTCATAAAGCTATTGGTAGAGGACACACGCAGGATCAGTGCCTTTCACGAATTCTAGAGGTAGAAACCTTCTAGGTTTAGGGGTGGGACTAACTCCCAGATGGTCGAGAATTGGCACAAGCTAGTTACATGAGTCTTCCATCTAGTGAGGACACCTCTTGACCAAATGGAAATCTTAGATGAGACCCTTCTTCAAGGATCAGTGGGGAGATAGTGAAGCATGATGATCTAGACACACTATGAGGATACCCTCACCGAAACAGACTTTCAGAACCTATTTATAGAGAATTATTTTCTAGTGATGTTACACTTAGTGTGCATACAAGAGCTACTGCACATACAACAGAGTAGCCTGATAGTAGCAGAGTACTCGGTGAGATTCACCGATCTTTCTCGCTACTCCAAGGACACGGTGCGAGACCCCATTTTCCAATCTAGATCCTTTGAAAAGGGAATATGGTGGGAGATCAGGGCATCCATGGTATCAGTTAACATCCCTACTCAATATGGTGTGGTCGAGCGATCCCTACTCATGGATAACTTCCTAGCAGAGTATGTGCCAACAACAAGAGATACCACTAGACACCAGGTGGTAGAGTCTTCATTCCTAGGTGGCTGGTAGCAGACATAGGGTTCCAAGTGGACCAATAATTTCAGGGGATGACCCTAGTACATAGGATCAGTGGTATGAGACCCCAGGGCAATGTGAGTCATCAGAGGAGTAGGGAGTGCTACTCATTCGACGTGCATGGGCATATGGATTATGATTTCCCAACTAGTCATGAAGACGATCAGTTGATGGTCAAGGGACCACTGAGTAAGAGGAAGAGGGTTGATCAGGGTGTTCTGTTGGGAAGCGGATGTGGTCGGGGTACTGGCAGAGTAGAAGGCAGTGGGAGGAGGTTTGAGGTGCTAAAACCCCCACCCCCAGGTGGTCCAACATGGGCTTCGGGAGCCAATGGACAGGGGCGAGGCCATATTTAAGTGATGGAGCCCTATTACCACAAAACTATAGAGATTTTTTGAGGTATGATCTATTAACTCTCCACCTTATTTGTAGTTCTTATAGACACAGGTGACAATCACTCTTTCCTTACCATGGACCTTGATCAGAGCTCGAAGATTCCAATGGATCTGTTGGATCAATCCGTATGATTATAGACACCTACAGGATGGGATTCAACGATCACACACTAGTTCCAGTAGTGTGAAATTATTTTTAAATCAGTGAATTTTCACTTTTAAAATAAAAACTAACATTTATTAAAAAATCATGGGTTTTGAGAAAAATAGTTTCCAAACCATAATAAAAAATTCAATTATATTCATAAACATTAAATGATCATTTATATTTAATAAAATGTAATTTATTAATAATAATATTTTATTGAAATAATATTTAATTCAAAAAATTCATTAATTCATAAAAATAGATTTCTTAAGGTTTGAAAACTAATTTTGTCAAAACCCATGAATTTTCAATAAATGTCGGGTTTTTTTTAAAAGTTAAAATTAACAAATTTAGACAAATTATTTAGATAAAATGAGTATTATTTTTGGAATTATGATTTCAATATTGTCCAATGGTTATTTTTCATAATTTTTCTGATAAAGTCGAATTTTGAGGTAAAAATTAAATACCATGTAAATATATAATGTGTTTTATGGCATCATAATGACCCAATAGTGATATAAAAAAATAATATAAAAAATTTTTTCAGACAATATATGTTTTAACATTAAAATAATATGATTTAAATTTTTTTGATTAATTTTATAGTGCCTTAGTTGACCCTCCAATCCTTATAAAACATTTTAACTTTTAAAATGATTTCCTTCAGTGTGTGACTCACCTCCACATAATAAAGCCTAATATTTTATTAAGTTAGGCCATTTTCATTATAAAATAATGTTTTTCACTCCTATTTTAAAAAAACTTTTGGAAAAACCATGGGTTGGTTTGTGGTTTAGATTATTTTAATGTGTGGTGTCCAATAAATAATAAATAATTCTCTCTCTTTTCCTATATAAACCCACCCAGGTTCCCACTTTTCTTTACTAAAAACACTTGGATCACGTACCTAATCTACCTTAATCTTTATATAACCCTCCCAAGGAGCCCCAATTTCCCAATAATCCTCTATCAATCCTCTCCCAAGCCTTTGAATCACACTTCCATGTAAGGGGTTATATATTTTCTCATTTTGGTCCAAATATCATTATGTTTTTATACCATTTTTTCAGTTAAAAATGTTGGGGTATGATTTCAAATCTTCCCCATAATTCCCTATTTATGTTTGAATGATAATATACCTCTTTATCTCACATTAATGACTCCCATGTACACCCATTACAATGCCAAAATTCCGTAAGGAATTTCTCTCTTCTCATTTACATTCACACAATTCTTTTGTTTTATAAATCTAAATTCCATTACATATGAATGGACATGTATCTATATGAACAAATTAATGTCCATTTTATATACATATTATGAGACGCCACTTTCTCTCTCCTCAAACATTTTTATGAATTCTTATGTCACGTTGTTATGCTGCTGAAATTGCATTGTGGTTTTCCAAGACAAAGTCACTATGTAGTGAATACCATGCCCTTTTCTCTATCAAGGTATTCAACCACTTGGTTTTGAAAGTAATAAATTTCATAATCATGTCTTAAATTAAACCTAGTCTATTTATGGTTTAAAAAACTCCTCAGTCTTTTTGATGAGAGGATAACTAAATTCCCTATATCAAATAATTTCAAATTAGAAAAATTTGATTCCACTATTTTTATAAAACCCATTTTCAAATTATTTAATAATTATTAATATTTATATTGGTGATATTATTTTCATCTCAAATAAATAAACACTTTACTATTTATTTTCCAATTTAATGAATAAATATTTTGAAATTAGTTTTATGGGAGAATTAAAATTCCTCCTCGGTTTTAAAATTACCCAAAATTATGATGGAAGTTTATTAAGATAGTGTAAATAGACTAATGAAATTATAAAGAGTTTTGGAATTGATAATTCTATGTAAATTAGATCGCCCTTGAGTACAAATTTTCAGCTAAAGTTAGATGAAACTCGTCAATTAGTTGACAATAAACATTAAATAAGTATGATTGGAAGTATTTTTCACCTTATTATGAAAAAGAAAAAACAAATTGTTTAATGTATTCCATTTTTCTCATTTTCAATAAAATCCAATAGAATGTCATTTAAAATAATTTAATATAATTATTCAGTATTTAAATAGAAATAAAAATCTTGGTTGATTTTATACTAAGGAAACTTATTTTTAACTTAATTTGTTTTTCTTATAATGATTTTTTAGGATTCAAACTAGATATGAAAAGTATTAATATAACTTTTCATATACTTTAATATACCTCATATCATGGACTAGTAAAAATAAAAACATTGTTCCTCTTTCTATAGTTAAAGAGGAATACATACTCATTGTAATTTGTTATCCTCAAATCATAGGGATACAACAAACTCTATTAGACTTTGGTATAACATATTCTCATCTCTCAATCATGTTGGAAAATTCCTATTCAATTAATATCTATAAAAAAATATCCAACACTATCACATTAATCACATAAATAGGAGACACCATTTTCTATGTGATCACTTTAAAAAATAGGATATAGTTCTTGACTTGTTTAAGAAAAACCTTCAACTATTCAATAACTTCACTAAATCCCTTCCTATTGATGGGTTTGACATCATTAAATGTGAGTAGGGTATGATTTTTTATGATACTTATCTCATAACCTTGGATGACCTGAGAAATTATTTAATTTATTTTTAATTTAAAAATTATTTTTAAATTATTTTCTTTCTTTAAAAAATATTTTTTCAAATTCTTCATAATTTTGGTAAAGTGAGCGTGACACTCTAAGTGAAACATTCCATTTTGAAAACATACAATAGGATTTGGTTTTGTTGCAGATTCTCCTTGGGATTTTATAACAAAAATAGTTTATTGGGATTTATCCCAATATCTATCCTAGGAATAATTAGTATTACTTTACTTCACACATATTTTAATACTCTAGAGAAATTTTCTATTTCTTATTAACATAAAAACTTCTAAACCTAGATGATGGAATTATTTTTAATTATCATTTTATATTAAATATATTGTTTCCTAATTTACATTTTATTAATTTATATGATCCATTTTATAACATATTTAATTATTTGAGGGGGAATTTATCTTGATAATATAGAAATGATCTAAGAAGAGACATCCTTTCCTAAAAAATTAATCTTTTATTTAACTCTTTATCTTTTTCAAAAACTTTTCAAGGTTTTATTTGTCACATTAGAATTTTATTTTTTTTTAAATTGTTTTATTTATATTGTGTTTAATTAAAAATATATATCTATAAAATTTCATTTTAAAATTTAATTTTCGTATTTAAAAATTTTCAATATTATTTTTTCTCTCTTAAAAGATCATTAACGATGATAAACGTAGTTTTATATTTTTTTGGTATTTTTACTCTAACCCTACATGCGATTCATTTTTTTTAGTATTAATGGTGGATAAGTTTTTATTTTCTTATACTAAGTGGGATGAAAATTTTTGTATTTTAAGGGTGAAGAATTTTTTATTCGTTAGAAGATTTTATTATTCCTCAAAGGGGGAGAAATCTTGATATTTTGATATGTTAGTAATTAGAAATTTTTATATTTTTTGATATTATCAATATTATCTTGTAATAGTTATTATATAGTATTTTTATTAACTTATTATTTAAGTGTTCATGATCATAAAAATGTGCATACTGATGTTCTTCTCACTATATATGGTTTTCAATGATCAAAAACACTCCTTAAAGTGTTTAATGATTTATTTTTAGTGGTTGGAAGTGAGACTCGATGAAATTAGGTCATATTCTAGAATAAACCTTGAAGAACCCATGTTCATATAATAATGGACTTATTTAAATTTGTTCAGTATAGTTCAAGGAATAATGGAATGATTTTGAACAAATTGGAAGTGCCACATGTTGAATCCCAAAAAAGCAGGCAACACCGCCCAGCTGGTGGCATGCCTAGTAGTTTTTTCAAGCTACTGGAACCCACCAATTAGCCAGTGGAGGAGCGTTGACTAACTAGTGGTAATATATGGTGAGCATGTAGAAATATGAATTTCACTTGATACTAGTTGGATTCTATCTAGTTACTTTTGGAATCAAGGTAGTGGTTCTGAGCTACCATTCAATGATGGTAAAATGAATTTATAGTGGTATTCACTGGATTAATTAAACCCAGTAAATTCTATAGGGTTCCCAAGTAATTTTGAAGATATAAATAATCCTCTTTTTAGCCTTTAAATCATACCTTATCATCTATAATCTATTGTAAATTTTCTACATGTTCCAAAAATATTTAATGTTTTCTCATTTTCTTCATCCTCTCTTCCCCAATCTGGAGTGTTTACCAATCTTAAAATATTCTCACACTCATTATTTTTCTCATTATCTCCTCGATTTTATTTATATTATTAATAGAGAATTAAGACCAATATATATCATTATCACTTCTTATAAATCCTCTCATCTTCCTATTTATTATAATATTGGTTCTCATTACCTTTAAAGTGAGTAATTTGGAATTTTGTTCTGTATCCATTAAATGGAAAGGGAATATTCTCTTTTATGTTTTTAGAAAAACCTATTAAAAATATAGTGTCTATAATATTTTTTAATTCTTTATAAAACCTAAAAATCAAGGGTGTTTTGGTATCTTGGATACTATTACATCCAATATACTAATAAATTAAATCCTTATGAGATTTTGTCTATAGATGTTGGGACCCTTCTTGAGGTATTGTTAAACTTCCATACAAAATTGTGTACCTTATTTTCTTTCCAAATTTTTATTCTTTTATTGATTTTCCTTATTTTAATTAATCAATTGTTTAATCCATTAATATGATTAACCATTTTTTTTATGAATCACTCTTTGATAAAAATATTATGATTTTATTATATTATGTTTTTATATTGTTACACTTTCAACTTTGATTTATTATTATCACCAATATCATAAAAAGGTTTTATTTATCTTCAATAATTAAAAAAAAATTAGACATTAAGAATATGTTTTTTCCCTTTTATTTTCTAAGGTAAATACCCCCATCTCCCCCCCCCCCCACTTTCCATTTTACTTTCCTCCGATCTACATGACCTTTTACAGTGTGTAGTTTTGAAAAATGAATAAATTTATTAGTAATTTAATATTCATAAAAACCATACCGCATCATTTTTATACCAAATAAACACAATACATTTTTTTTAATGACTTAATTAATTTCTTTCTGAGAAATTAATTTATATGGTGTACATCCAGGGTCAGAATGTACTATATCTAAACAACTATGAGTTACATGGTGTATAAACTGACTACATGGTATGTAACTCCAATATATCCATTCCAGGTTACACACCTAAGGACTGAATGTGTAATCTATGATTATTAATACCGTGTTACATAGAATTTATTCCATCTATATATATTGTAATATTAATGCCTTCATGTTTCTCAAATGGCAGTTAACGTGTGGTGTATTAATTAATGGTCATGTTAATTGACCACATAACCATGCATCATCTGGTGTTACACAATGTGTGCAACAGTTACACATTTCATAACCCTGGAAATCATGTTCCACCTAGACATTCAATATGATTTATAATTAAATTTTAATTACATTCCATGTAATGATATCCCATATGACCATCCCAAATTGGTGCAACCATATTAGAATGTGATTGTACAAGACTAAATGGCATGTATACTTATCATGTAGTAGAATATTTAGTTCTTCTGGTTGAAATGTCAATGAATTATTCACATGTTCTTGGCATGTTCTTGGCCATATAATAATTAAGGAACATGTTATCTCAACCTTAATTATTTATAATGAAAACGGAAATAAAATATGACAAAATAATTAAGATATTGATCAATAAAATTCAAATAATTACAAATTTGAACATATCCACTTTAAATCCACTTGAAGGTTCTAGGAGTAATAGATGTTAGTTTATCCCACTACAACTTGTGGTTTTTATCTAGGTTTAATGTATAAACCATAATAAAATGGTTAATATTCATCATAACAAATGAATATAACTGATGAAACAAGATTAAAGTAACTCTGGAAAATTAATTGGATCTTTTCACATTAAATTTACTATCAGTTTAATAATGATAATTACTTTGGTCTTGAAATTATTTCTTTGATGAATATTTTGATCATTTAAACCCCATTAGGGTTATGTAGTCATTTTTGCATTGAGGATCCAAAGTATAATCCATCTATCAAAGATCCATACATGCTCCTTGATCTTTGAATGATTATAATAAGTCTTTAGGTTTCCGCATAGATGATATGACCATCATTCAACATTCGTCATGATCATGACACAGACCTTTGGGATAAAATGGATTGCCTCTACCATTCTCTAATTATTGAAATAGAAGAGGAAGGGGTAGAATATCTCTCAATCTTGAGAGATGAAACCACATAGTTCTCTTATTTCTTAAGATAATATAAGGAGAGTGTTGTTGTGCACAAAAAAGAATCACCCAAAAGGATCACCCAAAGGTTAACCCTATAAAATGATATATGTGATGAATATATATATTTAAGGTTTTAATATTGATAATTATACATAATTTCATTCATAAAATGTTAAACTCTATATATTCTCCATGTTGATAATAATGTAATTATTTCACATGTAATTTTCTAACTTAGGAAGAGTTAAATACCATTTTATTTAATAAATAAATTCATATTTAATTATGTATATTTAATACCCATGTCATTCTCATCTCTAGGTACTTGACTCAGCCCATCCTCGTTCCTTAGCATTTATCAAACCTATAATAATATATGTTATTCATATGAAAGATAAATAAATATTATATTTATGGTCTTATGGTAAAAAATTTATTTTAAAAATTTTATAAATAAATGAATATATATTTAACAATAAATATTATTTATTACAATGTAAATTAATATAGATATAAATAAATATACTATATGATATTAATAATGATAAATATTTATTTACTATTTAACTCACATATATATTTATATATTCAAACTCAAATGTAACTGGTGACTGAATATTTGATATCAATAAATCTTGAATAAATATTATTACTCAAGCATGAGAATAGAATTTATTCAAATAGTTAAATTCATATATAATTTAACTATGATCAATAGAAACACAAAGTGTGTGACCCTCTAGGCCTCTTCCTCAGTGGGATTATGTGCGATTTCCTAAATTCCAATATCAACATCTAAAAACACATGAAGACACATTTAGTAGAAGAAGATTATGTTTCAACAACAATAACCACATAAAAATTTCAACTGTATAATATCATCCCTTTGTCCCAAAATCCCATCAAGAAGATTAAAAACTTATTTCATCATCCTATAAGATAGATATATCCTTATTTGACTTCCTAAAATGAACTCGTTAATTGCCATTGAAATGGATTTCTCTACAATGGTTTCATTACAATCAAAGGGACAAGATATCATCTTCTAGTCCTAGAATTGAAAATAATTTCTTGGTTTATTTATTAATTTCATATCAAGCATGATGAAATCAATGTAACCTACTTTAATGTGAACATGGAAAACTATTTTTTTACAATATATCAAAGTATGTGACTCATAATATGTATTAATAAAAATCATATGTCTACAGATCATTACACATGTTTTCATATGGTAATATCCAATGATATGTAAACATGTAGAATTTTTACTGGTGGGTTGGTACTCATAATCTTCTAACATGGAGAATACCAAGTGAAAACTTCATGTGATAAATTATAATTCAATTGTACATGTCAAGATCATGATAATTAACAAACTATGAATCCCATTATAAAATGTTATCTTAAATATAGGATATGAGTTTAAGAATATAATCATTAAAGGGAACTATTACAATCTATAAATATGATATAAAATCTGGGAAATTATCACATTAATGTTATATATAAGAACAACAAATATAAAATAAGATATTTATTGATATTCAAGTATTTTATTAAACATGTAACCTAAATTAAAAATTGTTCGGTTCTATAGAACTTACTCTAACACTACTTATGTCATGGAGGGTCACATATTAGAAGTATATAATGAAGAATTGTTTCAGGGGATTCAAAACATAGGTATTATCTTGTGTACTAGAGGAAATAAGAATATGATCGACTCACTGAATCTGTTTCATGGTCACTTTTATGAATTTTAGTATGAGAATATGGTCTATATTAAATCAAAGGGTTTTTTGAAATTATGACAAGTTGTTCTCCATGCATAATAATGATTCACAATTTAGAAGTTTCTCAAGAGGTTTCAGTTTTAGTAATTTTCCACTTCATCCTAATTCCCATAGAATATCTAGTATCACAATGATGTAATAGAATTAAAAACCATGGCCTAGTTTTATTGAATAATAAAGATAGAACCATGATATTTTATGAGAAATTTACCCTGGTTTTGTGGATATATTTGGACTAAGGATTTTATGTTGCATTAGTCTCTCCTTGAATCATATCGACTCTTATATAAGTAGTTTCAAGGTTAATATTTCAAATAAATAATTAGAATATGTAGTGGTGGTATCAGAAACACCACAAAAAAGTTTGAGTTTCCCTAATTTGAATATTGTGGGATCTTTCCTATTTAATGTTGATGTAGAATTTGAGGACCATTATATGGGATTTTACCATCTCAAAGGGAGTAAATAAATTGAGAAAAAAATATATAGTCTGTATTGGTTATTGGTAGATGTTTATCCATAATTTACTATGAGATTAAATGAGGATTGGGGTCGACATCAACCACCATGAGTTGTACAGTTAGTTTTTTATTTTCTATTTTGATTTTCATTATATAATAGTTTATTTATATATTAGTTATTTCAAATAAATTCTATTAAGCTTCCTCAATTTATCAATACCATTTTAGTTTATATTTTTTTATTTCCTCTCATGTGATTTTTAGTTCATTCATGGTTGATAAACATTCAACCATGAGATGTTAGGTTCATAGAGAATGGGAAATTAGGGGAAGCAAGTGTGCACCTCTTGTTAATAAAATCATATTCAGTTATGATTTTATCTTATTAATTATTATTACATTGTTGAAATTCAATATCATATCCATTAATCACCTTATTATCATTATGCTTATTAGGTTAAAAACCCCCAATGTGATATAGGGGACTAGAGATGATAGAGTTTTTCTGAACTTCAGCTTCTACTTAGATATAGAACCTAATGCATTAAGGATTTTATAGTTTACATAAAATAAAGGAATTAGTGGGATTAAATAGTTTTTATGCTGAATAAGTGGGAATAATTACCCATAAAATAGTATCTATTAATCAAATTAATCTCATGAGTATATTTGAATTATTTCAAATAAAAATCATCCTTAGACAAAAATTCCCCTCACTTCTTCACCTGTTGACATTTAACTCATTAACTCATTATCTCACTAGTCTAACATAAGTTAGTTTAGTTTAGTTTAGTTTAATTTCAAATTTAATAATAATATTTTAAAAATATAATGATTAGATTAAATATCCTAACAGTGATTCCTTGTTCCCCATAGAATCGACCCTAAACATCCACTTCACTGCACTATTAGGGTTAGTGAATATTTAGAAAAAAAATATAAATTCTAAACTATGGCCATCATGGATAATTAAGAACTAATAATTGTTAGTTATGTTTTGGAATCACTAATAGATAATAATGTAACTATTTCAAAATAATTTATTAGATCAAGACTTTTCTGTCCTTTATATTTATGATTTAGTTTCTGTTTTTTGTTTTTGTTTATGTTTCTGTTTTTGTTTTTTCTTTTTCTTTTTGTTATTTATCACATATAGTTTGTTTATGGTGGTATTTATAGATGGATTATATGATTTAGGGATATTATATAACACCATAATAGTTTACAAGTTTTCAAGAGGATTCAACCACATAAGTAGTATAGAATTTCGTATGGTGTGAATAGTAAAGAGCATGATGGAATGACACATAATCTTATGGATATGAGGGTAGATACTATATTGTGTTTATGTTTTATTTGTTTTAAATAAGTTTTTAAAAATTTATTAAAGAATAATAATATCTTGGAAGAATGTGTATTGGTGTTCCCAAGTATGTTTTAACTCTATCCATGGAAGGTTAAAGGTCATATTTTGAGATGAAGTGATAGTATCTAGAGAATTATTATGGATTCATCGAATGGAATTGGGTGTCACGCTTGGAAAATTATAAAAATATCTCAAATGATTTTTGAACTTTTCTTCAAATTTAAAATACAAGTGCTATAAATAATTAACATTTATCCTTATAAGGAGATCATTAAATATCTATTTACAATTAAGATTCCATCAAAATTTATAAAGGGAATGGAATATTATTTTGAAGAAAATATATTATTTACATAAAGAAGATGTTATTAAGTACATGCAATTGAAAGATTATTGTATGATGTTCTTAATATGGTGTTAAATAGTATTTTAGGGCCATATAATATGTAATTCATTTTACCTGAGGAATGGTTAAAGAGAGGTTTGAGAATTGGATTGTTAATTTATTTATTACATAAGAATTTTCAAAGTAATAATGGAGGCCTTATTTTAAAATATGTCCAACTCACATGTTATCCAAGGAAATCTTGACCTGGGGCTCATACAGGACCCAAAAATCAATTGTTCCAGAGGGAAATATCCAAGGAAATACTGTAGTGGTGGTGAAGGGTGGGCCCATGTATAAGACCCACAGAGATTGCATGGGAGCAGTGGTAGTTCAAGTGTGTGGGGAAGAATAATGGAAAGGAGATATGACATGGGGAGATACTAGTGGGGGTTTAGAACTTTTTAAGAGATAATGTGACACGTTTATTTGTAATGAACTGTCATATAGTATCAAAAGTAGGTGTGGGACAAGCCCTGACCACACATTATTCAGGCATCATTAAAATCATGGATATTTCACTAGCAGCAATATGTGGATCATAGGGACTATTTGATCTAGAGTGCATTCATATTAATCCTCATAGACCTGAGGATCTTCATATCACAGAGGTTATCTACCATTGATGAGCCACTAATATCATGTCAGTATCCACTATACCAAATAGAATACCATGAATGCATTAAAGAAGTTTGATTCAATGTTCTTTGATCTTTGTAGGATCTAAGAAGACACGAACTTCGATATTAATAATCTCATATGATTAAATAGAAAGATACAAATATAACTCATTAATATTATTTCTTTAGAATAAATATAATTGATTATTCCAAATATATGTTCGAAATGAATGGACAAGCATGCAGTTACACTTGCATACATGTTGACTAAATTAAAATGGTGGCAGTGGATTTAGTGGAATAGAAGCTTCAAACAGAATTGTTGATCCTTCAATTTTTTAATTATCATATAATAAATCCATGGATATTCCAACAAGAATTATACAGGTGTGAATAGAAATAAGAACTCCCAAATCCTTTTTGATGTAGCATGATGAACAGAGGTCCTGAAAATTCTTTGGGAATTTAAATTTCTTCATGCTGCTAGATTCATGCATGCATTGGGTTAAAAAAATATAATTATGGATCCATGGATCATCATAATATAGCATGTGAAGTGAGGACACCCAAACCCCTTGTGTGATTGATACATGCATACAGACAGTGAGGAGGCTCGTCCATATTAGATGACCTCCGTAAAAAAACATCTTTTGGGTATTTACCGTGATAAATCCACATGAATAATGACTAAATAATACCCATTTGGGTATTTTTAGTATAGTTTATAGATATGGAATACCCACATGTTATGTGGAATTCAAATGAGACATCCTCGGGAATTCATATTTTCACAGGAAGAATCCCTAAAGAAAATCAATACCCATTAATGTTATGGGGTATTAAAGACGATAAAAATACTATACCATGTCCAACGTTATTAATATTTTAAGGATAAGTATAAATATGTCTAATTCATAAACACATCTAATTAAGGGTTAAAATGGAATAATTTAAATCATGAAATCAAATGAGACACATGAACCACATTATTATTTGTGTAAAAATATGTTCATTCATGTGATGATAAGAGAAAAATTGATTTCAACATCTTTTGGATATTCTAATATACACTTCTTATCAATGAAAATGAGCTAAATCTAGGTAATTCTTCAAGAAGGTGATCACATGAACCCGATAAATTGAATAGATGACTCAAGAATAGTGTTGATAAAGTTATTGAGGAATTAAACAAGAAAGTGCGATCAAGAAAACATACAGGGTAAGACCATAGAATCATCCTACAGTGGATCAAACTTCAATATCATTTAAGAACTTCTGGTTCTAGTATAAATAATGCCAATGGAGACTAGAGGTCCCAGTATAAATATTCTTATACACTAATGAATAATTAATCAGTTCCTTCATGAAATTTGTTTTCCAATTATAGGCACTTGTAATTGCTAAAAATAATAGTTATTAGAAAATCCATGAAAAAACCATAGGTTTTTTCATGGAAAGGAGAAGGTCTTAGTACCTAACCTTGTAAAAATCCTTTCGTTCTTTTCATTTTTTTCATTTTTTTGAATGTAAGAGAAGTGGGAATTCAATGAACAATAGATCAAGGCCCTAACCAACCATAGAGGTTTAATTATATTTAAAAATTTGTAATAAGTAACTGCTAATTCAGCCCCCCCCAGTGGATCTGACTTGGGGTTATAAAAGTTGTATCAAGGGAAGGTTCCCTCTCATGAATTATCTACATCATAAGTTTTTGTTTTGAAGATTTTAATCACTTTATTTAACTTGAAATGAATTGAATTTTAAATTTATTTGTTTATATTTAAAATCAAAACTTTTTTCATATCAAGACATTGATGAACAAGAAAAGGAAATAGTAGAAAAAGATCAAGAATTTATCCCTCTTATTCAGAGAGGAAGAATAATTTTTAACTACTCCAAGCAATAATGAAAACTAAAATGAAATTATTGGACATAAAAAATGTTTTATTCAACAACCATGAATGTGTAAAATATTATTACCTTAGTATGATCATGGGTTTTATGTGATCATGTAAGAACCCGGACCTTCTTTTCAGGTACGTTTTCCTTTTCTGGAGGTTTTTGAGAAAAAAGAGTAAATTCATGCAGGTTGTGCAAGGGAGCACGGTTGGCACAAAGTTTAAATAAACTGTGTGTCCAGCCCAGAAAACCATGCACCCTTGAAAGTGGGCTCTGTATGGGCTATGCGTGGTTTGTTAAACCGTGCGGGCAAGCTGTGTGAATTCCTTGTATGAGATAGTGGCAACCGCACAGTTGGCGCACAGTTTTCCAAACCGTGCGAGGTAACCATGCGGCCACTTAATGTATGGGTTTTTAAGTCCCAGGCCACACGGGATTTTTCATTCCTCCTCCCACTCGTGGCTCATGCGGGAGTTGAGATTTTCAGAGGTTGGGGGAGCTTCTTGGCTTGTTTTGGAGACAAATAGAAGGGGTTTCTTGGTGGATCGAAGGCGTTTCTCCTCAGGTAAGTCCCTCTCTTGGTTATTTTACCTTTTGGTTAGGGTTAGCTCTATGTCCCTCTATTAAATTCATAGATCTACAAGGGTTGAATGTAGATCTAGGGTTTTGTTTCTTTTGTGTGTTAAAGGTTGACCTTGTTGATGTTAGGGAAGGGTTGTTGTGGTGGTTTCGAGGAGGCATCCACGTGGTTGGAGTGTGTTTGGGCAAATAGGTTGTTTTCAAAAAACCCTAAGAGGTAGGTGGTTTGTGCCTTTCCATTGAAAGTTGTTGAATATTATGTGCACCTGCGACAATACCATTGAACAAGGTAATGTGTGTTTACCATTTTACCCATGAATTTTTTCGGCCATGCTTGTGTGCTTGTGTAGAGGTTAATTGGATGTAAATAAAGTTGATTACCATGCTTTGGATGCTTTTCCATACATGTTCTGCTTATGACTGTTTGGTGTTGTATTGCCTGTTTTCCCATGCCTAGTGATTGTAGGATGGAGTGTTGTATTCTGACATGTTGAGATGCTATAGACTAATTTATCCAAGTAGTTATGTAGGTTTACTTTGGCCTTATAGCATTACTATGCACTGACTTACACGGAGCCATGAGAACCTGGTGTAGGATACTAAAAGTGGATAGACTGAGTGAGCTTCCTCAGAGAGTCTTTGAACATTATAGACTATAAGGGGATAGACCGAGTGAGCTTCCTCAGAGAGTCTTTGAACATTATAGACTACAAGGGGATAGACCGGGTGAGCTTCCTCAGAGAGTCTTTGGACATTATAGACTATAAGGGGATAGACCGAGTGAGTTTCCTCAGAGAGTCCTTATTTTACTTGAATTACCTTGAACCACTACAGGCTATAAGAGTAATTGATCGAGTGAGCTTCCTCAGAGAGTCTCTTGACCTTGGGGATATGAAGGGAATTGACTTGTGTGCTTCCTCAGAGAGTCCCTGACTACCTTAGACTATAAGGTGAATTGACTATGTGAGATTCCTTAGAGAGTCTTGTTTACTTAATACTAAAAGGGGAATTGACTATGTGTGCTTCCTTAGAGAGACTAGTTCTGAATTCTTGTGATAGAACTAGAGGGGTTAGACTGAGTGTGTTGCCCAGAGGGTTGCTTGTACTTGCTAGGTATGACTAGAGGGGATAGGATGTGGAAACATCCCAGTGGGCTACCTGTTAGTGTTTATATATTTGGTTAATTGTTGCTTGATATTGAAACTGTGGATTGTTTACTGTTGAGTACTTTCTTGTTTACTACTTTCTGTACATTACCTGCCACATATTCACTGACAGTTAGTCACAGCTCTGTGGGTGGTTGCCTCCAGGGATTTATTCTCACACCCTGTTTGCGTAATACTTTTCGGCCCAAATAGATTATATTGTTCCAGGTATAGATAAGGGAAAGCGCCCTTCTACTTCATGTACTTGACGTGTTATGGAGCTGGAAAGCATGGGACCAAGCTTAGGCTTGTGATGCTGAGGAGTTGTTTATCTATATCTTTGTACTTGGGTTCAGTACTGTTTTCTATTCTAGCATTTTGATCTGTTTGGATTTTTTCCTAGACATATGTTTCATGCATCATTTATATATATGTGCTCCACTGTTTCATAGATTCACTCTTTCATTGTTTAGTTTTGTATGTATCGTTACTACTTCCATTGTTGCTTTTGTTTTTCTTCCACTGTGTACTCTGCCAATGAGGGCATAGTTTCCCCACTATCACACCCAAGGTCATCACTACTAGTCAGCAGCCTCTGGAATTTGGGGAAATGCGGTTGGGGCCATGTGACCAACCAGATCTAGGGCATCTCTCAGTGGCTTCCATAACCAGGATGTTACAAAGTGGTATCAAAGGGATTTTTTCTCTTGACTTACCATTTGGAGCTTATTGTCAAGGATAGGACGGAATAGATACTTGGTAATAAACTGTGCCCGGGATTAGCTAACCTATGTATAAGGAAAATCCAATCTACCTCATTTATTACAATTTTTCTGGTTTGCAATTTTACAATTGACTTGATTTTCACCGTTAGATGACTCCCATTTATTGTGCTGTTATCGTTTAGGTTATTGAGGTTTTGTTTTTGTTGCATCCCGGTGAGATGAGGGTTTTCCATCTCATGCATCATATATGCACTTTCTAGAAATCACTTGTCATGCATTCTTGTCATTAATCTAGGATGAATTAGCGATTGCATGTTGATTTTGATATATGTTGTGTAGAATATTCATACTGTTGTGATAGATTCCTTGATAGAATACCTTCTGTTTGATAAGGTATTGTTTATGTATGTTTTTGTTGGAATGAACGTCAAATTTTGGTTCCTGAGGTGTTATGGGCCCTCATGGACCGGAACTTGGGGGATTATTGCCTTGTCATTTCTTGTTTATAACATGTATTAAATTCTAGGATTTGATTTTCGAGGAGTATGGGCCCTCAAAGATCAGAATTTGGAACTTTCAATGTTTGTTCAATCTTTTTATGGGTTCTGAAGTAGTTTTTGTGGCTTAAGTTCCGGAAAAACCTAGAATACATGTCGTGTTTTTAGGGTGTTACACGACCAGTAATGGCAGGAGTACACGCCTATGTGAATGGATTCAGGGAACACACCGTGTAGGAAGTATACACATCGTGTAATCATGTTTTGAAAAACATGAATTCTTTCCCCCCCCCCTGTTCCCCTTCTTGAAATTCCAGTTTTCAGCCCATGATAATCTTGAATCTAGGGTGTGCAGTTGACCTCGTAGAGTCATTCCACCGAGACCTCCTTCAGTTTCACGCCAGTTACAGGACGACGATTAGACACTAGATACGGCTAATCAGGGACTACCTGCAGATCCTTTAGTTTTTCTAGTCTTTGAACTAGCATTTATACCTGACACAGGTGCCGATGAATAGTTCAGAGAGGGTTTCATGAGGATGATGCAGACTTTCTAGGTAGCACCGCAACCTGCCCCGTCTATGGAAAAGTTGATGCGGGTCTTTCAACAACAGCATACTCTCACCTTTTTAGGGGATGGAGGACCCTAGGCTACAAAGTCATGGCTAGAAGCCACGCTGATGATCTTCGAGCATCTGGAGACGCCTCCAAAGATGAGGGTCAATCTTGCTACCTACATGCTTCGAGACTCCACTAATAGGTGGTGGGATGCGATCTCATAGGCAGGACGCCATCAGAATATGGCTTGGGATGAGTTCCAGTGTGTTTCCTTTGATTAATTCTATCTAGAGACCTTGAGGGCTGATCAAGCCTGAGATTTTATAGGTCTGGAGAAGGTTAATCTTTCTGTTCTAGAGTATTCTACTCATTTCACCAAGCTTCAGCACTTTACACCCTTCCTAGGGGGAGATGAGATGTTCCTTGCATGGAAGTTTGAGGATGGTTTGAGGTTCGACATCTGATCCCAGGTGAACATCTTCATGTTGACTTTATTATCCTCTATCGTCAACTAGGCACTGATCACATAGCATAATCTAAGGGATTCTGGAACAGTGGTCCAGGGCATTTCGACATTCAAAGTTAGTATTCCTCCTTCTGATAGCATGAAGCGTCGTAGAGAGATTGCACGGGGAGATCAGAGAAGGCGGGACACATCTTCTGGTTTCCAGATGGTGTGATACCAGTATGGGAGGAGAGGTAATACTAGGATACAGTTCCAGAGAGACCCAATCGAGTTCCTATCTTGTGGCAAGATAGGCCATCTTCAGCATTTCTATCATATCTTCTCACCAGTAGCTAGTTACAGGGGTTCGTCTATGACTCCTCGTACAGGAGCAGCCCCACTAGTTTCTCACAAGTCTGGGAACTAGAATTATTCCGGCCATTCAGGCCGAGGTGGAGGTCGCGACCATGGCATCCAGTCGCCAGGTTATCAGCGACAGGAGGGTGGATCAGCTCAGATTAGTCAGGCAGGGTCATAGGGCCGTGGAGTAGGCCAGACTTTTGTGGTGGAGTAGGCCCAGCAAGAGCAGGATCTTAGACCCTATACAGTTCGAGGTACCATTCTAGTTGCCTCATTTTTATCTTCTTCTCTTTTCGACAAAGGTGATTCCCATAGTTTTATATCTGTTGTTATTGTGGAGAGTCTTGGTCTATGCATCTTTTCCTATACTAATATCTTGACACTAGACACACCGTTGGGGACTAGAACATCTAGTGTACATCAACTCAAGGAGTTCCCTCTAGAGATTGGTGGGTGTCACTTCCTATGGGACATCTATGTCCTTGAGATGACAGACTATGATGTCATCCTTGGAATGGACTACTTGGGTCCATTCCAGGTATTAGTTGATTGTTATCACCGTAGGGTGAGTTTTATATCACCAAAGGGCGGATCTTTTCTTCACAAGGGTGAGCGGGGTGTCCAGGCGAGTAGAGCGGGTCCAGAGCATCATTGGTTAGGAGGCATTACAGCCTAGATTTCTAGTCTATACTGGATGACTAGGGGACTTCACAGTTAGAATTTCCTCCAGTGGTGGATCGTTTCAGGGATGTCTTCCCAGAGTACTTTTCAGGTTTCCCCCCAATTTTTGTGGTAGACTTTTCTATTGAGCTCATACCTAGAGCGGCACCGGTGTCCATTCCTCCTTATAAGATGGAAACACCTGAGTTGCAGGAGCTCAATAAGCAGTTGGAGGAGTTGCAGGAAAAGGGTGCCATCTGAACCAGTACGTCTTCTTGGGGATAGCCTGTCCTTTTTACGAAGAAGGCAGATGGAACTCTTTGGCTTTGTGTGGATTATCGTAAGTTGAACCAATTGAAGGTCAAGAACTGATATCCCTTGCCGAGGATTTATGACCTCTTTGATCAGCTTAGAGGATCCTGGGAGTTATCGAAGATTCACTTGTGGTCTGGTTACCATCATTTTCACGTTAGACCATCTAATATACCTATCAAAGATTTTAATAGAAGGTATGGTCTATAAAAGTATACGGTTATGTCGTTCGGTCTCAATAATGTGCCAGTAGTTTTCATGGCACTGATGAACCAATTGTTCCATCCATACTTGGATTTTTTTCATGGTGGTTTTTGGGGATGACATCTTGGTGTACTCTCACACTCGACACGACCATGATACCCATCTTGCGATCTTTCTTAGTACACTAAGAGAGCATCAGTTATATGCTAAGCTCTCAAAATGCCACTTTTGGACGGACCAGATTTACTTATTGGGTCATTTTATCTTTGAGATGGGAGAATAAATAGACCCAGATAAAGTTATAGTTGTAGTTTCCTGGGAGTATCCAAAGAATGTCTTTGAGGTGCGGAGTTTTCTAGGGCTAGCTGGTTACTACATATGTTTTATACAGAACTTTTCATTCTTTCCAGCATAGCTGATAGGTCTGACTAAGAAAGGTGTGAAGTTCTTATGGTCAGAATCTTGTGAGTCAGCCTTTCAGGAGCTGAAAGGGAGGTTGACTTCAGCACCGATACTAGTCTTTCTGGAGCTGGGAAAGAGCTACACAGTTTATTGTGATACTTCAGGTATCGGTCTAGGATCTGTTCTTATGTAGGTATATGGATTCGTTGCGTACGGGTCTCGGTAGTTGAGGCCACATGAAAGGAATTACCCGACGTACGATCTGGAGTTGGCAGTTTTTGTTCATGCCATACGCTATTGGAGACATTATCTTCTAGGAGAGAATTTTGTGGTTTTCACTAACCACAAAAGTCTCAAGTACATCTTCACTCAGCGTGATCTAAATTTCAGACAGCGAAGGTAGGTCGAGTATCTTCATTCCTTTGACATTGAGCTTTCCTATACACCGGGAAAAGGAAATGTAGTAGATTATGCATTGAGAATGAGGACTCAGATACAGGCAGTTTAGGAGGCTAGTAGTGAGTGGCAGCTTATGTCTATGTTCTCTGAGATGAATTTGGAGGTGCGCAATAGGAAAGGGAAAACGTTTCTATCTTCGGTAACTGTTACCTCCACTCTTCTCGATCGGGTATGGATGAAGCAGCTATTAGAATCAGAAGGCCTAGTCCTGCAGGAGAGTATGTCATAAGAGGACCCTCTTTCTAGATGGACAGTAGGCGAGGATGAGATCTTGTGTTTCCAAGGATGCCTATGGGTGCCATCAGACATACATGAGGAGATGATGCGGGATTTTCATTCCTCAGTTTGGGATGTTCATCCTGGAATCACCAAGATGTATTGTGATCTACACCGCCAGTATTGGTGGCTAGGTATGAAGAGAGATGTTGTTGGTTTTTTCATGAGGTGTTCCACTTGTCAGCTGGTGAAAGCGGAGTATCAGCGACAAACAGGTCTTTTGTAGAAGTTACCCATTTCGGAGTGGAAGTGGAACGATGTCGCGATGGACTTCGTGACCAGTTTTCTGAGGTCGCCTTGAGGGAATGATGATGTTGGGGTTGTCATCAATGGGCTTACAAAGGTTACTCACTTCTTTTCAATCAAGGATATATTCAGTGTTGATGAGCTAGGGTGGTTGTACATCCGAGAGAGATTTTACGTCTACATGGAGTTCCAGAATCCATTTTTTTAGATAGGGATGCATGTTTTACTTATCGGGTCCAGCAGGGGATTCAGAAGGCTTTGAGTACATAGGTACATTTGAGTACAACATACCATCCCCAGATAGATGTTCAGTATGAGCGTATGATTCAGGTGCTTGAGGACATGATCCGAGCGTGTATTCTAGATTTTAGAGGTTTTTGGGAGAGACACATACCTCTTGTGGATTTTTCCTACAACAATAGTTTCCGAGAAATTGTACATATGCCACCTTATGAGGATTTGTACGGTTGGCCATGCTGATCACCCCTGTGTTGGCTGGAGGCAGGAGAGGCAGCTATGCCGGGACCTCGTCTTGTCCAGGAGACCACATAGTAGATTGAGTTGATTCAGAAGAGAATGCCTACTGCGGAGTCTCGTCAGAAGTAATATGTTGATCAGTGGATATGACCTCTAGAGTTCGAGGTTGGAGATCAGGTTTTTCTATGTGTCACACCGAGGTTGGGGAATAGAAGGATTAGAAGATAGGGTAAGCTTTCTCTGAGGTACGTCAGGCCATTTGAGGTGTTGTAGAGAGTTGAACGAGTTGCCTATCGGTTGTAGTTACCTCAGAGGTACCGGGATATGCACGACGTCTTCGACATTTCTTAGCTTCGACATTACTTTTTAGACCTGTCTCGTGTTTTTCAACCTGATGAGGCTGAGCTCAAAGAGGATGCATCATTCGAGGAGAATCCTATCCGGATTTTGGATTGTAGTACAAAGGTTCTCTGTGGCTGGCATGTTCCTCTTGTACGAGTGATATGGTAGCATGGGAAAGTACAGGATGAGACTTGGGAGAGGGAGGCCGATGTACGAGCACAGTGGCCGGAGTTGTTCGGGGTTGCTTCTTCGACGACACTCTAGGGAAATTCGGGGATGAATTTATTTAATGGGGGAAGTTTTTAAGAACTCGGACCTTATTTTCATGTACGTTTTCCTTTTCTAGTCATTTTTTAGAAAAAGATGGAATTTCTAGAAGTTGTGTAGGGGCGCACGGTTGGTGCACAGTTTAAACAAACCGTACGGCCAGCCCAATAATCTGTCCACCCTTAACAGTGGGCTTCGCACAGGATATGCATGGTTTATCAAACCGTGCAAGTAAGCCATGCGATGTCTCGGGATAAGACATTGGAAACCACATGGTTGGCACACTGTTTTCCAAACTATACGAGGTAATCGTGTGGCCACTTAAAGTTTGGGTTTTTAAGTCTTGGGCCACTCAGGATTTTCCATTCCTCCTCCCACTTGTGGCTCATGTGGGAGTTGAGATTTTCAGAGGTCTGGGTAGCTCCTTTGCTTGTTTTGGAGGCAAATCGAAGGGGTTTCTAGGTGGAATGAAGGTGTTTCTCCTCGGTTAAGTCCGTCTCTTGGTTATTTGAGGTTTTTTTTAGGGTTATATCTCTATCCCTCTCTTAAATTCATAGATCTACAAGGGTTTCATGTAGATATAGGGTTCTTTTGCCTTTGTGTGTTACAGGTTGACCCTGTTGATGTTAGGGAAGGTTTTTTGAGGTTTTTTCGAAGAGGCGTCCACCCGATTGGAGCGGGTTTGGGAAAAGAGGTCGTTTTCGCCAAACCCTAAGAAGTAGGTGGTTTGAGCCTTTTTGTTGAAATTCCTTGAATATTATGTGCAATTGCGACAATACCCTTGAATAGGGTATTGTGAATTTACCGTTTTACCCCTGTGTTTTTTCTTCCATGCTTGTATGCTTGTGTGGGGGTTAATTGGATGTAAATAATTTTGACTACCATGCTTTGGATGCTTTTCCATGCATGTTCTACTTACAACTGTTTGGTCCTGTATGGGCTATTTTCCCATGCCTAGTGATAGTAGGATGGAGTGTCGTATTCTGCCATGTTGAGATCTTATAGACTGATTTATCCAAGTAGTTCAGTAGGATTGCTTTGGCCTTATAGAATTACTATGCATTGACTTACATGGGGCCAGGAGAAACTGGTGTAGGAGACTAAAAGGAGATAGACCGAGTGATCTTTGTCAGAGAGTCCTTGAACATTGTAGACTATAAGGGGATAGACCGAGTGAGCATCTTTAGAGAGTCTTTGGACATTATAGACTACAAGGGGATATACCGAGTGAGCTTCCTTAGAGAGTATTTGAACATTATAAACTATAAGGGGATAGACCGAGTGAGCATCCTCAGAGAGTCTTTGTTTTACTTGAATTACCTTGAACCACTCCAGACTATAAGAATAATTGACCGAGTGAGATTCCTCAGAGAGTCTCTTGACCTTGGGGATATAAGGGGAATTAACTTGTGTACTTCCTCAAAGAGTCACTAACTACCTTAGACTATAAGGGGAATTGACTGTGTGAGATTCCTCATATAGTCTTGTTTATATAAAACTAAAAAGGGAATTGACTCTGTGTGCTTCCTCAGATAGTCTAGTAATGAACTCTTGTGACAGAACCAGAGGGGTTAGACTGAGTGTGCTACCTAGAGGGTTTCTTGTACTTACTAGGTATGACCAGAGGGGATAGGCTATGGGATCTTCCAAGAGGGATACCTATTGGTGTTTATCTATTTTGTTAATTGTTTCTTGATATTGAAACTTTGTATTGTTTACTATTGAGTACTTTCTTGTTTACTGCTTTCTCTATGTCACCTGCCATATATTCGCTGACTGTTAGGCACATTTCTTTGGGTGGTTTCCTACTGGGATTTATTCTCACACCCTGTTTGGGTCATGATTTTTGGGTCAAAGCAGATTATATTGCTGCATGTATAGATAAGGGCAAGATCCCTTTTACTTCATGTACTTGACGTGTTGTGGATCTGGAAGGCATGGGACCATGATTAAGCTTGTGATGCTGAGGAGATGTTTATCTGTTTCTTTGTACTTGGGTTTGGTTCTATTTTTCATTCTAGCATTGTGATCTGTTTGGATTATTTCCTAGATATATGTATCATGCATCATTTATATATATGTTCTCTAGTGTTTCTTACATTCGCTCTTTTACTGTTTACTTTTGTATGGATCATTACTACTTCTGCTATTTCTTTTGTTTTTCTTCCATTGTGTGCTATGTCAATGAGGGAATAGTTTCCCCACTATCACACCCAAGGCCCTCACTGCTAGTCGACAGCCTCTGGCATTCGGGAAAATGCTCTTGAGGCCATGTGACCAACCGGTACGGGGTATCTCTGGGTGGCTTCCAAAAATGGGACATTACAGATCATGTGGTATGTGCTAATCTTTGTACTGAAGATGATCCAACAATTAGTGAGATTGATAACATGATTGTTGATTTTGCAATTGATTATTTAAATAAAAAGATTGATTTTTTTCCTAAAAATGATCTTTCTTTAATTTTTGGTATGTTATAAAACATGGAAAATGAAATCACTTATCTTGAGGATAGGTATTAAGTAATGCATAAGATATTGAAGAAAATTTTCAACATATGTGAAAATATCTCCATACAATTTTTAGTTTCTAAGATAAATAATGATAAGATTAAAGTAATATGCTCCAAACATAAAGAATAGTGGATAAAAATAATCCAAGAGATGGTTGAGGACACTAAATAACATGATAATAATATCCATTCATTGGAGTAAAATATAAAAAACAACATTGATGTCAAGAATAATTAGTTTTAAATAAAATCAAAGAGTATCAAAGAGCATGACTCACTATTACATGAAGTGAAAATTAATTCCCACAATAAGGGTTCCCTTTCATCCATTGTAAGGGTTCCCCCTCATCCTTTTAGAGGGGGGGTTATCAAAAATCAATAAAAATGAAGGCCTTCAAGCCATTCGGGGGAGATAAAGTGTCTATTGAAAATATTAGAAAAGTATATGAAGATAGAATATAGTTTAATAAAGTCAAAATTAATTCCCACAGTATGATATGTCTTATATCAGAAATGAAACTGACTAATCATGAAAAGACTCGTGATGTGAATTTATAATCAAATAATTATGTTTCTACAGTAACATAATGTTATTTTGACGATTCTACTGAAAAAAATCATCCATAATATAAAAATAACATCATTACATCATCTAATGATATCTCTCGAGAATATTCTTTGAAAAAGGAACCATCCATATCTCAATGTAATAATTTTTAAAAGTTTTTTTCTATAAAAAGTTCATGTTTAAATAAAACAAAATACGAATATAGTTGAGGATAAATGAATAATAACCTTCAAGTATGTATATTGTGTCAATAATAAATACTAATATTGGTTCCCCGACAAGATCACAATATGTGGTAAATAATACCCAAAAACAATATGCTAGTTATGATGTAAATTATGAAAAACATACAAAAGAATATCAATATTTGTGGTTCAATGTTGGTGTTGCAACAGATTTTGGAATTGTGAACTATATTTTTATCAAATCCATTAAATGAAAAAGATAAAATGATTCCTATTTCAAGGGGAATCAATCTGGTGAATATGAAACATTCACATAGAAAAAATAATTTTTCAACACAAAATATATTTGATTAATGCAATTATTGTTGTGATATTGGAAGATAAGGTGGCGAAAAAATTAATGCATGTCTATCAAAAAATTTATAAGAATAGAATGAGAAGAGAAGGATAAAGAATAAATAAGAGTCCTCCTTGGGAATAAATATAAATAAATTTAAAAAACATATTAGTCACAAGAAATTTAATAATAATTCATCCTTGGACAAAAAGATGAATAAAAAATAGATTTTAAATAAGTCCAAAATGATTATGAAGAAGAGTTCTAAATATAACAATAAATACATGAAGAAATTCACTCATGTTAATCCATGTAGAAACTCTAATAAAAATTCCAATAAATCCAAAGATATATTAGTTTTATGGACAACAGATTTGTATAGAGAAAGAATATTTGAAGAAGTACAAGAAAACTCTTGTGAATAAGGAAAAATGAATATTCCTCATGAAGAATATACATTTCATGAGAGGTTATCAACAAAGATCCACTCTTTTATTAGAGAAGTTATGTGAGGGAGTTGAAACATGGATGGAAACATTTCTAAAGAACATTCAACAATAATTCTAGAAAAAAGTGAATTCATAAAAAGGATTAATATTTCACCAGGGGATACAAGTGCATTCAAATATATTATTAAAAAAATTCAAAAATTAATAGAATTGAAGAAATTTTTATATCCATGATACTATAAGAAAAATTATAAATGAATAATAGACATTAAAGCATGAAAAATGGTGAAATTGGAACAACTTGGTTAAGATAACAATCTCAACCTTTTTATTCATATTGAGAAGTAAGAAGACCCACCATATTACCATATAAATTTTTTTGTCCATTATTTATAGGGAATTGAAGATTGTAAATATAATAAAGGGGATACCTATGTTGAATATTATATTGTCATATTTTAAAGCCATAATATTCATTCCAAGCTTTATGGATGTCTCCATAATGGATGTGATCAAAACAATTGATATTCACATTTATTGACATATAGAATAATAATTGATGAAATGATCCATATTGATGTAGTGAAGGGAGTTCACTCCTCCAGGGTGGGGGAACTTGAAGAAGATGTAGTCAATACTAAATGGAAAAAAGGGTGATGATCCCATCATGGATTGATCTTAGAAATTGGTATTCTAAATAGATTTTTTTAAAGTAGATCATCTTTTACGATAATGTGGAAGTAGTCAACCCTTAAAATTCACAAGTTGAAAATTAATTTTGTTTTATTCTCACTATTTTTTTATCATGACATTTATTCTTAAATATATTTATCATTATGAAGTTGATTGAGTAGTTTTTTCCATGAGGGAAGAAAAAATGAAAATAGATGTATCTAGAATTATATATCTCATGAATATCTAAATATTATAGGAGGTGTATTATTGAAAGTGTCATTAAATTGAAGAGAATATTAAGAAGTTACAAGGATATTATAAATCATTATATTTGTACTTTTAAGTTTTTAATATATTTTTTGAAGTGATTTTAGTAGTTTCAGGTTGATTTCAATTGGTGTTTATCATTTGTATTATCCTATAATATAGTTGGATAGTCTTTGAAGAAGATTGCGAATTATCGTTTCATTTGGTATCATTCAATTTTATATTGGACAACCTTTTTGTATCTATCTAACAATATTTCTTTCTACATCAATCATGGCTTAGAAAATGTAGAGTCAAATGATTAATGGAATGTTTTAAATTATGAATTGATATATCTTTTCCCAAGTAATTTTTATTTATTTTCAATAAGTGGAGAGAAAGTGGAATGAAAGTGTGAAACGAAATGGGTATAGATGGCATGACACATATTAAAATATCATTTATATATAGTTATTGATCAAAAAATAAAAATGGGGAGATTTAAAGTCCTACTTTGTGTTTGTGTTTTATTTGTTATCAATAAGTTTTTAAATATGTATTGGAGAATGAGAACTGCTTGGAAGGAAGTGTATTTGTGTTCCCAAGTATGTTGGAGTAACATACATGGATTATTAAAGATCATATTTCTAGGTGATGTAGTGATTCCTAGGGAAGTGTTATGGATTCATCTAATAGCATTGGATTCTACTTTTGGAAGATTTTCCTTATAAATATAATTATTGTTGAACTTCTATTTAACTTTCAAATATTTGGGCTATGGATAATGCACTTTTTTTACCATAGGTAAAGGCCATGAAAATATTTATTTTCATTGAAGATTACATGAAAAAATTATTAAGGAAATGGAATATTATTCTAGATAAAATATATTATTTTCATTAATAAGAAGTTTTGATGTACATGCTATTGAAATATTATATCATGATGTTTTTAAGATGGTGTTAAAGAATATTTTAAGGCCATGTAAAATGTAATACATTTTACATGAGGAATGGTAAAAGAGAGGTATAAAAATTGTGTCGGAAATATATTTATTACTTAAGAATTTTATAAGTAATAATTTTATTCTAATTTTTTTTTAAAGACCAACCCACTTGGAAACCAAGACCGGCTCAACAAAGGGAAGATATGGGACCCATAGATTAACAGTGCCCAAGGGAATCAGCACGGGTAAGACTATGGGTTCTATTGAAGGTATGGACGTTATATAATTCCAATAGTGAGATCATGTTATCAATTTTATTTTCACCATGTGGGGTGGCATGATAGTAATGAGAGACGGTGTGTGGCAGTGTCAACAGGGGTTTGGGACTTTTGGTGAGATAATGGGATTATGTAATTTATAATTATCTGGCATAAAAATCCATGATTCTATGTGGGACAAGAATTTACCACACACTATACCAATTTCATTAAAAAATACATTTTACTAATGGTAAGATGTGGCTTATTCAGACCATTCGATCAAGTGTGGTGTTGTCATAATCCTATACCACCTGAGAATCATTAGATTGAATGGATCATCTACCATTGATGTGACACAAAGATCATGTCTACAATCAACAAAATAAAAAATAAGACCACAGATTCATCAAATAAGTAAGATTCAACATCCTTTGATCCATGTGATATACAATCATACATTACATTCAATATTAATAATGTCACATGCATGAATAGAGGGATACCATGATGAATGATTAAGAAGAGTTCTTTGGATGAAGCAGACACAGATTATTCCACGGGTATGCTCAAAATTAATTTTTATGCATGAAGTTATACTTTTATTCATTTAGACTGAGTTAAAATAGTGGTAGTGGCTTCAGCGGCATGAAATCTTCAAACAGAATGGATGAGCCTTCATGAACTTATTTATAGTATAATGAATCCTTGGATATTCAAACAATTGTTGTGTAGGTGTGAAAAAAATAATAAAACTTGAATCCTTATGGGTTTAAATATATTTTTACACTTCCTAAATAAAGTCACCCTACAAGAAGAATTGAATACTGAATAATTTTTTTTATTTTTAGTGAGGTGTGGTATTTGTGATGTTGTGTGATGAATAGATATTTTGTTAATTATTCGGGTATTTAAATTGTTTGCATACTACTAAATCCATGCATGTAATGGGATTGAACAAAATATTGAGGGATCCATGGCTGATCCTGATTCCATGTTAGAAGTAAATACACCTTAACCCCTTGGGGTGATTGATACATGTATATAAATATTGAGGGTTCTCACCCATGTTAGACGAACTCCATGTAGAAACAACTTTTTGTTATTTATAGTAAGAAATTCACATGATGAAGGAATAAATAACATTCATTAGGGTATTTTGATTACATTTCATGGTGATGGTAATACCCTCACGTTATGGGCCATTCATGAGATACTATCAGGTATTAATAATTTCAAAATAAGGGTGCATGAAAAAAATGAATACCCATTCAAATTATGGGTTATTAAAGATAAGAAAAATGTAATACCTTTTCCAATGGTATTAATTTTTGAAGGATAAAAATAAATGTGTTTAATTGATAAGCACGTTTAATTGAGGATTTAAATGGGGTAATTTAAATCATGAAATTAAATGAGACCTCATGCAACACATTATTCTTTGTGTATAAATATGTGCATGAAGTGTATTGGAATAGAATCATTTATCTCAATATCTTTTAGATATTTTGATATAGAATTTTCATCGAAGAAAAGGATCCAAAGCTGGGTAATTTAGAAGATAATCATAAAAACCAGAGAATTTTAAGAGAATTATCAAGACTATAATTTAAAATTTTCATGAGTAAGTACATAAGAATGTGTGATCAAGAAATATTATAGAGAAAGATCATATAATCATCCTACAGTGGATAACCCTTCAATATCATTTATGAAATGGTGGTGCTATTATAAAAAAATCAACTAAATACCAGTTGTTCTAGTGTAAATAATTCAATAAACTTATTAAGAATTATTCACCTCTTGCAAGAAATTTTTTGCCAATTATAGGTACTTGGAATCACTAAAAAAATTGATAAAAAAATCTTTAAAACAACCATAGGTTGATCACGGAAAGGATTTGGCCTTAGAATAAATCCATATAAAAATCATGGTGTTTTATTCATTGATTTCATTTTTTAATATAAGATAAGTAGTATATAAAATAATGAGAGATCAGGGCCTTAACCAGCCAAAAAGGTTCAATGAAAAAATAATAATTCATAAAAATTAACCACTAATTCACCCCCCCCCCCCCCACCATCTCAATAAATCTAACCTTGTTATATACAATGAGGAATTCCAAAATAAACATTCGAGTAGCACATACTACTAACCATATAAATGATATCTCGACTACCAGAACTATCAAGATGAAGTAGGGATTGAGCATTACAATTAAGAAGTGCCTAAAATTCAAAAATCTAGAGAGAAAAATTCACATGAACATTTAGTGAAATTAGTCTTGAAATTCATAGAAAATGCTAATATTAGTCTCAAATAACATGAGTCACAACTTAATAAACATGATTATTTACTTATGTTTCGATAGGAGATGGAAACAACATTGAAAAAACTATTGAAATTCAGGTTTCATTTTTTACTAACCCATCTTTACATTATGATATAGGGAATAAAAAAGAGGAAGATAAATATAAGGTAGAGGAATTAAAATTTGTGGGAGTAGATAAGGAGTATAACAATAATAAAGAGTTATACTATCTCACTAAAATTCTAAAGTAATAAGAAAAACCATCGCTTCTATGATTTTAATAAAAATAAGAGATACCATGGAGGATCTCATTAATGAAATAGTGAATGAGAAGGAGGATCAGTATCATGTTGAATATAGATCCATAATTAAAGAATTAAAACAAAGAGAATATGTTGAGGAGGAATAATATGATATTTATAAACATTTTAAAGATAAGGAACCTCCACTACATGATGAAGAGGATGATAATACATCTAAAATTTTTATACACATAAAAAAAGTAAAGAATGTAAAACAATACCAATTGGTAGAGAAGTAATAATTATATGATCTTACTAAAATTTTCATAGAAGAAAAACCTATGACCCCAAAATAAGATAAAAATTATTATAAAATTATAGGTTCGAACCTAAAATTCATATTAAATATGATTCTACACTATATTATAGAGGAAAATGCTATAAATTTTATTCAAAATTTTATTTTCTTATGCCTTCATTAAAATTTTTAATTTCTTGGACTGCACCTCCATAGGTTTTAAGAAGCTTCTATATAATCAAAGAATAATATATACACCAGACAAGTATAATTTAATGTAATTTATCAATATGTACTAGGTAACTTTCTATTAATATTCAATTACATGTAACTTTAGGTAAGATCTATCTTAAAATCCTTAAAAAAATATATTCTAGGAGGCATCCCAGATTTTTTACTACTTTCATAGGGATTAGTTTCGTTTTTTATTAATTCTCACGCTAAACAATATTAATACCCTTATTCTTTTTTATATTTATTGAAACTAACCTTTCACTTTTCTTTATTATCCTAATTTTATAGTGCTAGAGTAGGAAGATCTTAGAAGAAATAGAGAATAAACCAACACTCACAAGGATTTCCAATAAAATCAACTTATTTCTGAGATCAAGAACTCAAAATTAATTAAAATAGGTGAGAACTTCAGTATCCACTTATTTTTTAGTCATCATTATATTTTTTATAAATTCATCCATTGAATTCACCCCCCCCCCCACCTTAGTTGAAAATTGGGAACAATGTTCATATTAATTATAGAAAAGTAATCCTTGGAATCCCTCATACATATTACCATGTTTTGATCGACCTAGTATACATCATTTCTTAAGAGATATATTTATTATCATTGTACAATGTTGGATTCATCATCATTATAAATTTTAGAGATATAGGTGTACATTTGATAAACTTATATTCTTATTCCATTTTTTAGTTATTTTAAAAGTAATTGTTGCAATGGTTTCAATTCGTGATTTTGATTCTTATAATCTTGCACTAAGTAAACTAATTTTTGGTTCTCATTAAATTAACAAATTGAATAATACATTATTTTTCCCATTCCAATTATTGTTTTGAGAAATTTTTGAAATGTTATTTTTTTCCCTTTTTTCTTGTGAGAACTCTATATGTGCGTAACTTCTAGAAACTTATTGTTTTTATTAATTAAGTATGATTATTTTAAACTAAATTAAAATTACTAAGGCCATCAACTAATATATTATTTTTTCACTTTGATATTTAATCCCACCCTACATCTTATCGTTCTAAAAAACCTTGGATACAATGGAATACCTTGATAAGAGTCCACATTAGAGGAAAATTTTTTCTTCTTAAATTTTATTCCTTAGTATAATTGCATGATCCTTGTTCTATAGATTTAAAGAGGTAGTTTGGTATTTCATGGTGTTCTTATGTGAGATATCCATAAATGAATGTGGGAGAATTTTCTCTTGGTTATTTGAAATAAATGGTTCATAATTATTCATTCATTATTCCAAATTTTGTGTTCTTCCATTTCTAAAAAATAAATAAAATATAAAATGAAGAAAAAATATAAATTGATAAAAATATAAATGTTGAAAGATCATAGTTCTAGAAATTTTGAAAAGCTAAACCACATTCATTCATTATTTAAGATTGTTTAGTGGATCAATGTGAAATAGGATAATAAAGTGCATACGTCATCATTTAAGGGAACATAAAGGGGGTTCTTATTATAATGAGCTTTATTGAATATCATTATTTTCACGTAAATATGTTATCCATCATTTTAAATCCTCTAAAATTAATTTTTCACATAATAATCTTCATAACATTAACCTTTTATTTTAAACCTAAATGTAATGTTCTCATGGTTATTTTAGATTAATTTCTATGTGAAAATTGATATAACTTTCATGCTTATGGTTAGATTTCACACACTTGAAATTGAGTAAAACTCTATATCATATGATCTTGGTAAATAAAGAAATAAATTTATATTCTGGTAATTAATAAATAGAAATAATATTTATGAGAGGTTGAATTTTGGGAGTGTAAGAGAGGAGAATGTCTTGAATTGTGAATTTTTTATGAAGCATGATTTCACATAACATTAGTAGTTAAGTTTTATTCTTTTTAAATATTCAATTACAATTTTATATTCCTAATAATGATAATTTGAGAGTACACCATGTAGAGGTATGGATTAATTTTGATTGTATGTTGTGATTTTTCTTAGGTATAGACAAATATTTAAGTGTGGGGTAGTTTCATGGCTTTAATTTATATAGATTTTTACTATTAACATCACTGATTTTCTTTCAATTCTTATCTATTTATCATTATTTTATTTATTTTATGGTATGAAAATAGCTATTCTGGGATTTTAATGATTTTTTTGGAATCTAGAGTAAAAGGGATAAATAAGGTATATTTTTGGAAATGGAAATAAAAAGGTAATTTTAGAAAGAAAAATAATGATAGGCCTTATAACTAGGACCCACAAGAGAAGCCATCCATTGTGTGGAAGTTGAATTGGATTACTATAGGAACCATTAACTATAGTATCATGATAATAAAATGGGAAAATCTTTTTTTGGGTTGGTGTATGGGTGAAAGAAATATAGTGGGGGAACCACAGTATATGAATAAGTGGTTACCTAACCATAATTCTGATGCAAGACTCAATTTCATGTGGGAACAATTCTCATTTTCAAATATGTACACTAGAGTTGATATGAAACTATTATATTTGTTTCATTTACCATTCTCATAGGGTTTTCATGGGCCTATAGGGACTTGTACCCTGAAAATATCACTGCATCATGGAACTTCGATGAATTCTAGGTAGAAACCCAAGCTAAGATGTTATAAATGGTTTTATGTCGTATTCTACTCATTTGCGCTAAAATTTCTACTTTATTCATGAATTATAATTTAATTAAGTGAGAAAATTATAGAGTTTTCTTATTAATATTTCATGTATTAAACAATATAAACATTCATAGGGAAAGTAGATTTTTTATTCCATGATGCACTCGCTGAAATGTAGAGCACCATGGATTGGAAATGACTCTAGAATAGTGGTTTTAAGAGCTTCATGTCATAGTAATTTCCATGCATCATATATGAAATAAGAATATAATCAAATCAATAAAAAATATGTGGTTAGTTTCATGTTTTGGGATAGTATAATAAGTTCTGTTTGAAATCTAAGGGGTTTTCATGGTTGTGTTGTGTTGTTCTACACACATCATGGAGAGTCATAATTTGGTAGTGGATTGGCAGGTTTCAATTTCGAGAAATTTTCATCACAGTGTAATCCCTATGCTTCATTGAGAATCATAAATAAATAAGGGGATTCAAAACTATGACTAAGTTTCACAGTAGAATAAAGATCTTTCCCTGAGATATTACAAAGATTTTCCCCCAGTTTTTTGGATTTATCATTACTATGGGTTTTTTCAACATAAGTATCTCTATACACTTTGATTAATCTTAATGAAGTGGTATCATGGTCAAGATTTCTAGTAAATAAATGGGTTGGGATTTGGTTGTCGTGACCCGTCCCCTGGGGCCCATGTCGCGACTACCACAGGCTTGTCTCCCAAAGTCCAGGGGATAATGACTATCACCAAAGGAATTATCCTTATAATGGAGGAATTTTCCCTGTACCTATACACACGCACACTCACAACCCTAGCCCACAATTCTAAAAAGGAAAACTTGTATACCACTATGAAACCCACTGAGTGTATAGGTACAATCTATAAGTAAAATGGTCCAAAATACAAACCCAACAAAAGACAAGCTACAAACAAGGGAGTACAAGGTCTCTGATAATCTGTCTACAGAAAACTATACCTGAAGGGTAGGATAAGAGTAACTTCTAGAAACCGTAAGAGTACGCCTCGCCTATCTGATCTCACTAGGCACTTCCTGGTCCTGGACCACCAAGGTCTCTATCGAAGCGTCTATCATCCGAACAATACACAACACATGCAGGAAGATCTTGTGTAGGGATGAGTAATAGAATACTCATTAAGTACCCAAAAATAAAATAGTAATACCACAAAGGAAAGTATACACAAAGTAGACTACCAAATAGATACATGGATTGTAGCCTTAAAGAAGTAATGTCGAGAGAGATTTACTAGAGCCAGCTCACACTGGTATAAACTTAAGTATAGAAAGAAATATTATCAGTTGTAAGGCCAAACATCTTGTATTGTTGACGGACTCATCCATGATGAGTAACTAAGGTTTTTTGGGCCATTTAGGAATGCTCGTCCACTGGGCCACTAAGGTTTGTTCATCACTGAGGTCTTTTGGTCCACTGAGGTATGCTCGTCTGTCCGGTCACTAAGGTCTGCTCATCTGTAATGCTGCTGAGGTGCCCTCATCTACTGGGCCACGGAGGTCTACTTTTCTATCAGTACACTGAGGTCTACTCAGGACATATATTAGACCACTAAGGTCTGCTTGTATTCTAGTACATGATTGTCCTCTTGACACTTCCTTCTCACCACAACCAGTCGTAGCATTCCCGCTCGTAGAGCACTTGATTCTGGGAAAATCTACTCCTAAAGCCATCAGTCATATATCAACCTCTATAGAAACTCATTTGGAATGTTCTAAAATCATTGTCTCATCTCATGGGTCCCAATGCCACAAATGGATAATCAATCGGATGCACAGCTTTGAAATTATGGATGTTTTAGTAAAAAGGGGATGGTTGGGTTCGGGTCCGATCCGACCCGGCCAGACCCACTCGATCTGAACCGACCCAGATCCGACCCAATAAAGGTTAAACCCATCCCACTTTTCAATGGGTCTGGAATTCCTTCTCAAGCCCAGACCACTATGAGCGGGCTAGATTTCCACACCCTGATGCGGCGGTGGTCGTCGCATCTGCTCCCGGTCCACATAGTGGGTTCACCATGGGGCCCTCCGACCATGGTCCCATTAGACCGTAGCCCATTGGACACCCGTTTCTTCGGTTTTGTGGCCAATTCTATGGGGACCTCCACCATCGTTGCATGTTGTCATCTTGCATGACTCCCACACGTAGCTTCCTCTAGTGTCGGTGCTCTGGCGGTTTCTTTCGCGGACCACCAGACATGCTCTGGTGGTCCTTTCTTCAATCCTCAAGCATCTTTGTGTTCCACGGGTCATTTACATCACTATTATGTGGTCCAAGTCATCTCACTTTTGATTTGGAGGTCCATTCATGAAGGTAACCTGCCAGAAAAGTACAATACGACCATGTGGGTCTGTTAGTGAAGAATAATAGGATGAGGTTAGAAAGAGTACCAAGAACTCTTAAGGGAAGCATAATGGCCTTGTTCATTCATCCTTCATCTATCACATTAGAAGGAAACTAGGAAGGGATTAATTACCAAGTTCTTACACATAAAGTCCCATAATATATAACCCATTCCACATAAATTAATGATCCACATATCAATAAGTTAGTGGGTTCATCTGCATTCGTCATTTGGAAAGAAAGAATGGGGATACCGGATCATAAAGAATAAAACCCATACCTCGAGGTTGGATCATTTGTTGGAGAATATCACACTGCTTATATTGTTCATTCCTTGATTATTATCCCACTATTGTTTTTAGTGATCCTTCTAAGGTTTTACGAATTGAGGGATAATGGTGCTCGTCGTCACGGGAGATTCATCGATCATCACTCGCCAAAACCAAATCTCCATGTTCATAGCAATCCTCGATCATGCCAACGGTCAGTCTTAGGTTAATCCATTAAATGGAAAAAATTCATTTCAGTGATTCTGTTACGTTGTTTCATTTATGAAACATCGTTTCTATAACTCTACAATGAAATTAAAAATTCAAAAAAAACTAAAAGTTTATTTTATTTTTCCTTAAGGAAATTCATTTATTAATTTTTTTAAAAAAGTCTAAAAATTACCTTTTTTCCTTGACCCGTTACGGTCAATGTTAGGTCCTTTCATAGATGAATTCATTATTCTAGATGTAATGGTGCCCTTATATTTTTAATATGGTCACCTGTTTAGAAGTTTCCAAAACTGGTCACATGCGCTATTTTAAATCAACATAAAAAATTTCAAAAACTTATTTTGAGCTCACCAGGACTCGGAATCAAGTTCCATATGAGCGCATGGTCTCAAAATAATACAAAATAATTTTTGAAAAATTACATGGAATTTATGACACATTACATTACCCCTGCCTTTAGGGCTTTACATACTCATAAGCCTAAACAAGGGCTAAACAAAAAAATTGGGGTACTGAACTTGGATCGGAGACTCTCGTTCCCTAGTTCTCTCTTAGAGATTTCTTTGCTACCATTGAATGTGCACGAGAGTAATCGACCATCCACAAAGGACCCACACTTTTTGATCCCCAATCTCTATTGGGAACTCCATAAACATCACCACATCATCAATATCCAACTCGTCCCAGTCAATGATGTGTGATGGATCATGCATGTACCTCCTCAGCTATGATATGTGGAAAAATTTTGCACCTGGTGCATCTATGGGGGGAGAGCTATGTGGTATGCCACCTCACCAACTCTCATCAGAATCTAAAAAGGATCGACAAACCTTAGAGATAGCTTGTCACCCATGCCAAATAACTGCAACCCCCATAGAGGTGAGACCCAAAGGAACACATGGTATCCCTTCTCAAACACCAAGGGCCTTTGTCTCCTCTCATCATAATATTTTTTCCTTCTCTATGAAGTTCTCATATACTCCTATATGACCTGCACCTTTTAGGGGTAGCCCATACTATATTTGGACCCATGATTGCTGACTCCCATGGGTCTCTCCAGCATAACAGTGACCTGCATGGTCTCTCATACAGTGCCTCGAATGGTTCCATACCAATGGTGGAGTGGTAATTATTGTTGTACCCAAACTCCACCAGTGGATGGTGATCCTCCCCACTATGCTCGAAGTCCAGGATACAAGCATAGATCATGTCCAATAAAACCTAGATAGTCCTCTCTGTCTGACCATCTTTCTAGGGGTGTAAAGTTGTGATCAAGCATAGCTGAGTCCCAAATACCTCTGGTAATCCCTTTCACAACCAGGATGTAAATAACATGCCTTGATCTAAGACTATCTTCGATGGGACTTCATGGAGTTGAACTATCTCTTGTATGTAGAGGAGTCCCTAGGTCTCTGCTGAACCCTGCTCTTGGATGGGTAAGAATTGGTCTGACATGGTGAGTCGATCAACAATCACCCAGATGGTATCGTCCACCCTAGATGTGCAGGGTAAACCCATTCTGAAGTTCATCGAGAAAACATACCATTTCCACTCTGGTACCTCAAGTGGCTGAGTTAAGCCTGCTCAAACTTGATGTTGTGCCTTCACTTACGGACAAGTGAGGTACCGATAAACAAATCTCTCCACTACCTACTTCATCCCTTTCCATAAATACTGAAATCAGAGATTTTGGTATATATTCATCACTCCAAGATGTATTGCCAAAGGGGAGGCATGGAACTCCCTCATAACTTCCTCACGTGATGCCACTGGTATAAAGGCGCATCCTTTAAAAAGGATGATGTGCTCCTCACCTATCTAAACTCTATTTGGAGCTTGTCCTGAGGAAAAATAAGTATGTCGGGCCTCATAGTCAACATCCAGAAGTTTTTCCTCCCTATCTCATTGTTATAGTGGGGTAGTGATAGCCATCAATTTAAGATAAGCTACTCCATCACCATCCATGAAGGATATCTATATCACAGCTAACTACTGTGACGCTTCACTCAAAAATTAAAAACTGGATCTTCTGTTGAGCCCAACCTCCCCGAAATTTCCCTTCCCTTGAGTATAGACTATCTCAAAGCCATAGTATTGGAGGAAATCTATCCACCATAATTTCCTCATGTTTTGTTACTTCTAGTATAAGATATACCAGATACTTTTGTAGTCAAAGTGGATGGTGAAAAACTCTCCCACAAAGTAGTTCCCCAACATCTTCAAAGCAAAGACCACTGATACTAGATCTAGGTCAGGGGTTGCGTAATTATGTTCATACTACCTCAACATCCATGAAAATTAAGTAGTAACTACTCTCACTTGAATCAGGTTACAACCCAGTTCATTCACTTATGTGTTGCATACCACTACATACCCAATGCCCTCCTCTATTAGTCTCAAGATGGGGGCACTCGTCAGTCTCTGTCTCAGCTCCAGAAAACTCTGCTGGCACCTCTCCGACCACACAAGGGTTATTCCTTCCATGTCATGGATGATAAGGGTTCTACTACCATATAATATTTAGGCACAACCCTCTGATAGTATCCATCCAAAACTAAGAAACTCTGCACCTCAGTCATGCTCTTGGGTGGCACTCAAGCAAGCACTTCCCCTATCATTGTTGGATCCACTGCAACTCTAGCCTCTGAAATGATGTGTCCCAAAATGTGGGCCTCCTGAATCTAGAACTGAAACTTCAATAGATTATTATAAATATTCTGCTCTCATAGTGTATCTAGGACTATCTATAGGTGTTTATTGTGCTCCTCATCAGACAATGAGTACACCAATATGTCATCAATGAATACCACAATGAACTGGTCAAGGTAAGCCTGGGAGATTCTATTCATGAGTCCCATGATCATTTTTGGGGAATTGGCCATGCCGAAAGTAATCACTATGAACTCATAGTGGTCATAATGATATCTTAAGGTTGTCTTTGGTATATACTCATCCTGTACACGAAGCTAATAATAGCATGATCTAAGTTCTATATAAAAGAACCATATCACTCCCTTCAGCTGACCAAAGAGGTCATCAATCCTTGGAAGTGTATACTTGTTCTTCATGGTCTCCTAAATCAGGTTCCGAAAGTCTATTCACATCCTCAAACTCATATCTTCCTTCTTGAAAAATAATAATGGGGCATCCCATGGTGAAACACTGGGTCTCACGAATCCCTTTTCCTACAAATCCTCCGGCGGTACTCTCAACTCATGAAGCTCTGTGGGAGCCATCTGATATGCTATTGTGAATATCAGTGTCGTATCGGGGTACAAAACGATGCAGAAGTAAACCACCCTATGAGGGGGTAATCCCAAAACATCCTCAATAAATATTCCTTCATACTCATCCACTACTACAGGAAAGTTAAGACTTTTCTCATCCACCGAACCGGGGGTGAGGCTAGCCAACAGGTGAGTTATCATCTACACCCTCCTCAAATAAATCGCAACTTGTACTGAAAGAGATACATTTTCACTGGTGAAGGAAAACATGGTCTTATATTTTTATACACACTGCACTTTTCACCTGAAATAGTCTATCTGAGAATGAACTACGGATAATCAGTCCATACCAAATATGATGTCATAAGTCCTTGATGCTGCTACTAGTAGATCCCAGATAAATCTCTCACCTCCAAGAATAATATCACACTACCAGAACCAGTGTGTGATCATTGAATCCCATCCTATAAGAGTCTCTAATCATACCGATCGATCCAACAGCTCCACCGAAGTCTTCGATCTCTGAGCAAGGTCAATGGTAAGGAATGTTTGATTGTCACCTATGACTATATAAACTAAAAATAAGGTGGAGAATATATAGATCATACCACCAATCAACTCTATAGTGTTGTGGTCATATACCTCCATCACCTGAATATGGCCTTGCCCCTGTCCACAGGCTCCTGGAGCCCATAGAAGACCACATGGGGGTTGTGGTTGTAGCACCTCGAACATCCTCCCACTACCTTCTACTCTTCTAGCACCCCTTCCACCTTTTCTTCCCTGTGTACCACCCTGATCAACCCTCTTCCTCTGCCTCGGTGGTCCCTCAACCATCCACTGATTCTCTTCATGACGAGTTAAGAATCATGATCCCTATTACTATGCATGTTGTAAGAGTATTACACCCTACTCATCTAATGAATCACTCTACCCTAGGGTCTTATACCACTGATCCTACGTCCAGGGGTCATCCCTTGAAATGATTAGTCTACTTGGGCCCCTGTGTCTACTTCCTACTACCCATGACTGAAGACTCTACCACCTGGTGTCTACTGGTTTCTCTTGTTGTTGGCGCTTACTCCGCCATGAAGCTCTCCGCAAGTAGGGCATTCTCCAGCACACCATCTTGAGTAGGGATGTTAAATGATGCAATTTATTCCCGGATCTCCCACTTTATTCCCTTCGCAAAGGCTCTAGCTTGGAATAGGGGGTATCACACCATGTCCTTAAGTAGAGAGAAAGATTGGTGAATCTCACTGAGTACTCCACTATTATCATGCTACCCAGTTGTATTTGTAGTAGCTCCTGTATGCACAATAAGCATAAAATCACTAGAAATAACTCCTCTCTAAAGAGGTTCTAAAAGTCTGTTTGGATGAGGGTCTCCTCATCATGTTTTTGGATCATCATGATCCACTATCTCTCCATTTAGCCCTGTAAAAGGGTCACAGCTAAGATTTCCATCTAGTCAAGAGGTATCCTCACTAGACAGAAGATTCACCTAACTACCTTGAGGCAATCCTCGACCACCTGGGATTTAGTCTCACCCCTAAACCTATGAGGTATCTACCTCTATAACTCATTAAGGCACTGATCCTGTGTGCGTCCTCAGCCGATATTGTCGGTAGAAACTGTTGATCAATGGGTGGTGGAATTGATGGTGCACCTCCCGGTGGGGCCATCTATAATACTAGTCCATGTATTGATGCCCCATATTTGGGCGTACCATCGTCGTGGCCACGTAATAAAATCCCCACTAGCTCTCCTTGTAGAGAAATCTTCAAACAGACCAAGATGAACCAAAATCAATAAATTATACCTGGTGAGCTGACTCTTACTCAAGAAGAACATGGGAACACTCTCAATTCTTATATGATGCATGAAATGAGTTTTTTTATGCACTGAGTCAAAAAGATTAATTCAGGGTCCTAGTGTATGGATATGTCAGCTTCCACACCAACACTAGACTCCCCGAGCCTGATGTCGAACTCAAAACATTCAACACTATTTCCCTAAAACAAATCCACAGACACTCAGTCCTTAATGAAGAACCAAGCTCCTCTAATACAAATTTGTCACGACCCATTCCTTGGGGCCTGTGTTGCGACTACCTCAATCTTGACTCCCAAAGGACAGGGGAAATCGAATAGAACCAAATAAATTATCCTGTAAGTGGGAGGAATTTTTTGAGTACCTATAGACATTCACACTCACAACTCCATCCCACAATGTTGAAAAGGAAAACATGCAAACCACCAAGACAACCACTTAGAGTAGAGGTACAAGATATAATTAAAATGGTCCAGAATTCAAATCCAACAAAAGACGATCTATAATAAAGGGAGGACAAGGTATATGATAATTCTTCTATAGAAAACCTTACCTGAAGAGTAGGTGAAGAGTAGTTGGCAGAAGTCGTAGGAGTATGCCCCACCAGTCGAATCTCATTGGGCATCGCCTGGTCCTGTACCATCAAGGTCTCTGTCAAATTGTATGTCATCTACAAAAGACACAAACACATGAGGGCGGATCCCGTGTAGGGGTGAGTAACACAATAATAATTAAGGACCACAAAACAAAAAGTTAATACTACAAAGGAAATTATACACAAAGTAGACTACCAAATAGGTACACGGAGTGTAGCCTCTAAGAAGTACAGTCAATATAGAGTTACTAGTGTTAGGTCACATAGGTATAACCTAAAGTATAGAAAAAAAGATTATCATTAGTGAATCTCAACATCTTGTACTATTGAGGTACTCATCCTTGATGAGTTTTTGAGGTCTGTCAGACCACTGATGTAACGACCCAAAATTTTATTAATAAAAATTCCTCTTGATCTATTTAAATGTATTATTATGTAAAATGGTTATAAAAACATAATCAATTCTGTGGTTTTTTGTTTTTGGATTTTAAAATAATTTTAAGAATTGTTACAGTTTCTAATATATTCCTTGATCAGTGATCAAATGATTAGTATAAATATAGGGCTTTAAAAAAATTCAATTTACTCAAACAAAGGAACAGATGGCCTCATCTAGTAGAATTGATCCATAAAAAACCCATTTTTCAGAACTTAGAAAGGAGGTAGAGTCACTGGTCTCCACTCTTGACCAAACCCAAGTTGAACTTCAACACGTTAATATTGAACAGAACTGTCTATGGGATAAGTGGAAGTTAATAGAGATTACCACCTGAGCAATGTTATCTGATCCACCCAAAGAGTCTGTCACCATCGTACACCTTACCCTTAGGTCATATGTGGGTGTTATAAGGGGTTATGTAACATGACCCTAGCACTAGGATTATGTGATTTATTTTTTTTATAAATAATATAAATTAATTTCATAATTTTTGCTTTGTAAATTGTTTTTAAAGAACAAATAGTATTTTCAGTTAATATTCAATTAAAAAATATATTATGATGAATTAATGGATTTTTGGAATTAAATATTATTTTAATAAAATATTATTAATACTAAATTACTTTTTATTAAATATAAATGATCATATAATTTTTATGAATACGATAGTAATTTTTATTATGGTTTGAAATCTAATTTTATCAAAACCCATGAACTTTCATTAAGTGTCGGTTTTTATTTTAAATGTGAGAATACACATATTTATAAAATTATTTAGATAAAATGAATATTATTTTTGGAATCAGGATGTCAAAATTTTCCAATGGTGAATGTTTGATAATTTTCTAAGATAGTTGAATTTTTGGGTAAAAATTAAATATTGTTTAAATATATAATGTTTTTTATCACATCATAATGACCCTATGGTGATATAATAAAATAGATTAAAAAAATCGGCCAATATATTTTTTACCTTTAAATAATGTAATTTTAGATTTTTTTGATTAATTTTATAGTTCCTTAGTGGACCCTTCAAGTCTTATAAAACATCTTAACTTTTAAAATGATTTCCTTTAGAGTGTGACTCACCTCCACATAAGCAAGCCTACTATTTAAAAAAGTTCGGCCATTGTCTTTAAAAAAAAAAATTTCCACTCCCCTTTGGAAAAAACCATGGCCAAAAACAATGGGTTGGTTTGTGGTTTGGATTAGTTTAATGTGTGGTGTCCAAAACCTAAATAATAAATAATTCCCTCTCTTTTCCTATATAAACAATCCCAAGCTTCCACTTCTCTTCATTAAAAACCCTTGGATAATGCCCCTACTCTAGCCTAATCTTTCTAGTATCTTCCCATGTCTCCCTAAGCTCCCAAGAATCTTCTCTCAAACATCTTCCAAGCCTCTGGATCCCACTTCTTTTTAAGGTATTTCATCCTTTCTCATTTTTTTTCCAAATTTCATTGTGTTGTTATGCAATTTTTTTTAATTAAAAATATTGGGTTGTAATTTCACACCTCCCCCATACATCCCTCCTTATGTTTTAATTATGATATACTGCTTTCTATCTCATTAATTCCTCATATGTACACCCATTACCATGCTGAAATTCTGAAAGAAATTTCTCTCTTCTCATTTACATTCAAGAAATTCTTTTGTATTTTGAATCTAAATTCCATTAAATATGTTGGTATTTGTTTCTATATGACCCCTTAATGTAAATTTAATTTACATATGATGATACACCACTTTATCTCTCCTCAACCATTTTTATGAATTCTTATGTCACATCGTTATGCTATCGAAGTTGCAGTGTGATTTTCCAAGACAAAGTCATTGTGTAGTGAATACCATGTCCATTTCTCAATCAAGGCTATTCAGATTTATGAACATTTAATTATTTATTATATATTTTAATTTATTAATTCCATATTACTTTATCATCAAATAAATGATGATTTTTAATGAATCCATTTTATATGATCCATGTGGCACACTTATGCATGAAATGAAATAATTAAGAAGAGTGCACCCTGGTAGCACTTCAATGCATTGGGTAAATATTAGTATCATGATACATCATGTTCAATGAGGTTTTACTCATGCTATATCAAGTGAAATGGTGTTTTAATCATGATCCATGTGAAATTAGCCTTGGATAATGCTAATATCATGTTAAATGTTGTTCTCACATTTCCATGTTATGATAATCATGATATATCAGGTCTTTATGTTCAGGTTTCTCTTATAATCCCTTGATATACCTATTACCTAACACGTACTGTATTCTTCATGTTATTAATTTTTCACTCCCTTGTTGGGATATATATCACCCCTTTTCTTATGAATGTTCTCAGGTTATCCCATGCGATGCTAAGTATAAAGGAATGTGTGTGGTCATGTAAAAAGAGTTTTCAATAAAGATGTGTATTTCATGTTTTATGTTATTATGGAATGTTACTAAGACCCAAACACACTAGACCTCTAGATATTATATGTTTTATCAAGTGAATATTTTATGTAATAAATTATTTTTAAGTGTGAAATAAAGAGCAGGGTTGTTATAATTGAGGTTTGTTCTTCCATCAGGTCACTGAGGTTCATTCGTCACTAAGGTCTACTGGTCCACTAAGGAATGCTCCTCTGTCGGGCCACTAAGGTCTGCTTGTCTATTGGGAAACTGAGTTCCACTCCTCTACCAGTCCACTAAGGTCCACTTGTCTTCTGGGCCATTGTTCTCTGCTCTTCTTATCTATCTGTCCACTAAGGTCCTCTCATCTGTCGGGCAACTGTGGTATGCTCATCAATTCCATCTCATCACAGTCAGTCATAGGATTCCTGATCATAGAAATCTTGATTATTAGATAATATACTTCTCAATCCATTAGTTATATCTCAACCTCCCCAAATATTCACTAGTATTATTCCAAAAAGACATTCTCGTTGTAAGGGTCCCAACACCGCAAACATCTCATCAATAGGACGCATGGTTTGGAAGTTATAAATGTTTTAGTAAAAAGGGGTTGGTCGGACCGACCCAACCTGACTTGGCTCAGGGCCTTCCAACCCAACCTGGGGTTGACCTGATGTGGATCTGACCCAGTTCGAGTTCAACCTGGACCAATATGACCAGGCTGACTTGCCATGAATAGAGGTGGTGACGAGCACCACATCCACTCCCATTCAATGCAACTGTTTTTCCACGTGACCACCCCATGGGTCGCCACTAGGTCCTCCATCCATGGTCCAACTAGAACGTAGCACAACTCTGCGTCCGCCAAATACCTCTTTGTTGGCTGTTTCAAGTGGACCTTTTCTACCACCACACAACTGATTCCACGAGGACATCCACTGTTGGTGTGCACCACCTCCCTCACACAACTGTTGCTTCTAGTGCTGGCACGCCAATGGTTTCTTCCGTGGGACACCAGAATTTCTATGGTGGTTTGTTATTCTATCCACGAGCATATTCGAGATCATCATGTCATTTTTATTACTGCTACGTGCTCCAAGTAATCTCTCCATTGATATGGGGGTCTGGTCGTGCTTAGAACCTCCTGGAAAAGTCTGACACAAATATGTGGGTTCATCAGTAAAGAACAATAGGATGGGGTAGGAAGAGCACCCATAACACTCAATGGACATATGATGCCATGTTTATTCTGTCTTCATTCAACCCATAAGAATGAATCTAGGATGGGAGTAATTACTAAGTTCCTACCCTTCAAGTCCCTCAATATTTACCCCATCCCACATGAATGAATGATCTGTGGATCAACCTGTTAGTGGATTGATCTGCGTTATTCATTTTGAAAGAAATAATAGGGAAGAAATATCACATATAATAAAACACCTCCCTCTAGGATGGGTAATTGGTTAGTGAATATTTCACTGCTATCATTCGTTGTTCCTTGATTCGTAGCCCGATTTTATTATTAGTGATCCTTTAAAGGATGGAATAATTGAGGGAGAATAGTGCTCTTTGTCATATGAAATTCTTCATTCATCTCTCACCAATGACAAATCTCCATGTTCTATTCAATCCTTTATTTTTCCAATGATCGGTCTTAGGTTATCCCATTAAATAGAGAAAATGTGTTTCAGCATTTTTGTTACACTGTGGTGTAGCATTGTTACATTGTTTCATTTGTGAAACAGCATTTCTGTTACATTTTAATGAAATTCAAAATTCGAAAAAATAAACTAAAAGTTTATTTTATTTTTCCTTAAGAAAGTTATTTTATTAAATTTTTGTAAAAATTTTATAAATTAACTTTTTTCCTCGACCCACATCAGTTGAGGTTATGTCATTAATTAGGTAAATTCATCATTCCTAACGCAAAAGTGCTCATATATTTTAATCCAGACACTAGTTTAGATGTTTCCAAAACCTCTCATGTGAGATATATTAAATAAACTTAAATAAATTTCAAACACTTATTTTGGGCTCACCGGGCCTTGGAATCAAGTGTCCTCCAAGCACCAGGTTGTGAAATAATCCAATATAATTTAAAAAAAAATACATGGAATTTCCAGTACATTATAGTGGTGGCCTAATCCATGACATGGAGATGTGTGAGTTATCCATGTAATTTAACACTAATTCTTATATTAAAGGAATATTACTGGATCTTCCTCAAGGAATTTTTACATGGAATTTCAAGAACATAAAACTATATTTTACCAAAAAGAAATAAGAAAATAAATATAATAAAATATATAAATAGAAGGGTTCAGTGATTGGATGATGAAGAACCATAATTTTATATAAGAGTAATCAAGGATTGGGGTAGACATTAAACACCAAGATTCATGTAGTCAAGTCTTTATTTTCTATTTAGATTTTTATTATGAAACTATGGATTCATAAGTTGGTTGTTTGAAAAGAATTCAAGTATGACTTATCAATTACATAATACCATTTTATTTTATATTATTGTATTCCCTCTCTAATAATGTTTATTTTATTCATGGTTGATGAAAATTTGACCATGGATGGTTTGGCTCAAAAAGAATGGTGGAATTGATGGAAGAAAGTTTATACCAAATTTTATAACATTATTATTTTCTAATGAGTTTGTAAAATTAATTATTATTCCAATGTTTCTAATCTATATCATATCCTTTAGTCACTTATAGAGAGTGAAAATGAATAGGGAATGAACCAAAATGTGATATAGGGGAGTGGGGAAGCGAGAGGTGACCTAAACCCCACCTTCTTCTTAGAAATAGAACCTAATAAATCAAAGTATTTATATGTCACATAAACCAAATTAATATGTATAAAATGAAGTTTTAGTAGATTCCATCGAAGTAGAACTAATTACCATAAGAAATATCATTTATTTTCATAGAGGATTGATAGACTACTGAGAGGGGAGGGGTGAATCAATGGTCTCTTAAATATTTCATACATTATTATATTTTTAGGTTAAACTCCTAAACATGATCAATATTGATTCTCTCTTTGTTTGAAATATCATTAACCATATAATGAAATAAGTAAAAAAATAATAACAAAATTATTTTTACATGTTTTAGTATTAATACCTACTCCTTGTCAGGATTATTTATTAACCTCAATCACAGTTTCTCCATTATAATAAATATCAATCAATTATAGGTGGAGAATACTTCACACACTATAAAAAATTAGAGCCCCATTGATATTCTCTCATACACATTCCCACCAGAATCTTTTCTTACATCTCATGGGACTTATCTTTCTATCTTCCCATTAGAATTTTATAATAAATTCACACTATAGTCACTAAGTTTCATTATGGTCTTATTTCATAACGTGAGTCTCGGTGGTTTGATGGATTCAAATCATGTATATACAAGAGTTTCGTTCTAAGTACTTATTAGAATTAGGTCACCAATTCAATATAGTATGTCTCTGTATCAATAAAATATATCTCCTCTCCCTCATAAGAGGCTTCTTCAAATTCCAACAAGTCTTCATGAAAATATAGAACCCGAGTCACTACTCACAACATATCTTAAAAGAACTTATATGGAATCTATTCACCAAGTTTTCTCACTAAATTATCTCATATGATCTTAAAAATTATCAAATCATTGATATTCTAACATCTTAACACTAATATCTGAGAACTTTCACAATAGGTTAACTTCATGCTTAGTTGTGCTTCTTACTAATTTGACTCTCTCAAACTGTTCTTAGAATAATTATTGACTCTTTTTTCCTCCTCAATATATAAAACAGTAGATAATATTTCTTATTCTTATATATTTCTTTAATATTCAAAAAAACACATCAACTCTCATCTTCTCTATGTTCAAGAACACTATTCTCTCTCTATATTTTTCTTTTTATAAATACATCAGTAGCATTTATTTTTTATCATGGAAAATATAAACTTTCTTTAAATCTCATAGATCACATTTTTACATGTCTCTACAGCCTCTATATGGGATTCTCCCATGATCACTATTTATATCTTCATATATGTGATATTTTAGTAGGTGTCACATCATATTTCCAAGAATGAAGATTTTATAATAAATACATGAAAGAAAAACACATGCACAAGTCCCATCCATCGATTCTCATGGTCGACTTTTTCTTTTTCAATGCTTCTCCTCATATAAATAATACCCTTTCCCCCTAATTTATGTATCTTATAATTTTTTCTTAGACTAAACTAATATATCTGTAGATTAAGTCAAAAAATGGATTAGACACTTCTTTTTGAACCTAAATTGAAAAAAAATACACCACTTACATTTTCCAAAGCTGTATAAAAGCTATAGAAATTTGAATGTGGTTTGGAAGTCATTTTAGTTAAACTTGAGAACTTCACATGAAATTTTTTACATATTCTAGTTAAATCTATAAACACCTTTTATCCACCACGATGGAATCATTAATTCTTTATGGGGCTACCGAATTTTATTATTTATAAAAATACTAAAATAATGGAACTAGATAATTATTTTTATTAACTGGTACATTTGAGGTTGAACCCATAAAGGTAGTGAAATTAGATATTTAAAATTTTAAATGAAAATAAATAAATTGATTTTATTATGGGGGAAATAATGAAGGTGTATTTATTTGAAAGTGAGAGGGAGAATGAAGTATATTTTGTTTTTAAAGTAGATTAATTATGGCGTGTCATGGTTTTATATATTTAGGGTTTAGGTGGAATTGGATTTAGAAATAATTTTGATTATTTAAAGTTTAGTGTTAGAGTGTAGATGAGGTAGTTATAATGGTCATAGAATTTCCTCCTTAACAAGGAAATCCATTTTTCCCTTTGTTATGTAATTAAGGTCATTCCTGAATCGAGTTTGTCTCAATACCATTTTTAAACCTGATTACCCTAAATGTGACAATAGTCATGCCTAGTTTAGGGTAACTAGTCTTATAATTTAAATGGTTATTCTAGTTTCAATGAAATGGTCATGAAAATAAATATATAGGTCTTGGATTTTATAAATCCATTTATTGAGGAAACCCATCATAGAAAAAATAAAGAAACACAATCCAATGCAACTTCCCCCTTTTATCGACATCAGCATAGTACAGGGAGGGAGTTACCCCTAATTACAGTAATGAGTGAGTAGGGGATAAGGATAATAATACAATAAAGATTAATGAATTTCATAGACAAAGTCTATTGGAGGACAATGCAGCTGCGTAGAAACTCACCCTATGATTTGTTCTCTATATGGATCCCTCGTAGCAACAGCTTGGTTCTGTATTTAAAGATCTTTAGGGGTTTCCAAGGTGGATTTAACTCATAATTATTATATTTATAAAGTATTATTGGGTTATTCATGATCTTAAATGATTATTACAATTCATTAATAGGGATATCTATTGAAATTATCATCAAAGAAACTGAATTTGGACAAGCCCGAACAAAGTCACAACATGACCTATGATGTTACACCATGAAATTATTGAGTATAATCTTTTTTTATTTTCTTCAATGAATGTTCTAAATTCATTTCACTCCCTGTATTTATCTCACGTCCTAAACATGATTCATGTTGTAAATCACCCTTTTCCTTCCACAAAAACTCTAGTTCACCCCAGTCTTCAATTTCTATCCTCGGAAGTATCCCATTGTAGTAATACATCATGGAAAATCTTCTCACGATATCACTCTTGGTCAATTTGGTTATTTATCAAAATTTATGAATATGTTTTGTATCCTATAAAAAATGAACAACTCAATTAATATTTGGAAAGAATATAGATATAAATGAAAAAAAACCCAATGTTTTTTAAATTAAAAAGATATGCATGAAATATCACTATGAAATCCCACCACACTTGATTGAGGCTTTTCCTCAAGGGTGAAATATCAACATAATACAAAGGAAACTCGCATTAAAATAATTTAAATGAAATGTCAATAAAATAAATTGATCAAATGGTAAATTAAATTTTCAAGTGTCAAATATGAAAATTAATCAAAATATTACTTCTTAATGAAAAAATCAACCAATTGTTTTTACATTTCTTCTATTCAAGAAACCCAGACTATTTACTTGTCCATTTAAAGTTTTCAATTCACTATGAATATGCACTTCATTTTTAATCTACCTCACTTTGAATTTTTCTACTCACCATCAAGGTAAAATTATGAATAGATTTATATAAATACCTCAAGAGAAGATCACTTACCATAGGCTTTCAAGGAATCTATCACCTCCATAATATAAACAAATAGATCATATTAAATAATTAGGGATTCAATATTTATGATCAAATTACTATGAGGATTAGAAAATTTAGGTAATTATGTGAAAACAAATAAATATAAAAAATAGGTTTTTGTCTAAATAATAATTCATTATATCAAAATATAATGAAAAAGAAAATATTCCTTTATATATATTATCACTATCTTACCCCAAAAATCTCATAGAGATCACATGATACAAGTAATCATAAAGAATGAATCACCTTATTTTTCTTTTTTCCCTATTTTTTCAAAAGTTATGCTTAACGAAAATATCACATTCATCACTAAACCACATAAGATTAAAATATAATTAGTCTTGAAATGGTTAATTTTTATCCTCCTAAGATACAACATAGTTTGTTTCATTTTTGTTATACAACATAGGTGAATAAGACAGTATAATGAATATTACATGGCCTCACCCTAGACCATTTTTTTAAAACCCAGAAAAATATCCTCAATGTAGTACATCCTCATTCACCATGGAAATATCTCCCTCGTGCGTTTTTAAAAATAATGAAATATATTATGTGTAAAGTAAGAATGGATATAATAGGCTTATAATATGTCTAATTTTCTAACAAGACCATTCTTGGATTATAGGGTAAATAGAAAGATACATATAAGGTGAGTCTATAGATAAAGAGTTAAAAATATATTAATAGTATTAAAAGTGACTCTATTCAGTCATACGTTTGATAAGATGTATGGAATGTTCTTGAAGTGAGAATACCGAAGTTTTACTTAATACATATACTAAAGAAAGAATAGGGATTATTTGGATTAGATAATGTCTACATAATGAGATGAATGTTTGGGATAATAACTTATATAAATTAATTCTAATGATAAAATCAATTAAAGAAAATATCATAAATTCAGTGATGTTTAATACTTAAAAATATCATTTTTAAAAATCAACATGTCTCCAAAAATCCTAATTTTTCAAATCCAAAACCACATGTTTATCCTTCTAATTCTTTACCCAATTTTTCAAATTCCAATTTATTTAGAGAGATATTTAATTAACATTTCATGGAAATTATCCTAATAATTTTATGTCTCATAGACAAGTTTATTAAATCAAGAATCAAATATGAGGTAGAAAATTTATAGTTAAAATATCAAAAAATAATGATGTGGGAAATATATTTGAAAATTATAGAACTAAAATTCTTACACCATTTTCTAATGATACTTAAAAATAAATATATGTGGGATATCCATTCACATTATTCATGATGTAAATTGGGTTCACAACATTTATTGTATTTATTTCATGATGTGAATTAATTTTACTATATGAGTATGTCTTACAGCTTCCTCAATTTCTTTATGATACTTGAAAACCAATTAATTCATATTAGACCTTAAAAATGAAAACAAAAAAGTGAAAGTATGATACATTTTGAATAATATTTTAAAAGTATTGGGGGAGATTTCATGCATGAACCTAAAAACAATAAATAAATAAATAAATGAAAATCTATTAAAATCAGGCGGACTCCTAGAAACTCTTTTAATTAATGTTATTAGATCAACCTTACCTATTTTAGGCCAGTTGATAGATGATTGAAAATATTTTAGCTATTCAGGGTCTATAAAGGGTCTCAAATCTAAAATATCCACATATGTCATCCCCTTTCCTTCTTCTAAAAATATATTTACTCTTCCTATCGGTAGTAATTTCTCAATATCTATCAGTTTGTTCCAATATTTATTATTTAATACTAAAACACATAATGGAAGATCATGTTACATCCATACCTATTGGACTTCATCAAACATAATTGAATTAATCACTCATCTAGTGTCTGTGTTCTAATCCCTCAGATTCGCTTTCTTATTTTCAGAACTCTTACTTTGAATATCTTCTTATATGATATTAGCAAACACATTTACTTATTAAATGTCTGAAACATCCTCAAATTTGGTTATTATATATTTTATCATATCTTTTTCATCTTTCACATTACAATTCCTCCTCACCTGGTAGATGTGGAAACTAAATTTCTCACTACCCACTCACAGAAAAAGTTCTCTAATTTCCACATCTATCGGATCTCACCGAGTATCCAAAAATATACTTCAAAAAATGATCCCCCCCCCATATTCATCCATTTCCCACACTAATAAATCCAATTGGATATAAATTTTTTGTACTTTAACAATTTTTTCTTTAATGAATTCTCATATGAATTTCACTATTGACTCTACTAACTGGAGGGAAACTTTGGTTTTCTTCATTCTTCAAAACCTAAGCTCATGAATGTTTTGTATGAAATGATACTTATGTTAGCACCTATATCACATAATTATTTCCCAATTTTTTTAAAATAAATATGAATTGGAATTGAAAAACACCTTCAGTCCTATTTATTTTTCAGCAAGTCTTTAAAATTACCATTGAGAACTCTCATGTGAGCAAGATGGTGCCAATTTCCTCCACTATTTTCTTATTGGTTACCATATATTTCATTAATTCCGTATACATCAACATATTGGAGAGGGCCTCTAAAAAAGTGAAATTGATATGTAATTTTTTAATGTTTTCTAGAAACATAACTTCTTTTTTTGATCTTCCCTTGCACTAGTAGCTCTGGAAATGAAAGCCTTGGCTTATACTATATTGGTTTCTCTTCAACTAATATTTCCTCTCCCTTCTCCAGCTTCTCTTCAAATACCTTTTGTGGTTAAGGGTTATCTTTTTTTCACACTAATAAGTTTGATAACATTTAAATCTGTATGGGGTACCCTTCAAGTCATCCTGGTAGTACTCTTATTAGCATCTCTCAAGGTTGGTCTGAAATTTTCCCTACTTGTAAGTCTAGGTTTCTAACTGAACCCGTCTAATCACTTTAGTCATTATTCTTCTATTTTATTTATATTACTTGTTCTTATAATAGGTCATCATTTCTTTGATTTAAGATCTGATTGTAGACGTAAAGGTATCCAAAGTCTCCTTTTTTCATGTGGACTTGGATATGTTGTGATTTTCCCTTCTGTGCTTGAAACAACAGTGCTCTCTATTAATGCACTTTTCCTTATTATTGTGTCTACTAACCCGGAAAAAAAATTTCATTGTTATAATGAGCATAACATGTTTATTCTATATATTTACCTTAGGTTTTTTTACTATTTACCTATCAAAGAGTCTATTTTTTATCAGTGATTCCATGTGTTCCACCATCCAGTTTTTCTTGTTGACTATATGAAATCCTCTTCATTATGTCCCTTCACCTTATCATTAAAACATGCTTCTTTTCATTTCATCTAGTATATTATAGCTTTCCTTAGGTGACTTATTCATTAGTGATCCATCAGATATAGTATCCAGAATTGACCTATCACCCTACAACAAATACTTATAGAATGATTGAATTAAAATATAAATTTTATTGTTGTGATTAGGTATTTTTATAATAAAATATTTAAAATGTTCCAAAGTATAGTAGAAAGATTGATTTTAAAATTGATTAAAATAAAAAAATATCAATATATCTTTTCATTCTGAAGGTGAAATGAATAGAGAGAGAAATTCTAGTGCCAACTCATCCCATGTAGTGATGGAATGAGAGAAAAAACTCTAAATCCACTCATGGTATCAATACATTAATCAAAATCTAAACAATCGAATCCCTAATACATCACTTAAGACATTATGGAATAGAAATATGTCACAGAGTTCATGAAATATACCTAAGTGAGTGTTTGGGTCTTCTTATGGTAGTCTGTTGATTTTCATAGTATTTGATATCACCTAGATGATCACAAGTTTGATCTCAAAGTGTTTTTCTAAAATGGGAGGTATCGGGATACCCAGTTTCAATCTTATGTTGGGTGTCCATTTGTATTCAGTGAGCACACATAGCCTTGGATCTCTTTATAAAACCCATACAATAGCTAATTGTTGTTCCACACACTCCATTATCGTAGTGAATTTTCTCTTTCATCATAGTTAAAATTCGGTATTTAGATCAATGATGTATTTACATTTTCCCAAGTGGTATAGTTGTGTATTTAATGATTTCAAATCTTAAATTTCATCGAAAGCTACCTTGGTATAAAAAGAGGAATTAAAAATAAAATTATGTAATAATTAAATAAAGAACAAAGAAACTAAAAAAGAATTTGCAACCATCCCCAAAAATAGTGAAATAAAATTTTCCACCTATGGGGAATCATTAAATCCCTATAGGAATAACCAAATTAAATTTTTTATAAAAAAACTCAAACAATGAAACTAACTAATTAATTTTTTAAATGGTAAGTTTGAGGTCGAACCCACATAGGAAATGAAATTAGATTTTTTAATTAAAAAATCAATTAAATTCATTTGAATAAAGGGGAAAGACAGAAGGTTAATTGATTTGAAATTGATATAGAGAGAAAGAAGAACATTGTATTTTGATATAATTTGATTAAGTCATGTTGAGGTTTTTATATTTAGGGTTTAGGTTAAATTAGATTTAGAAATAATTTTGATTAATTCATGGTTGGTTTCAGTGTCGATATGATGTAGATCCAATGGCCATGGTATACCATCCCCAATGCACAATCCCTTTTTTCCCATGGTTGGGTAATTTATAGCATTGTCGAATCAAGTTTGTCTCAATACCATTTTAAAACTGATTACCCAAAATGAGACAATGGTCTTTCCTTATTTCAGGTAACTAGTTTTGAAATTTTAATTGTTATTCTAGGTTCAATTAAATGGTCATGGGAAGAAGAAAATAAAGGTATTGGAATTTAAAATAAATTTTATTACGGTAACCCAACATGAATAAAATAAAGAAACACAATCCAACGCACCTTCCCCATTTTATCTATATTACCCTATAAAATGGAGAGGGTTACCCCCTTCTTCTAGTAGTAATGGATTAGGTAAGAATAAGAATAATAAAATAAATAATAAAGAAAGGTGGAGAGAGAAACTGGATGAGGACAATACATAAGCATAGAAACTCACCCTAGGCTTTCATCTCTGAATCGCTCCATAGCAACAGATACATGGTCCTCCATTTTATGATCTATAAAGGTAATTGAGTTGGATTTAATTCATCGTTATTGCGGTCATAATGGTGTCATGGGTCATTCATACAATTTAATGGTGGTCTTGGTCCATTAATAGGGGTCTCTGTGGAAATCAGTGCTGAAGTATGTGAATCTGGGAAAGCTAGAAAAAATTTATCTCGGGACTTATGATGTAAAACCATGAAAATATTGAGTCTCCTATTATTGTATTTTCTTTACTTCATGTTTTGAATTCACTTCACCCCTTGTATTTCCTTCACATATTAAAAATGATTCATGATGTGAATCGCCTTCTTTGATCCTTAGAAGCTCTGTTTCACCCTTTTTCTAAAATTTCATTCCTTAGAAGCATCACATAGTCATCATATTTCATAAAAATTATTGTCAATATTCCATTATTAGTATGTTTGGTTCTTTAATCCTATTTTTAAACATTGTTTGTATCCTACAAAGAATGATAAAATCAATGAATATCAAATAATATTATAAATTTAATTAAAAACCCCATTGTTTTTTAAATCAAAACGGTATTCCTAAATTATCAATATCACTTGTAATAACTTAGACCTAATTTAATATCACTCAAACAGACACATATCACAATGATTTAATGCTTTTATGAACAATTTGGCTTTGATAGATCTTCATCTTCATTACTATTGAAGTTATGATAAATCCATTTTCAATATCAAAGAATATATATATTGCTTATTCTTTTTCAATTTTCCTCAAAATAGGCTTAGATGATGGATTAAGTGAGATTAATGATGTTTAGATATTGAATTCATAGTATAATCATTGATTGATTTTAGTTTCTTCTTTAGAATTAATAATTATGGAAATTCTATATTTTTTAGTTCATAAGGGAAATTTGGTTAAGTGAGATTCAGTTTTTCAAACACAGAATCAGCTATATTATGGATCCCATTTCGCATCTCTTCACTTATCATAATTTGGATATGTTATTCTAAAATCACATACATAGTCCAAATTGGCATATTATAGATTGAAAAGGTAGGATTTAGATATGTTTTTGGATTTAACTATGTGGATATTAATTTATGTATATAGTTCCTAAATTATGATATGTATAATATTTTGGCTATTTTAAATTTATACATAGGTCATTCGGCTAAATTTTTTATCTTTCGTACTTAAATATTCATGGTTTAAAACATTTCCATACATGGTGACTTTAGATATTTGGATTCAACTGTGCCTATAGAATCCGCATGTGTGGAACTTGGAATTCCAAACATCATTCATTTTAAACCAAGAATCTCTAGTTTGACTTTATCCTTTCTCCATGACTCATAAAGACATACAAATAATTTGGTAATTTATGAAATTCGCTCATATTATTCAGAACCATTACCAATAACTTTATAAGTATGTGAACTCACCTCTTTGAGTTCTTTAATATCATGCATTTCACATCCATATTTAACTTTAGTTCATCCATCATCCAAGTTTATTTTTTCACTGATTTTAGTAGCATCCATATACAAATACATCGGTATGTGGTCTCAACAACCCTAGCACTTGATTCTCTCAATCGACTAGCTTCCTCTCCAAACTTTGATACTATTTTACACATGTTCTTCACAACTATCTAAGTTGTCCAGTATAAGTCTAGAATCCATCTATCTCTTTCTACTTTCTAAAATATTTTAGAAACCACTCAACCGCTTTTATCACTTTTAATACACATGATAACTAGCTCAACAATCATATGAAGGTATGGGCTTCCACCTTTAATCAGTCCATTTAATTATTTAAGGGTAACCAACTCCTCTTTTCCACTTTACCCAATATATGGTTAGTAGCTCTTCCTTTTTAGGTGGAAACTCAAATTCTTTTCACATATTATATTGACAATCCTAATTAAAAACAAATACAACCAAACACCTATGGGAATTTCAGCCCCCCTATTTATTGAAAATTCCATATAATCATCAATATTTATTGTTCAATTTAATTCCTCTCACCTAATTTAAAAATAATGTAATGTGGAGGATATTATTCTCCCCTTGATTATAAGGGTTGGTTTACTCTCCTCTTAACATAAAAGGTTGGTAAATAGGAGGACTTGATTAAATTTTAGATTCGTCCCCCCAAACATTTTTTTATATCACTTGAGATATCATACAACTTGAAATATGATAAAACTTAAATTACCAATTTATAAGTAAACTGATAATAATTTAAATACATGGGGTGGATCTTCATAAAATTCCTCTCCCTCTTGTTATTTTTATCTAGGAGGTATTAAAAAAATATAACATGTAATTCCAAAAAATTTCCACTTTATAAAGAGATGAAATTTTTATATACCATATAAATTTATAAATCTGGATACCATTATTCAATAAAAAATCCTTCACATAATATGGTATACCCTTCCATGGTTTTCTAAAATCACCATAAATTCCATGACAAAAGGAATTATCTTAAAACCCTACTTACTAGTTACAAGTTATTACTATAAATAAAAATTATTATCACATCATTTGAATTCTTGTGAAATCACATGATCATTAGAATAATTCCATCAATCAACCAACTCAAATTCAACATGGGGAAACTTGGTGAGGAAGACAAGAGTGATTAATTTATAGAACAATGTTCTCTATAATTACTCATTATTTGATACCAACTGACCCATTTTTATAAATATGGGTGATCAGGAAATTTGAATAATATATTTATATACTTACACTTACTTAAATAACCACATAAAAAATTTCATGTTAAATTAAACATCTTGACTCTTTTTATTAGATAATCCCCCCCTAAACAATAAAACAAATTTAAATATATACAAGGTTATATAGTGAAAATCATACCTCAAAATTCATCTTTCCTGAAATCTATCCAGTGTTAAAGATTTAACAAAAATGAATATATCTTTGGTAGATTGAATTATTTTAGTATATACCCATCATGTAAAGATTATCATTCAGGTTTACCTTTAATCCCACATCACTGAATCACCTTTATATTGATAAGGGAATAAGGTGTATCTTTGAATAGCTCCTCATCTTAAGTATAAGGATTATGATATATTTTTCAACCACTTGATTTCTACTAAAACTATCTTTATTATTCCACCCTAATATTTCTATGTTTATTCACCTTTGGGAAGCATGATCTTATTCTATTTTGGTTATGTACTTCTTCAATATTGAAACAATTTTTTATCTTGATCTCATAGGTTCTTTCCCTTTGTTATGAAATTATTTTTATTGTTGAGGGAACCATACCATACTTCTTACATCACTATATACCACCTTCATGTTCCTTCCACACATCTCTTTATCAGCTTTTAATTTTCCCTTATTAGGTAGCCTCTTAACTTTTTCACAGGAAGTGCCAATAACTTTCCAATCCTATAATGTCTCACTTGGATGTGTTATTTCCATTACTTCACTTTCTCTTATTTTCTTTAATATTTATAGTCATCCTGCATTAGTCCCTAATGTGGAATTTTTTTCATAGTAGAATCATCTCTTTCAAGTAAATTTTATCACATTTTCAATTATCTTTTCATTCCTATTGGGAGTTGGTGATTCAGCTTAATTCTTCCCATATTTTCCTACTAAGGCTGATTCACTTGATTTGATCACCTAATTTTCAGTATATTAGTATTTGTTTTCCTAAATAATAGGATGATATCAATAATTTGATTAAAATAATTTATCATAAAAATTACTACTAATATTTTATAACATGCAAAAGTTTCCAAAAAATATCAAATCTGTTATTAAAGGTAAAATATTTCATCAATTGTGTTGTTTTATCCACTCTAGCAAATTATATATTTTCTTTATATTTAATAACCTTACTTTATAGACTTATTTTACATTCATATGTTCTTAAATTATTCCAAAAATCTATTTCCATGTATCTAATCATCTAGAAGCACCAACAATAGCTGATAAATCTTATGCGTTTTCTTATAGGCACAATCTATCTAGGAATAAAAGGTTTCTATATTAGGATTTATCACCAAATTTTTGAGGTTTTTAAAATTTGATTATATTTTGGGAATTTCCAACATCCTCCCATGATATATTATTTAGTTTCCCAAAATTTTATATTCCACATTTTTATAGTTTTTTTATTATTACCTTTTTATGAAGTTGAGGAAAAATTAGTGAAAACTGGTCTTCTAGATTTTTCAGTTAAATTTTCCTACAGCTAGAGTGGGATGCTTCTACATATGAACTCAATCTCCCTTTTTCTCCATTTTTAGTCCCTTTAAAAGAAAAATTATAAATACCTAATACTTAATAAAATATGTTTTTATAAATTTGAACACAATTTTCTATCAAATACACATTGAGGATCTAGAGGTCTACTGTCCTTAAATGATTAGATAAACAAATAAATCATCTTAAACAAAAAATAATAATCTTTTTTTAAAACTCCACATATTTAAACTAATTCATATATATCTTCTAAAACTTCATAGGATATCCTATAAAAAATATATAATTAAAAGGGTGAGCTAGAAATCCCTGTAAGGGAATAGACATATAAATAAATCATAACATGAGATCCAAGAGTTATAAGATGATATAATAAAAAGGATGATAATAATAATGGATACATAGTATAATTAAGTGATTTTATAAGATCACAAACATGTGGTAACAACAAAAAACATGATATAATAATTATAATTCATGGTTCACTCCCAAGAACATCATTATAAAGTTGATAAAGTCCCATGCTGTATTAGGTTCATGCACTAATCCCTTACATAAAATTTCATGATATAAAAATCATTACCCAATTATTTATATGAATATATAATTTTGGTTTAATCCATAAAAAAATAAAGAAAAACATACATATGTGTGCCACATGAGTAAAATAAACCAAACATAAATTGTAAGCATGATCAAACCGTTGAGAAGGATGTGGGTATCATTTTTCTAATTCATGGAATAACTAAAGGATAAATCATAATGGATACCCCTTGCAGGCTGAGGCCAAAGAAATGCTAACTGGGTTATACTTATGCAATCGGTAGAATCTTGATATCACCCAAGTGGAGATAGACTCTTTGATCATTCATATTTGCATGGAAAATGATACACCCCATGGTCAATATCATACATATTCATGAAATGTAAAACTCCACTCAATAAAAATATTTAGGTGGACCACATGTGGAGAGAGTTAAACAAGTTTGCGGATAATCTTTCCTCTATGGTGGGCCCAGGATCAAATATAAATTTCCTTTCTAATATTCATTACATCAATCCAGAGGGGGTTAATTTGATCAAAGTGGATTCCCTCGGTAACCATTACATTAGTCCTCCCTAATCCCTGGATTTTTCTTGTTTTATTTGTACCTTTCCTGAAATAAAATATTATGTTTTATAGTATAAGAAATCATAAAAATGTATCAATTGGGTTAATATTTTTTAAATATGTAAAGGATATTTTTATAGAATTAAATACCTTATTATTTTCTATAAAATCATAATTCAACCAATAGGGTTCCAAATAAACTAATTAGGTTCTTTAGAAGCTATCTAGGGATTAAAAACATTTAATGGAGGTTATTCTTGATGTGAGACAAAAAATAAGAAATTTCTATTAAATTGTGTTTACTTAAAAGTGTAAATTTTGAATGGAAATAAAATCTTGTATAATTAAAATAATTAAAATAATATTAAAAAAATTATATATTTAATGGATTTATATACAAAAATATAAGAGTTTCATGAGAATAATATTTCATAAATGGGATAAAAAGAATAGAACATGCAACTAGAAAGTCAGAGAGGAGGTACAGAATATCCCTTACCACATGTCAAAAAGAATTATATAATTTAAATTAACTTACTGAACGATAAAATTAAATTTATTAAAAAATTTCCAAATAATATTATCCATAAATATTTATTTTTAAAGTATATTAATTATAATGTGTCACCAATTTATTACATAATTTTTTCTTATATCGGTTATTTGATGTTCTTCAGTCAATTTCTCAAAAACATTCATGGTATGTTGACCAAAGTAAAAGTGTTTTAAAAATAGTTTCATGACCTTAAAAAATTTAGATTAGTGTGTACTTTATTATTAAATTATTACATAATTTATATATGGGGGTAGTTTTTTCATAAATGGACTTAGATTACAAAACATTCTTTGATATGACTTGTTTAGCGGTGAAATTTACAATTACTGTTTATTATTAATATCAACTTTAGAATGTATAATATTATAATTACATATTAATGGTTTATTTAATAACCTTTTTATACATTATATAATTGTTTTATTCTTCCCATGATTGTCGGTATGGAAAACTAAACTGAAACATAATCATGTGGAGGCGATGGTATGCATGTACACATGACTATGTATTAATTTTTAGAAATGTTTTAAAGGAAAGTATAAAATTGATGTTAAATTAGTATAATATAATACCGTACTATTAATAATACTATTTTTATCATAGTCATATGGATATAATATTTCTTTGGTGGTATAAGTATAAAATAATTAAGAAGGTGTGGTGAAAAATATTAACTCATGCTATGGAAGTTCTCCTTCAGTCACCAACATAAGGCATCATTGCTTGGTATTTTAGAACCATAAAAGATTATAGGATGTGGGGGGGAGATTTTAGAATATGGTTTTGTATATTTTGGGGAAATTATAATTGGATTTGTAATTGTGCAGAGGTGTATGTGTGGTGGTTCCTTTTACAATTGAAGAAAATGGTATTTTGGTGCAAATAACGCTTTAGAATATAGAGATCACATGTTCCACAAGGAATGTAAAGAAAAAATGGATAATAATAGATTTTAGGAAGTTTTAAGGCTTATAAATACTTATAAAATAATTTAAAAACATTTTTCAAATATGCTTGTAAGTTATTTACTCTAATATTTTTTACTTTTATCATTTTTTCTTAAATAACTAATTTTTACTTAAGAAATTTATTTTTTATGAAAAAAAATAATATGATCCCTATTTGATAATTTTAAAAAAATTTAAAAAAATATTATATAAAATTTATAAAATAAAATTTCTAAGTGTAAAGAAGATTAATTTTAACATTCGAGCATGTAACACGCACAAACTTGTTTTTATAAAAAGTGTATTTTTAAGAATAAGTTTTACATTTTGGATAAAACTATAAATGATAATGATTATATTGAAATTAAAATTGTTAATATTAATTAAATTATTTTTAATTGACATTAAAAGTGGTCAAAAACCTAATTTCACCATTTGAAACCTTTATTGAGGAAAACATAAGAAAAACAATTTTCATTACAACTTTAACTAAATTTTATAAAAGGTTAAGTGTCAGTTTTATACATCAATATAGTATTTTAAGATACATAATTTAAAATTTAAAATATATTTTATATAGAAAAAAATTCATAAACTATATTCAATTATTGTATAATAATTCCATAAAAAGTGAGAGTATTAGTAAATTTAGTACTTTTTAATATTCACCTAAAAATATTAATTTTAGAAAAATACAAAAAAAATTAATATTAATTTAATATTTCCACGATGAATAAAAAATGACATTATTTTTTTGAAATTAAAATTAAAAAATTATTATTAATATAATAATTCCAAATATAGTTACTACTATATATTCTTGTTAATTTAATGGTTATTATAATCATCTTAAATAATTTAATTTTATTAAAGTATTTTGATTTTTTTTAGTCTATTATTTTATGAAAAATAAGATACTCAACACAATAATTACTAATTTATATGTAATTATTAGTATCTCATGTCCTTAAATTCTGCCCCCCCCCCCTCCTTAAGAAATTTCACAATTAATATATAATTTCAGACACTACAGTGAATAGAATGAGGATAATTTTTTTTCAAGGTATATTCAGGTTCCCAAATTGAAAATTAATATATATGGTTTCTCCAAAGTACTTTATCAAGGTGATTTTTCTTATTATGAAGAAATTTTACTTTACAGTCCAAGATATTCACTAATTTCTTCTTGTAAGAGATATCATTCTCAAATTGTTCCAATTATGAATTTAATACTTGTGAGATATATAGTCTGTAATATCATAATAGAGATAAGTGGAACACATCATTTAAATTATATAGTTTTGGTTGGATATCTAGGCGATGCCCCAAAAATCTGATGTGATCAAGAAACTCAAAGGGGATAATATATCTTAAAAATAACTTCCCATTCTTCCTAAATCTTCTGACACTCTTCCACATAAATATATAGAAGAAAACTTTATCACTAACCTCAGAATTTAGGTCTCATTGATGGTTATCAGCATAACTCTTTTTTCAATTTGGTGCTACTTGGACACAATGTTTAATAGTCTTAACATTTTCTACTATTTCTTCAACTATCTCAGGTATTAGAAACAATCGCTTGCCTAATCCATCCCAATACGTAGGTTTTCTATATATATTTCTATATAGGGCTTTGTATGGGTCCATTTGTATGTTTGAGTATAAATTATTATTTTAAGAGAACTTGGACATTGGAGGATGTTCTTCCCAGCCTCCTTTAAAGTCTATAGAGAAAAATATCATCATATCCCCAAGTGTCTGGATAGTTCATTCATATTTTCAATCAATCATAGGATGATAGGTCATACTGAATTCCAACTTTATTTTTATAGAATATTGAAAGCTCTCCCGGAACTTTAAGTTGAACCTCATATATTAATTAGATATAATCAATATTGGTGTTCCATATAGCCTCACAAATTCTCTAATGTACATCATTGAAAAGTGATTGAGTAAGAAATCCTCTTAAATGAAAATAATGTAAGTATTTTTTATAATATGGTCAACCACAACCCATGTAGTGTTGTTCCCTTTACATTTTTTTGGAATACCCATGAAGAAATCTATATTTATGTTTTCCCATTCCCATATAGTTTTGGGGAATGGTTGCATCATCCCTTTCGACTTTGGACTCCCAAACTTCACCTACTAACACGCTATAAATTTTGATGTATATTCCATAATATTATTCTTTATATTTTCCCTCCAATAATGTTATCAGAGATCTCTATCTATTTTCATGTTTCTTGGGTGGATAGTTAATTCCAATCTATGAGAATAATTTAGTATCTCCTTACTTATCTCTAGATCTAGTGGAATGAAATTTTTTTCCAAAATATCACAACTCAATTATCAACATTGAACATAGAGGTTTTTCCTTTCCTGAAGGAATGCACCTCATTCTATATTTTAACATCATCCCATTGAGATTTATTAATCTTCTCAAGTAGTGATGGTTGAGAAACCATTTGAGAAAAGTAATGATTATGTCCTATTATTCACGATTCCCATTTCCATCCTTTTCATTTCCTAGAATATTGAAGCCCTCTAAATCCTCATCATAAATAAGGTTGTAGGATATTTTATTCATAGAGTGTCTGCCACATTATTTTCTTTAACTGGATGGTAGTTTATTGAGAAATCATAATATTTGATCATCTCTAACCATTTTCATCAGTTTATATTAAGCTCATTCAGTGTGAATAAATATTTCAAACTCTTATGGTATTTACATATATCACACTTCTCTACATGGAGATAATTCTTTCAAATTATAAATCTGAAGGTTATTATTTCAAACTCAAGATCATTTATTGGATAGTTCTATTCATACACATTCAATTATCTTAAGGAATAGGCGATTAATTTATTATTTTTCATGAATACACATCCTAAGTCCTTTTTTTGATGTATCACTATAGATTAAAAATCCTTATCCACATGTGGGTATAGTGAGTACAAGTGTTGTTTTTAGCCAATTATTCATCTCCTTGAATCTCTATACACACTCATTGGTCCAAATATACCTCACTTCTATCTAAGTATGATTGGCTGACAGGCTTGAACATATTGAGAAGTTTCTTACAAATATCCTATATTACCAAAATAATCTATGTAAACTACTCATCACTATCATAGTTGATTTTCTAGTTCGATCCTTAATCACCTTAGTCTTCAAAGAGTCTAAATATATCCCCTTACATGTGATAACATGGACCATTAAATCTAATTTCTCCATCCAAAACTCACAATTACTATATTTTTTATATAAATTATACATCCTTAAAGTTTTAAGAAAAGGATTAAAGTGATCCTCATATTACCCCTTTATTTTAGAGTATATAAGAATATAATTTATAAAGACTACCTCAAATTTATTGAGGTAATCTCTAAGGACTCTATTCATTAAGTCTATAAATATCTATGGAGAATTAGTGACTCCAAATGGATTGACTATGAACTCATAGTGCATGTACCATGTATGAAAGGAGGTCTTAGTAATATCTTCCTTCTTTACCTTTAACTAATTATATCCTAACTAATTTTCACATTATAAAAATAATGATCTTCACATAATTGATTGAAGAATTCATCACTCAATGGTGAAGGATTCCTTTTCTCTATCATGATCTTGTTGAGTTCATGATAATCAATACAAATACCCATATACTTGTCTTTATATTTGAAAAAGAAGACCATTTCACCCCATAGTGAAGCACTCGGGTGTATAAAACTTATGTCCATATATTCTTATAATTTCTTAATTTATTTATCCTATTAAATGGGGTCCATTCTAAATAGTCTTGGATATTAGAAGAGATCTAACTTCAAGTTATATTGAGAACTCATCCTCTTATTTAGGAGTAATACATCGAAAATTATTTAGGGAATACAACAGTATAATACCTTATAATGGTAATGTATTTAATAATGGTACTCCCCATTGAATCAATTAGTTGTGTTAGACATGCTTTCTTATAAGGAAATAATATCCATGCTTCTGAAGAATATTCCAAATGGTATTCATCCTCCTCCTTTCACAATTATAGAATTAGATGGTAATTCAAGATATATAAGTAGATTTCCTTCTCCTTATAGTTTATGTGATCTCTATATAGAGACAACCAATTTATTCATATAAAATAATTGAATCACATTAAAGGTACTATAATAAGGTTTTATGGGAGATTCATCCCAGGGATATAATTTTTTGAAAAATTATATACTTGATATGAAGTAATCACTCCATTAGTATTTTTGACTGCTAAGTTAATCTCTATATTTTATACAGGAGTTTGAATAGTTCAATTAAATGTAAATACATGAATGAGTGTAAAGAACCATAATCAAATAGTATATTTGTTATTATTGAATGAATAACTATAGTACATTTTACCACATTTTTTACTTAATACACCTCAATATTAGTAACATAATAACCCTTCCCCTACTCTATTAGCCTTGGGGTTCGTTTATTAGTCATCTCTAGTAACCCTTGGGATAGTTCATTGGTTTGAAAAGTATCAATGTTACTTGTAGCTTAATAATTTCACAAAATAATGAGTATTAATCAATAACTTTTTATCATTAATCACATTGTTGAGATTATTAATGCCACTATAACATGTTTTGGCATTTTGTCCCTCATTTCTACACTTGAATCATTTTCAATTCCCCTTTAGATAGTTTCCAAGATGGTTCTTTCCATACTTTTTACATGTCACATGTTGGATTTTCTTAACACTATGAATTTTATCCAGTGATCCCCTAGAGTTAATCTCTATTTTCCTTTTCTTATCACAAGTCCCATGAGACCAATGAGAATAACTCATTCCAATATCAACTTTCATGAAACATCATACAACTTCTTCATAGCTATCAAAGTGTTGAATTTTTAAAGCTCTTTGTAGACCTAGCTTTAGCCTACTAAAGAAGTGGTCAATTTTACTTTCATAGTTAATGATAAAATAATAGGTGTTTCATTAAATCCTTGCAAAATTTCCCCTCATAAGCTATAACAGATTCATCTTCCTTTTTATTGAGTGTAGAACCCTGAACATTTTTTTACACCTGAATAGTACTCAATAATGGTTGACCATTAGACCTTAGTTATGCCTCCCTAAATTCAAATGGTTGATGACTAGCAGTAAGGGAGTAAATGGGTGATAGTGGGTTGAATATACCCTTTGGTGATGATAATAATAATGGTCTATATATAAACATATCATTAAAAAATCATAGTCAACTAAATCCAAAACCCGTAATAGTGGAATCATAAAGAGACAGCATTAGTAATAAACATTACCATTTTCAGAATAAAACACCATTTGTAGCTAAGAATGCATATCAAAACATCTTATACAAAATAGTATACAAGATGTATTATCATGCGTGGTCAACCATCAATACATACATATACTAAGAAAAATGGGAAACAATTAAACCCTGGCTGATGTAAGAAACTTTAATTCCCTTTTCATTCATCCCATGCTAACATCCTAACACGATCACCAAACTCTATATCTTATGTTGGAACCCTTACCTGATCAAAAAAAATAAAATCTAGAAGCGTCACTTAAGACCTATGTAGGTTTCAAGAAACATCCTAGTAGGCCACCACCATTGTGTGCCTAAGTTACATTTATGAAAATGAATGTGTGTACTAAAAATAAATAAAATAGTGGCAATGGACATATAAATAGATAACTCACTTACCTTGTGCTCAACATCCATAAAGAAACAATCACTTTCTTCGGCCGTCATTGGTATAACCATGGTGGAGAGAATCCTTATCATAAATCCCAAGGAATCCTCTAATGTAAATCATCCTAGGTGAACCCTCAGGTTCCACCTATAGAAGTTTCACATGGAATCTCATTCAATCAATCATGTTGCAGTATCCAAAAATGCATGCCCAAATAATAAGGACATGGTCCCTCGAACCCCTTCTCGAAAGCTCCTATCAGACCTCAACCTAACCTCCCAAGGCATAGTGATTTCTATCCTCCAAATATTAAATACCATTGTCTCAATAACTGACATCACAAGAAATGGAAATGTCTATCATCTCAAATAATCCTAGCCCAATGGACTCAATATACGATGATCCTCATCCCCCAACTTATGGTCTTAGCACCGTCAAGCGATGGTTCCTCACAGTCCACGTGAATTTCAACTAAAATCACTTTCAACGTCATTAACGGTAAACTCCATACTAATCTACATAAAATAGAGGACTCTAACCACATGAGTGGTCAACACCACCACATCATCTGAGTCTTATCTCTGTCTACACGACACAAATATTGCGTCATCCAATCACAGTGAGCAGAAATCACCATAAAAATAAATAAGAAACATCATCTCGACACCTCTTTCCCTAGTAACCATGTCTCTCAAACTAATTATTAAATCCATATCAGATTCCCAGGCCATGACCTCAATCAATATGATTTCTTCATCTGACGACCATATCGCCTAACCTATGATCAACAAAAACCAAGTTATTTGGGACTCACCCAACCTGAAAAACCACATCGTCTCATCTAGATGGTCAACACCATATCAATTTCTGAGCTTAGCCCATCACGTTCTCGTGTAACTATCACAATAAATATATGAAATTAAATTTAATCAAATTTAATTAAATATAAACAACCCACCCGACCTAACCTACCAAAGTGGAATGAATCCTCTAAACAGGCTTAACCATTTGGTAGAGGAGTGCGAGCATGATGAAGGCATATCATATGATAAAATAATTAATTAACAAGACTATCATTTACATTATATGTTCACTCTTGATAAACCTAATTTCTTCCTCAAAAATTCACTCCCCCCCCCAATAGAGATAAGTCAAAGAGAAATATAAGCACCAACAACAACATACCCTTAGATGTAGGCTTATCTGATATCAACCACTACCTTGATCTGATTCATAAGAAATGGGAATTTTAGATGAACACTCTAAAAATAGATTAAAATAGCTCACATATATTTAGAAAACAATATGAAAATAGTAAATAAAAAAATAATAAAGATAACTTGAATCCCTATCAAGGCTATTCCAACGAGATCAACAGTGATCGATTTGGATTTTAGATCATGGAGATAGGATAAAGCCTAAGAGAGAAAGAAGATGAGGGATCTCTTCTATTATATGCGTGGTTAGAGAAGAAAAGAGTAGAAAAACATTAAATAGAAAGAGGGTGAAAATATAATTTCCCCATTTTATGTGACCCACATTTTTTGGTTGCACGTTTTGGCTAATTATGAACCAATTATGCTGAACCCATTCTCTAGGCACCACACCATGAATGGTTAACTCACACGGTTTTTAAAAATGTTTTCAAACCATGAATGATCCTCTGATAAAAACTACAGAACACCTTGAACCCCCATGTTTCCCCACCCACATATTTTTTAAAACCATTAAAATTAAAGAAGTATGGTTTTTCAGTTACACTAGGGAGACTGCATAGTTTTTTCAAACTGTGAACCTCTATCTAAGCACCATAAAAAGTTGTGTTTTCAGCCTCTAATGCACCCAAAACCCACTCTAAACAATAATTGATTTCCCAAGAATTAAAACCCATATAAAATAAATTCCTTGGAAAAAATAAACTCTTATAATTAAGTTCCAAATATCAAGAAAATAATTGGTCTATCCACCAAACTCAAAAATTCCAAGGGTTGAGGAATTTGACCCACTCCAAATTCCAATGAAGTTACAGTCTCCCCACCTTAATGTAGATCATACCCAATAATTAAGGAATTTCCAATAGATGGTACTAAACATTACCATCTTGATCAAGACATCTCGATCTACCTTGGTTATAAATTTATAGGTCAACTCTCTTAAGACGATCTCCACCTTAGGAGTTACCTACCCTAGTCGCTTCTCAACCAAAAAATAAAAAAATATTGATGGTCCACTAACCATCCTTGGACTCAAAAGTCATTATAGGATGTATCTTCACTCTAGAATCTTATTAGGATCTCAAATCATGCATGTGTCACATATGAAACCCATCAAGTTCTACATCTCATCAGATTCCCCCAATTAGCCTTAGTTCCATGCACCTCAGATGAAACCTAATTCACATTGATTCCCATATTCCAATTCACCTAAAATAAGACACAAATACATTTATGACCATGATAAATATAGATTCCATGCACCTCATATATATATAATGCATCTGACCTAATTCAAACCTACTAACTAGAAACTAGTTAGTCCAAAAGTACATCTCCTGCACCTCATTCACCCAAACCTGACATGTCAAAAAAAAGTGGCATGCCAAATCAAAAAGAAGCTTTATCATGCCCATGAAATACCTATAACCATAATCAACTCAGCTTCCTTCTTTTCACCTAGTAGTTCCACTGCATGCACCTATCCTAAAGCTCAACTACTTGAGGCATATCCTCCCTATGTAGATATGCCATCTACCTAGAACTAACCTTAATATTGAGTTATATTATATTTTCCATGGCCTCTATATGCAGTTGAATATCCGCAAGAAGCACCACATTCTTCTCTTGGTATGAATTCAAATCCCTGAGTCTACCTTAATTCCTAACTACTACTTATCCAAGAAGGATTCATGTAGAACATCTTATGATTCACAACCTGGATGCATTCTAGGCACTCATTCGGTTCCCAATCACACTACATCTTCACATGACCCAGCTACCCACACTGGAAGCACACTATTAAAGACCCACTCCTTGCTGATCAACTTTAATATCTAGCCTAACTTCCCTACTATATTTCTTAATATACTTGATTATAGATATTGGAATCATCACCACTAAACTCACCTGATGCCATCACCCGACTCGAATATGAAGATCCCTTAAAATTCCCCTCATCTATCAGTGTTTTTTTTCACAAACTCAAAGAATGAGACTAACTAGAAGATATTTACCTACACCCATATGGCATTCCACAAACCATCCTCTATGTTCCTCACCCTCGAAGTTTCATCTCCCACCATACTAGGTGCAAAACGAGAAAAGTATATGAAATTATTTTTATAGACCATGAAGGAAATTTCACTCTATTGAAGGTTAATGAACTCATGAGACCTCTCTAAACCCAGTGTCTTAGGGAGGTAGTGATCGAAGAACCTGGCCTCAAAGTTCTTCCAAGACAGTCCTTCATGTCTACCTACATGTACATGTCCATCCCACTAACAATTTTCCAGTCCTTTGAGCATGTATACCGCTGACTCCACCCTCTACACTGGGGGTGTCTCAAGCTGGTCAAATATGCTTTCCACTAACTTAATCTAGTACTTAAACACATTTCTTCAACCCTCACTCTAAAATATTAGTGGGTTCTATGATTATAACTCTCGAGTCAAGAATACCAAATAAGGGTGTGCTCTCTGAGGCCCCTATCAATCACCTTGATGAAACAAATCAAACTCTCCTTGAGCTACTCATCAATACATGGTTAGAAATAATCTATATCGTAAGGATGGACCACCAATATCTGATTCAGTACTTGTGGCTATACCTGCAGTGCATGATAAGCCTAACCCTCATGGTCCTCATCCAGACCCTCCGAGGACTCATCACGTGCACTCTCAAGTCGCACCATATCACCACCCTCCTAACACTCATTAAATCACATCTAGGGTGTATCTCGTTTAATACCAGTACCATGGTCATATATCTATAACAATTTATAAATAACGTAGATCAGTAATTTTATAACAAGTTTCCCAACCTCACTTCCCTTACACTCCCATGTCGCAACAAGGTCACATGACATCCAACCTCATGGCCCCTTACCTGCCTATATTAGAGCCAGTTATATCATATAAATTCATCCTCATTTCCCCTCTCCTACCCATAACTAAGTTAGGAATCACATATCACATGTTGTAACTGAGTATAATGCCACCAAAGAGGCAAATTAGGAAGACTCTGTATAGCCTATTTGTTGACATTTTAAACAACTCAACCCCTATCATCATCCCTTACTTCTCGTATCAGAGTCAGTCCCATACATACCATATGTATGAATATATATCACATATCACATAGAATCAAACAATTATTTCATTAGAACCACATGCCTTGACTGGTTGAGTATAATTCCCACAAATAGAGGTTTGGAAGGAAAAAATTATTTATATTCCTTTGTTGACACTTTAAACAACCCAAACCCTCTTATCATAGTCTAGTTTCCTAATGAAAATAATAATAAATTAATCATGGTTATAGGGTGTATATACATATATCATCTTATGTGTCTATCAAGAAAGCATAAATAATCATCCATTTCCATATTGGGCCATGGGTCCATATCTCCTCCCTTGACACACTAAGACAAGGGTTACATATCATAATACGTAATAATGACATCCAATTACACCAATTGAGTTGGAAATCATATAAACTATAAAATCACACTTCATAGCATTAGTTTCCCACCCCTTGAAACTTGGTATAACCTCCGTACATGGGAAACAGGCACCCAAACACGAGATCTAAACCCAGTTCTGACTCTATACTAGGATTATATTTACTATAACCCAAATATTAATACCTAAAAAGATGTAAACGATACTCCTATGATACCATTTTTAGTGCCCCAAACTATTTTTACACCCAAAAAGTGCTCAATGTAGGCTGACCACTAGGCCTTAGTCACACCTCCAAAAATGATAATGGTTGTTGACTAGCAGCAAGGGTGTAAAGGTTTGCAATTAGGGAGACCATACCCACTAGTTTTGATAAAAATAATTTTCTATAGATAAATATAATAGAGGAAAAAATATCATAATTCACTAGACCCATAACCCAAAATAGTGGAAGCATAAACAGAAAATACCAGTAATAAACAATACGATTTGTATAATAAAAAAATATTTGTAGGTAATCATGCATGTCATAATAGGTCATACAAACCTGCATAAAAGAAATTGGGTTATGCGAGGATAACCATCAGTAAATAAATATACTAATAATTCTAAAAAAATTAAAATCTAGCTGATGCAAGAAACTATAAGTTCCTTTTCCATCCATCTCATTCTAACATCCCGACATGATTACTAATGTCCATCTTCTAAGCCCGAACACTTACCTAATCATAAAATCAAAAAATCTAAACGCATTACGAAGGGACCTTATAGGGTGCCAAAAACATCTCAGTAGTCCACCACCAATGTGTGCCTAACTTATATCAATGACATGGTTGGTGTGCCCTAAAAATAAACAATAGTGAGCATACACGTATAAATAGACAACCCAATTCACTTGTTCTCAACATCCACAAGAAAAAAATTACCTAATTCTATCATTGTTGTTATAACCATAGTGTAGAAGATCCTTAGCATAAATCCCAATGAATCCTCTGACAAAATTCATTCTACGTGAACCCACAATTTCGGCCTCTAGAAGTGTCACTCAGTACCTCATGCCATAAATTATGTACCGACATCCAAAAATGCACACCAAAATAATAATTACTTGTTCCCTAGGACCCCAGCTCGAAATCTCTCATCATACCTTAGCCCGAAAACCACATGCAAATATATATATTTAATTCAAATAGTAAAAATCCTTGGATCAGTATCTGGAATGTAGAAGATTATTGATTCCAATCCACTCAAATAATCTCGTCCCAATGAGCTTAATATACATTGATCCTTGTCCTATAACTCACAGTCTCAACACTATCAACTGATGGCTCCTCACCATCTATGTGGATTTATAAATAAATCACTTATAACCTCTATAATGGTCAACACCATCCTAAGTTGAGTATAAAGTAGTCCTCTACCCACATGAGTTGTCAACACCGCCTCATCATTTGAGTTCTATCTGTGTGCACATGACTCCAACTATGCATCGGCCATTAATGGTGAGAAGAAAATCACCAAAAAAGTACCTAAGAAACATCATCCTAGAACCATGTTCCCTATGAACATGTCACTCAAACTGATGTTCAACAGTATCTTAGAGTCCTTGTCCAATCCCTTAATCGGGGAAACTTTGTTGCCTCAATTTGATAACCATATCACCTGATCTATGATCAACATCACCCAAAGTATCTGAGCTTCACCCAAAATTATGAACCACATAGCCTCGTCCATATGGTCAACACCACCTAAATAAATGGTCCAAACCTATCACATTATTATAAAACAATCAAAACCAATATATATATTTCAATTTAATTAAATACAAACAATCCACCCATCCTAACTTTTCTAAGTGGTCTAAATCCTCTAACGAGGATTAAACATTCTTAGATGAGCACAAGAATTTCAAGTCATCTGGTGTGATCAATTAATTAATTTAAAATAGAATAATTAACTTTATAAATTCACTCTCATTCTACACAGTGATGCACTGAAGACCTCACCCCCTCCCCCAAAACATGAGATAAATCAAAGAGAAAGTTAGGAACCACCAATCTCATACTCATAGACATAGGGTCATCTAATATGAGCCTATAACTCAAATTAAATAAGAATAAATCCATGTTTTAGATGAAATCCATGAAAATAGGGTAAAAATATTATATGTATTTTTCACATTGTATGGTGAGATAAAATAAGAAAATAAGAAAGGGGACTTCAAGCCTTACAGAGGCAGTTCTAATGAGACCAACAACAATCATATCATAGTTTAGATAAGGGAGAGAGGCCAAAGCCTAAGTGAGGAAAAGGAGAAGGGATCTCCTCTACTATGCATGCAGGTGGAGAAGAAAATTGGAGTCAAAGAGTTAAATAAAAATAGTTTTAAAATACAATTTTTCTCTTTTAATTGAACTGTATGGTTTGGCCGCATGGTTTGGCTAACATGTGCCAATCATGCAGCACCCACTATCTACTAACCACACTATGCATAGTTGACCCACTCACTTTGACATAAATTACACAGAACATAGGTGATCCTCTAAAAAAACATTAGAATATCCTAAATGACCATGAACCCCCTCCTTCAAGGTTTTTCAAACCATTCATAGTGAATAAAAATAATAAGAATTCCCGCACTTTTACACCTGGGAGGCCACACGGTTTTCCCAAATTGTGTGTGTCTATCGATGCATCCTGAAAAGTTGGGTTTTTTCCCTCTGATGCACCTAAAACCCAATCAAGACCCCATGTAACTTGAAAATAATTAAAAAGATTCTAAAATCAATTTCTTGGATCAAAATAACCCAAGAATTAAGTTTGGATGATCAAGAAAACAGTTGGTCTGACCACTAAACTACAAAAAATAAAACAGGTTGAGGAATTTGACTTGCTCAAAAAAAATGGGGGTGTTACATTGAGTGTAAGGAAATCATGATTGAGTTAATACCCACCACTCTATATTCATAGTTATTTCCCCTAGATAAATGTATAAGCCCAAAACCATTATTTCATGTCCGTTGAAAAAATTGATTACAATATTTTTCTTACAATTAAATAGGAAGTGGTCCAAATTAAACATTTATGATTACAAACTTCAAACCAAAATTTTAGTTTCCATAATTTCAAAGGATATTTTTAGGACTATATATTTATATAATTAAGAACCTATTACTTCGAAAACTAAAGCTATTATTTTTAAACAAAACTTAAAATATTATCTCAACTTCACATGTAATAATCTTATTAAATGGGACATGTTCCTCATTAACTTCTAATCACCACTAATACTTATGAAAAACATTTTAAAACCTGGGGTGAGAAAAATTTATCAGTAATTGGTTTTATATCAAATTAGAAATTTTTTTAAAAAAAATCATGAAAACTACTTGAATTTTTTTTAAATTCTATAATCAAGCTTTACAACCTAAAATTTTCCTTTAGAAAAACAAAAGTATTTTTAGAAAACAATATTCATAAAATAAATATTTTCAAAAAACATTCTCTGAGAGAACATTAAATTTATTAGAATTTTTTAAAATCCTTTTAAATAAAGAATAAGAACTTTTTTTTAATAATATATTCCACGTTTTAAATATATATATATAAATATATATATATATGTATATTACCTTCTGTAATATGAAATCTAATGATAATTGGAAATTATAGAAAACTATTGAGGCAGCCTGATGAAGTAAAGGCTATATGGGGTCTTCTCATCACTTGGGGAAAATGTCCCTTGAGGTTTAGCATCACTACCCAAACATCATCATGTTTACTATAACCAAGTTCTAGTTTCTTAATATAACACGCCTAAATAAATTTTCATCATCATTACAACTCTATTTAAAACATTTATTTTCTAATCTCAAATCATCAATGTAAAATATTTACAAAAAGTTCACATTTTTTAAGGTGATTATAGTAAGTAAAGCCTTTTTAATATCTCATGAATTAGGATGTTTCCAAAATAATAAAAAAGACATGTAATATCAATGAAAAGTTAGTGAATGGCCATAGAAAACTTTAATCACAAATGAAATTCATAAAAAAATAAAGATTTGAATTGTTTTACCAAATAGATAATACTCTAATTAAAACATAAACACATCAAATGATAATTTTAAACTTTCTCAAAAAAAATTAATCAATATTTTTAAAACATCTCCCCTTTACAAAGAAGGGTTTTGAAAAGAAAATAAATTCCCCTTAATAGTGGTCTTAGAAGAATTTAAAAAATAAATCTTTAATAAAGTCTTACACATAAAATTATAAGTTTATAATTCATTAAACCAAGTTTTTATATCATAAATATTTTCTAGAACCCAACATCAAGAGATATTTGATAGGAATATTATATGAAATTTTCCCTGTACAAGACAATATTGAAAGAAAATTTTTAAAATGATATTTTAAAAAATAAGGGGAGGCTTGAAACATTTTAAACACAATTTTTTTAAAAAAACTTCCACTTACAATGAAGCACTAAAAATAACGAACTTTTAAAAAAAATCTCTTTTACCTAAAATTTGAATCCCAAACTGTATTTCTCCCTTGTAGAACATATCCTTGAATATAATATCCTATAAAACTCTCTCTCTCTACTATGGAATCTCGATAAAAAGAAGGTATTCTTTATCTTAGTGAAGGGAGCATCACAGATGTCACCTAAAGATCCCCTTTATATAACCTCCATCCTTCAATGAGGCTAATATACATATTTAATATAAGTATATATATATATATATTCATATATTCACTAGCTATTCGGTGATGAAAGAAGAGGAGAGTAGTGACCCACTAACAGAAGCCACTTCATATGCTTCTGATATAGGCACACTATGGATTGTGGATATAGATCATCACCCCTATTCATATTACCTTCCTCCCAAAGCAAACATATATATCAATATACCCTAACTTAAACCAACAAATAGTCACATGCTTATGAGACGACGACGAAGGCCCACTATAACAGCTGTAACAAGACATTTCATCTTCCCCACAACCTTGTGAGGGTCCATCCAAATGCAATGGAGGTGTAGGATGATGAAACCGCTAGTAACTGAGGAACGTGGGCATGGCTGGTGTTATGGTATTAAAGGGTGTTAGGTTTAGCATGCGACAGCCAAATTTTTTTTAAATGGGTTTTTAAATATATTTTTTACAAAAGGGATTGAGTTGGAAGTATTTCTAAAAAAGGGTTAGGAGAAGTGTGAACCTTGTTCATGCTTCTCCCATCTCCAAAAAGCGTGAACGGGGTTCACTCTTCCATTGAGAGCTTTCTTGAGGAAGAGTCAATGTCGTTCACTCTTCCTCCAGAATATTGTTTATTATAAATGTCACTGAATAAATATATATAAATAGATATCTAATTAAATATTTAAATAAATTTTAATAAAAACTAATAAAAATTAATTCATACTAATTAATACTAATTAAATATAAATAAAATATTAATCAATATTTATAAAATATCAACAAATACTAATTAAATATTTAAAAATATTTAAAAAATATTAATAGATATTAAATAAATATTAATAATTTAAATAAATATTAATAAAATTTGATTAAATGTCAAATAAATATTCCTAAATGTTGATAAATATTGAAGAAAGTAAAAAAATATAAGTAATATTATTAAATATAAATAACAAACAACAAGTAGTAAAATATTATAAAATATTAATTAATTATTGACAAATATTTATTAAATATTTATAAATATTATTAAATATTCATAAATATTCATAAATATTCCTAAATATTAATATAAACTAGTAAATATTAAAAAATCTTAATGAATATTAAATAAATTTTAATAAATAATAATTAAATATAGATCAAATTTTAATAAATTTTAATTAAATATTCCAGAAACATAATAAAATTTTATTAAATATTCATAAATACTCATAAATACCTATAAATATCAATAAATATAAATAATTATTAATACATATTAATTAAATAATAAAAAAAATATAAATAAAATACTAACACATATTAATAAATAACAAAAAAATATTTTTCAATATTTATAAATATTTATAAATGTTAACTAAAATTTAATAAAAATTAATAAACATTAAGTAAGTATTAATAAATTATCATGAACATTAATAAATATAATTTAAATATTAATAAATATAAAATAAATATTCCTAAATTTTAAAAAAAAATACTGGTTGAGGGTCAAATCTTATTTTATTAAGAATATAAATATTAATTAAATATTATTGAATATAAATAAATATTAATTGAATCATAATAAATGTTAAATAAATATTAATAATTGTTAATAATTGTTAATAAATATTAATAACTAAAAGATATCCATTAAATAAATATTAATAAATAAAATATATTCATAATATAAATATTATTAAATATAATTAAATATTAACATTTGTGAAGATTTATTAACATTTAGTAATATTTATTAATATTTATTAATATTTAGTTAATAATTAGTCATATTTATTTATTTTTATTTAATATTTATTAGTATTTTTTAATATTTATTAATATTTATTTCATATATATGTATTATCTATTAATATTTATTTTAATTAAAATATTTTTAGTTAAATTTTATTAATATTTAGTTAATTTGTATTAATTTTAATTAATATTTATTAATATTTAATTAATATTTGTTAATAATTATTTAACATTTATTCGTATTTATTTAATTTAATTAATATTTATTAATTTTTAATTAAACTTTTTTAATATTTATAAATATTAAATTATTTCATTATTATTGATTAATATTTTCTAGTTTTTTATTTATATTTAAGAATACTTAATTAAAATGAATTTATAATTATATATATTGATTAATATTTATTATAATTTTTAGATATTTAATTATTATTTTTTAGTATTTATGAATGTTTAATTAAATTTTATTAGTTTTTTTGTGAATATTTGATTAATATTTAATTAATATTTATGAATATTTATTTAATATTTACTAAGATTTTTTAATATTTATTCATATTTATTAATATTGTTTTTGTATTTAGGAATATTTATTAATATTTATTAATATTTAATAAATATTTTGAATAATTAATTAATATTTATTATTATTTTACTATCATTTTTCCCATTTATTTATATTTATCAATATTTATTTACCTTTGATTAAATTCATTAATATTTATTAATATTTAATTAATATTTTGGAATATTTATTTAATTTTTAATCAATGTTTATTCATATTTATTAATATTTATTTTCATTATCAATATTTATGAAAATGTATTTAATGTTTATTAATATTTTTTAATATTTATAAATATTTAACTAATCTTCGTTGACATTTTATAAATATTGGTGAATTTTTAATTAATATTAATTTATATTTAATTAGTATTAATTAGTATTTAATTACTTTTTATTATTTTATATTAATAGATATTTAAATATTTAATTAGATATCTATTTATATATAATTATTTAGTAATATTTATAATAAAAAATGTTGTGGAGGAAGAGTGAACGATGTTCACTTTTCCTTCAGAAAACTCCCACAGGAAGTGTGAACCTCGTTCAAGCTTCCTGGTGAGGGGAGAACCCTTAACAGGGATCATGCTTCTCTAGACCCCATTTTAAAAATATTTCCAACCTTGTCCCATTTGTTAAAAAAATCAAAAACTCATTTTAAAAAAATTGTCGATGATAGTGAGGGAGATGACAATGATTAGATCATCTGTAGGTTTTTGTGAGGGCATCTGGTAGTGTGAGTCGGGAAGGAGGATAGTGATGATAGATATGGCAGCTGATGATGGAATAATCTCTTAGGGGATGGAGGCTTCGACGAGACGAACCCCCCCAGATTTTTTCCCACCCTTTTTTATTTGTTTCTTTTGTTTCTTTTAATATGTATATACTATAATATATTTTATACGTGTGTGTTTGTATCTATGTGTTCATATTCAAACACTTCTCCTTTTTTATTCTAATTATCTTTTTTTTAATTATTATTATGTGAAATAGAATTATTATATATATATATAATGTAGGTTCATGTATATATATGTGTCTGTGTGAATATATATTGAATATATTTTTCTGTTTTTAAAAACCCCGATAATCACAAATATTTAATATATATATAAAAACATATATATTTATACATTAACACAAATTTTAAACCATATTTCATATACATGTATATATATATAAACATTCAACCACAAATTTTATAGTAAGTCCTTATATAATATAATCTATAATCTCCATATCAATTTTTGTTAATAAATTATTCATACATTAGATTACAATTATTATTATTATTTTAATATCTTATAATTATCTTAAATTGATTTAAGACTGAATTTTATTTGTTATTTTATTTATATTTTCTCAAATTATACTATTATTTTAATTTATATAGACTTAATATTTTATAAATCATAGTTTTACATTCTGTAATAAATATTATTATGATATTAAATTATAATTTTATCATTAATTGAATATATATTTGAAATAATATATTACTTTCAGCATTTATATTTCAATTCAATAATTTAAATCTCATAACATTTTTTTTACTATAATATTTATTTATTTATTTATTTATTAGTATAGGTTAAATAATTTCCATATTATCCAAAAATAATTTTATTAAAATAAAAAATAAAATAAAATATGATGATAGTATAAATTCAAAAATTTGAACATTTTAATTATAACCTTATGTTGATCTAAAATGAATTCCGATATAGCTTAAATAGTAAAAAGTTCCATTTAATAAACATTTATTTTAAAGAAAAAATTATGCTAAAAGATTGGGGTATTAAATTCTGAAACTACTAAATAAATTATTTCCTTTTAGTTTTAATTATTTATAATGAAAACCGTTTACTTAAAAATTAATCATATAACTAAATAATCCATTAAAATTTTCTAAAGGTGAATTTTATTGAAAATTTTATAACTGTAAAGACCCGAAAATTTCAAGGAAAAATTTTTTTCTTAATTTTCTTTGGAATTTTACAAGAACGCAGTTTCTAACGGCACCTGATTCCGAGGCCCGGTGTGCCCGGAATCATTTTCCGAAGTTTAGCTCGGGTGTGTTCAGTGAACGAATGAGCGGGTTTTTCTAACTTTTGAACTGGTGCTCGGAATCAAATTTCAATGGCACCAAAGGAATCGCAGTGCCGGTAATTGCTTAGAAACACCTTTTCGGAGTTGCGTTTTCTCGGGTGTGGTTTTTAATTTTTGGGGTAAAGTTAAGGAATAAAATAAAAGTGGTGCAACCGATCTTTTATTTTGTTTTACTTAACCTAAGTTAAGTGGATGATGTGGGACCCACAATATCCTACCCACTTGGTAGGATATTTGTGAGGTGGGGCCCACACAAGCCCCACCTTTTCAACTTCCACAAAACCCCCCACCTTTGATTAAGGTAACGCACCCGCACCCCCCCCCCTTTTAAATGTAAGTCAACTCTTGCGTTTGAACTTTATAATAAACGCCTCTATTAATTGGGCGATTTAAAACGTTGAAATTAATACCCTTAATTGTTTGATTCGTTTTTGAATTTTAAAACATTTGGCGTGAGTAATAAAATAAGGTAACCCTTATTTTATTGTTGTTGCTTTGGTTGTGCAGGAGGATTTTGGAGAGAACAGCTCAAAGTCTCGAAGTTCATCGTTCTTCGTCGAAGAACGCGAAGAACGCGAAGAACGCCGACCTTCGACGGTGAGATACGCCTACCTCAGAGATCGACGACACAATGCCGACGAATCTTTTCTCCGCGACGTGACGATCCTCCTTCCGCGACCTCTCCTTCTGCGACGTCCCTTACCGCGACGAACCTTCATTCAACTACGCTCAAGGTAGGGAATTTATTTGTGATTGTTAGTGAACCCTTGTTTACTTCCTTCTAAATCTAAGAATTCGGATCAACTAAATATTAAGTTGATCCGTGAAGATTATGTTTGTGGGTTGGGAATTCTTGATTTCAGGGAAAACTGTTTGGGTTGATTTCTTTTGTTCGTGAAAAATCCTTGTTGTTCTTCGTCTTTTGGGCCGCTTGTTACCAACTTAACGGGAGGAGGTCAGACCGCACGAACACGGCTGACTCTCCTCACCCTTGGTTGTTTTGATCCGTTGCGGCACAAAAAAAGGCGGCGCGGTGCAATGGCACCGCACGGAAACAAGAAGAACGCGATGAAAGAAGTGTGGCGCCATCGCGCCGCGCTGTTGAGGCCGAACGGAACCGCGACCGGAGTCGGGGCCGCAGAGGAGATTGAAGACTCCGTTGGTTGATTGTTGTGCGCGAATTGACGGGCGACGACAAACGGGGCCTCAAGGTAAATTTTGAAGCCTCCGCAGTGAAGGTCGGGTCCCGGGAGGACTGTTGGCGAAGGCGTCAAGCAAAACGGACCACCGGAGCGCGTCCGGTGGTCCGCAGAAGACTCCGCCGGTGCACTGCCGGGATGGGCCGCCATGGCTGAAACCGCGGTGGCAGGTCGCTGGTCCCGCGACCACGCGGGACCGAGGGAGTCGGGATGTAGCGCTCGGCCGCGTCCGTTGTCAAGGAGAGGCCCCCCATGGGGGTCGCGGTTACAAGCTGGGGGGGGGGGGGCAGCGTGCCACCCCGAACCCCATCTCCGCTCGGCCGAAACGGCCGAGCCACCTGGCCTTGGCCAGCATGCTGGGCAGGCTGCCCAGGCCAAGCTAGGCCGCGCCCAAGCGGGCCAGACCCGGATGAGGGTCGGTTCGACCCGGTTCGGGCCGACCCAGGGGGTCTCGGGCCGGATCGGTCCGGGCCCGAAACCCCCACTTCCGGACCTTTTTCGGTCTTTCGCCCATATCTTGGGCCACGGACCACCGATCGACGCGCCTTCAGTTGCGTAGCGATCCTTGGATCGAGGTGGTCATTTCAGTATATTACACTCAGGGTTTCGGAGAACTTTGGATATGGCCGGGTTGGTTCGAACACGAAACCAATCGGGCCCTCGGAGCGGAAGCACTTATATCTTGAGCTCCGGACGTCCGATTGACGTGCCGTCAACGTTTTTGGATTCATCTTGATGAGATGGAACTTTTGGCATACTTTTCCTGAGTTTTGGTTGTAGTTGGATAGTGTCCGGGTTGGATTGTACCCGAAATCCAACCGGGCCCCTGGAGGGGAAAAGCTGATAACTTTCAGACTGGACGCCTATTTGATGAACTGTCAGCGACGTTGGTGATCTTGTTGATAAACGGTCCCTTTGAGTATATCCTATGAGAGTTCGGGGTACTGTTGAGATACGGCCGGGTTGGTTCGCACATGAAACCAACCGGGCCCCTGGGACGAAAAGGCTAATAATTCACAGACCAGGCGTCCGATTGACGCGCCGTCTGTTACGTTGAGATCCCTATGACGAGGCGGTCCTTTGAGATACTTCTTCATGGGACTTTGAGATACTTGGATTATCGACCTGTAGCTCGTGGAGTGGACCCTCCTAGAGACGATTGTGCAGAGTACGGAGACCGTGTAGCTGACTGAGACCTGACGACTGCTTGACCGACTCGACTTGGAGTGAGTCGACTATCCCAGTGGACGGAGCACTACTTTTTTTGGGTGCAGACCCATGGCAGACGGAGAACTACCTGTGTGATAGTGCAGACCCGCGGTACTCATCCGGAGAGTACCTCTGCATGCTATTAGGGGGTGTGCACTACTGTGTTTGGGTGGCATACCTCGGCGGGAAGCACTACTGTGTTTGGGTGGCTGACCCGCGGTACTCGACAGGATGAGTACCTCAGCAGTCTTAGGTTAGTGAGTAGTACCTCGGAGTCATGACACGACCACTGTACACTCCAGAGATGGGTCTCTTCATCACTTATGGTTTCGATAATGAAAATACTAGTTTGAGCTGAGTCTATGACATTTGTGTTTACCCCATGATTGAGATGGGTCAATTGATAACTTAGGTATATGTATAGGAATATACCTTGGTAGTGGTTATCCGTTGATTTCATAATCTTTGTGTTTCCTCATGGTTGAGATGGGTTACTTGATAACTTAGGTATATGTATGGGCATATACCTAAGTAGAGGTTATCTGTTGAGATCTTCCTTTTGGTTATCCTTGTTGGTTTTAGAGAGACCTTGAGGGTCTTGGGGTCCCTACTGAGTATCTTTATACTCACCCCTGCACGGGTTATGCCCATACCTCGTTGTGTTGGTTGCAGATGACGGGCAGTGCTGACGGAGGCTGATTGTTCGAGGACTGGACGGTACCCGAAGGTGGACCTCACGATGAGTCAGTATCCGGAGCTGGACTTCACGACGAGACGACACACGGAGGATGTTGACGGGCAAGAGCGTTGTGGAGGCTATCTGTACCTACCCTTCAGGTAGGATTCGTGGTGGACGATCCAGGAGCTGCCCCATCTGTACCGACCCTTCAGGTAGGATCCGAGGAGGACGACCCAAGAGCTGCTTCCTTTCTTCTAGTTGTATGTCTTTTTCTTTTGTACTTTCGTTTAGTTATAGTTGTACTTTCAGTTGGGTTTGTATTCTGGCCCATTTACTTTTCAGAACTTCTTTTGTACTTAGTGTTTTAATTCTGCTTGTACTCTGTGGTGTTTTGTTTACTTTTATAAAGGCAATGTCTTCCCAGTTATCGGGATTTACGCCTTTGGTGCTAGTCACCATCCCCTGGCCTATGGAAGGCGGGCTTGGGGTAGTCACAGCACGGGCCCCGAGGACGGGTCGTGACAATAACAGATTTATCTATGACAAAAATTTCCTCTAAAATACACACTACTGATTCCTATCTACAAAACCATGAAATCCGAGATAAATATTTGTGATTCCCTCCATAAATTAAATACCATTCTAAAATTAGTTTTGTCTAAAATCACTTAAAATGTAATTTATAAATCCTTATTAATATTTATAATAATTAAATTATTCTGAACAATTATTCATCCTAATCCTTGAGTTTTTTCTTAACCTTTCCTCTAATACCAAGTGTGGTGCTCGTGACCCATGCTTCTAAGTCTCGTGCTAAAATCACTTACATTATTTTCTTAATTTTAAAAAAGAAGTGACCCAAATTAAACATTTATAATTACGTGTTTCAAAACCAAATGATGTGTCACTAAAAAACCCAAGGATCTATTTAGTTCTGTATCTTTTGAGAATTTGGAACATAATACACGAAAAATTGAAGCTGATATTTTTAAACAAATCTTTAAATAATATCTCAGCATTTCATGTTCCAATCTTCTTAATCAGGACTAGTTTCACATTAGCTTCTAATAACCAATAATAATTATATAAACATTATAAACATGGAGTGAGCACAAAATTAATCAGGTATGGATTTTACATAAAATGAGGAAATTTATTTTTTAAAATTTTAAAGACTCATTAAAACATTTTCTTCAAAAATAAATAATTGGTCTTTAAAAAAAAAAATTATCCTTTAGAAAAACAAAATTACTTTTAGAAAATAATATTCATAAAAAAAAGTATTTAAAAAATATTTAAAAGAACATTAAACATAAAATATATTTTAAAATTCCTTTTAAATAATGAATAATAACTTTATTTTAATAATATATTCCAATTTATATATATATATATATTAACATTCTTAAAATAAAATATAATGATAATTGGAAAGAATATAAAACCATCGAGGAAATTTGAGGCATTCAAGGCTATATAGGGCCTACCTGTCACATGTGGTCAACATCCATTGAGGATTGTGTTCACTCAATATCTCTAATTGAGTTTACAATAATCAAGTGCCATGTTTTTTATAAAACACTTTTGAATAGCTTTCCTTTCTCATTACAACTATATTTAAAACATTAATTTACAAATTTCACAAAATTACTGTAAAATATTTATGAAAATTGAAAATTTTTAAATGATACAAAATTAAATAAAACCTTTTGAATAAATCGTGAATATTTATGTTTAAAAAAATACATGGAATATCAATGAGATGTTATTTATTTCCATACAATAATTTAATCAGAAATGAAATTCATAAAAAACTAATTTTCTAAATTTAAATTGTTTACAAATAGAGATAATACTCTAATTAATACATTCAAACATCAAATTATTATATTAAACATTCTGGAAAAACATGGAAATCAATATTTTTAAAACACAACCCCCTTACAAAGAAGGTTTTTGAAATGAAAATAACCTCACTTTCATAGTCTAACATCCTTCCCCTCCTCATTGGATTGAGGATGGTTGGGGGAGCTACTAGGCCTTAGAAGAAATCCCCATAATTCCAAAGTCTATCAATGAATTCCAAGGTCCATAAGAAAATTTAGGGGATCATTTTACATTTAAAAGATAAAACATATAAACCACAAAAACAATAACCAAACAAACCTTCATATGATGCATGAGTAAAAAATACAACTCAAAAAATAACTAAACCAACAAACCATATAAGAGTAAAGGAAGAAACCAAAATACATACTTAAGAGAAAAAAAGACACAAAACTAAAAACTCCAAAGTGAAATCAACTAACAACACCCCCACCTGCTCCAAAATCCAACTCCACATTCCATTCCATAGAATCAAGAAGAATCACTAAATAATTGAGATATATTTCATTTACATATTACCCAATACATAACATCTGCAAATACACATTTGTGCCCAATTAAGGGGTGCGTCTAAACATAGTTTTATTTTTCTAATGTCTTCCCAACTCATTCTCGTAGGAAAACTATTGATAGAACATTTATTAAAATATTCAACAGTAGTAAAAATAGTTCATATCAAATACATAAACCATTATTCCAAGGAAATAATCAACAAATCCCTTAAACCATTTCTCATTTGGTCTAGAATATTTATTTCCATTCCCACACATGAAACCACACACACACACAATATTAGGGTTAACATTAATTGTGGTACTTCATTTCCATACTCAATATCACTTTTACGGTGGTGCTTCACAACTATAATCCATCCCAAATAAAACACACCAAACTAGTTATTCCAACCTCATGCCAATACAATTACCAAAAACCAATTTCCACACCAACCATTTAATATAAAAATATTTTCTTCTTTTAAATTATTTCAAAAACCACTTATTTACATGTGTCAAAAAATCATTTATTTTAAAAAATCATTTTAAAATTATAAGCACGGGGTTTTCCAAAAACTAATCGAATTTACAAAATTTCCAAGAAAATATAAAAAATATATCTCCATACATAGTCACATAATAATTTCACAACCATTTTAAGAAAATAAATAAATTAAAACAAATACTTTAGGTTCTAAATCAAGTGGAGTCAATAGAGAATCCACGTACCTCTCAAACATTGGTAAAAACCAAAAAAATCACAACAATTTCTTCAATATCCAAACACGACCTACATTACCTTCACTATATCCAAAATTATTTCATCCTAAAAACATTAATTATGCGTAGATATATACATAATGGACTAGATCTATGGTTCAATGACAGAGGGAAACCTTAGATCACTGATGAATGAATAATAACATGCACTAATTAATGAATCCATCCCCCAACACACTTTTATTTTCATATATATTACTCTAGGATTGAAGGAGATCATCTCTCACACCTTGGGAGAAAAAGGAATTCATGTAATGGGGGGATTAAGGGATAAAAGAGGGTTAAAAGGATTAATTCATATTAGATACACATTTTAAAGAGGAACAATTATACATTGCATAGTTAGGCCACACAGTATGAAAAACCATGCGCCAACCATATGGTGATACTTTCTTAAGCTTATACCATTCATGGTTGTCTCTCAAATTTAGACAACCCACGTTCCAATAGTGTATTTCTCTTAGCTTCAATATGCTTTATTTCTGGGAATTAAAATGGTTTTTCAAAACCATGTGTCTTCCATGTTCCCATTTTCTTCTCTTTGATGGTTTCTTGGAGATGTTTCATAGTTTCTACTAGCTATGTACATGTTGTGAACCTCCATAAATACCTCTAAAATAAGTAAAAACTTCTAAGATCCTCCCAAAATGTAACCAAAAAATTATATAGACTCAAAATAAATTAATAAAGGTTATTTTAATGGGAAAACTGATGTAAAATTATCCTCACCGTTATCTGTTTTCCCCGACAAAGTAGAAAACCTTTTTGTACTGAAAGTTTGCAGGTCACTAATTCAATATTTCCTTATCTTGCTCTAATGTTTCTTCATGAATCTGTCCATGTTTCCATAAAACCTAGACTAGATCGATGCATTTCCCATGAAATATATTCTCATGCCTATCCAAAATCTGTATTGATACATGAATCATCATGGAATCCATCTCTAAGTCAACATGATCCAATAAAATCACACTTTCAGGATCATTTTGGTACTTCTTTAACAGAGACACTTGAAAAACATTGTTCACTGAACTAGACCTTCGTGGGAAATCCAACTGATCTTCCACATTAAAAATGAATTTAAGTGTTTCAAAGGGAATTATTTACAAAGGAAACAAATTTCCTTGTTTACTGAAATGACTATGTCTAAGCCTTGGAGATGTTATCAAGAACACATGATCACATACCTCAAATGGTCATAGACGATGATCCACATATGATTTTTGATGACTCAAAGCCATTTATATTCTCACTATGATCAACTAAATCTTCTCTGTTGTCTCTTTCACAAGTTTATGTCCAATTAATTAAGTCTCACCTGTTTCTACCCAAAAAAGTGGAGAACAATAAAGACTTGCATAAAATTCGTTAAACGATACATATATATCGAGTCCTGAAAACTATTATTATAAAAGAACTCCACTAATGGAAAATGATCCTCCCATGTGATGCTAAAATCCATTACACAATCCATAATCTTTTCCTCCAATTTTTTGAATGTTCTTTCATATTTTTCATTTGTTTGGGTATGACAAGACAAACTCATAGTCAAATGTGTTTCAAGGTATTTCAGTAAGGAATTCCAAAAATAAGATGTAAACATGGTTTATTTATCTGATAAAATCAAGACTGGAATGATGATCATATTTAAAATTTATTTAATGTACATTAAAAAATCCACGTAATGTTTTCCAGGAATAAGGATGAAATGAACTGACTTTGTGATCTGATACACAATCACCCATATAAAATCATATTTCATAACTATCGTTGGTAGACCTCTAATAGAATCCATTGTTATCTGCTCTAATTTTCACATGGGAATTGGTAAGGAATTCAACATACATGTTGGCCTTTGATGATCCACTTTTACCTATTAAAAGGCGAGGCATCTTTAGATATACTCTTTTGTTTTAATTTTCATGCCAAAACACCAAAACATTGATTTTAACACTATAAATTTTTTACATATCTAGGTGAAGATACCATATTAAATGGTGTTAATCACTAAGAAGTTGTTCCCAACAAGATAATGGTATATCCATATAATATCAAAACTAAAACAATTAATTCCCATCCATCTTTCAACCATAAATGGCCTCCCCTTCATTGAGTTTTGACCACATACAAACACATTCAGGATTAGATATCTTAGACATTCTAACTTTCTTAACCAAATTAAGGGAAAACATAATGGGAAAGAAAACATTAACACTACATTAGTCCAACAATTATATATTCATTTCTAGTATGATTGATATTAGTTTCTACTAGTCTGAAGTCTCTTTAACAAATAGATCATATGACTTCTTATTTAATTCAGCCACCACAGATTTACCTTTACCCAGTGTATACATCATCTTGAAGTCAAACATCTATAATAACTTCATACATTTTTTGTATTAAATTCAAATATATTTGTGATAAAATGTGTTCCAAACTCTTATAATCCATAAACACTATTAATTTCTCAAAAAAATAGGTAATGGAATGAATTCAACAATGCATGGACCACATCAGCTAATACCATGTCATGTGTTGGGTAGTGATTATTATGAAACTATAGCTGAAATGAACTATAATAAACAACATGATCTCCTTTCATGAGAATTCATCCCAACCCAAATCTTAATGAATCAATAGAGACTATATATCCCATTCCAGTCTCTAGAATCATGAGGATAACTTCTCATGTAAGTCTAAACATAAGTTCTTGATTGGATTTTTGAAAGTCCTCATTCCATAAAGGAATGGATTCTCTTTTAAATGTTTTAATTGGTGATGCCAAGTGTGAAAAATCCCATACAAAGCATTTATAGTTTCCTACTAATCTAAGGAAACTATGTATCTTGATGAAATTATTTAATGGTTTCCAAGAGATAACAAATTATATATTTTTAGGATTTATGGAAACTACCTTTTCAGAAATGACATAGCTAAGGAAATGTACATATTATATCCAAAAATCATGATTTGGTAACATGTCATACAGATAATGATCCCGTCAGATATCAAACACTATCATCAAGTGTTTCTCATGAACTGGTTTTTTTCTATAATACACAAGTAAATCATAAACAAAAACCACCAATAATGAATCTTGATATCTTTAAAATATTCCATTAATATATTCTATAAATATAGGAGGTGAATTTGTAATACAAAAATGGATAATAACATACTTATAGTGGACATGTCTTCTTCCGAAAGATTCCTTCAGAATATCCTCACTATGTACTCACAATTGGTGATATCCAGAACAAAAGTCAAATTTTAAGAACTATTGGGATCCTTAAAATTGATAAAATAGATCATAAATGTGTGGAAGAGGATACTGATTATTTATCGTAACTAGTTTAATATTATGATAATACATATAAAGTCTAAGAGTTTCATCATCCTTCTTTACAAACAAATAGGATGCTACCCATGGAGACGTACTCGTTCAAATTTACCCTTTACTTTTCAACTCTTCCATCTAAACTTTCAATTCCCTCAATTTTAGATGTGAAATAAGAATGGTCCCAGGTATGAGATCATCCATAATCTCAACTTCTCTTTTTGGTGGAAACCCTAATAATATATCAGGAAAAATGTTAGGAAACTGATCAATAACAGTTGGAAAATCTACATTCCTAATACTATCCATATATTACATGGTAATCAATACCAACTGATGAGATATGGTTCCAAACATTGGTTCCATAGGTCATAATTTACTATCCTTTAAAACCCAATATCCTCTAAAGAGATGCTTGATTTCATCCATAGGTGTGAAACTATCACTCAGGTATAAGAGTCTATGTGGGACTTGAACGATGTCAATCAATCCATTCCCAAAATCAATTCATAGATATCTATCTTAAGAATACATAAATCCCAAATAAACCTATCCCTATCGATAGTTATAGAACAATATTTACCCATAAAATCTCAACACTCTCTTTGGCCAAGAGAAATATTTCGTTTTAAAACATAATGCATCATCTCAGTAGATAAACCCATATTATCAACAACATGAGAATTAATAAATAAGTGGTAATCACATGTGTCAAACAAAGATTTCATAAGGGTATAATTCAAAATAATTGTACCAATCACCATAAAAGGAAAAAATTGATCATCCATATTCATTTTAACATCTCTATACAATTTATTACTCACTTTAATTTTCTCATGTTACCTTGTTGATATTTCACTAGTTGAGAAGTGATGATGTTCCGAGAATCACCATGGCTTGATCTATTCTGATTATGATAATTATTTCACTACACTCATCCTATCGAATAAAATAATACATGTGAAGCATGATATGTTTATGTAGCACTCAGCCTTAGAGCACTACAACAATAGCACAAAATATGCCTCAATGTTTTGTAGTCATGACATGGTATTGGGGGTTCCATAAAATCCCACTTGACACAATCAAGTGAACCACACTGAAAACATCCCTGTTTAATTTTGGATCGAGGAGGAAACTTTATTGATCCCAAGGTTTGATTTTGATGTGTCCCGCCACTCTGTAAGTAGGTTTCCATCTTCCTCTTCTTCCTAAAATTAGTGTTCCCACATATTCTCATAGGAATAAACATACTCACTACAATTGTATTTTCCAATATATTCCATTTTAATATAGCCACTCTATGGAACATATGTATATAATTCATTATACAAAGAATGAAAATCATTTAGAGAGTATATTTTTATAATATCAGCTCAAAAATGCGTGCCTTCATGGAATCACTTAGAACAACTTCTAGAGAAAAGTAAATTAAATTCCTAAATTTAGATGTATACTCTATCACTAAGGGACTTTATTTGTCACGAACCGAATCTGGTCGCTGCCAAAACCGGCACCCGACCCGACCCGTGGCAAGTCCCGAAGGGTGTTCCCAATCCTCATGGGCTGGCACAAGTTCCTGGGTATGAAAAACTGAAAATTGGGAACGATTTACCCGAGTTTGTATACTTAAAACAACAAATGAATCCAAGAAATCAAATCTGGATTTTTCAAACCAAAACATCTTTTACTAAAATTCAGAACTGAATTATACAATTTTAAACAATGTTTTAAGACCATTACAAAGGTACAAATTCATGCAATGACAGGTCAAGAACCTCCACATGGAAAGAGGCACCACCCTCAAGCCATCTTCACAACATTGCATCACGATGGACCACTAAAAACCCGAACCAAAGGCATAAAACCTGTACCCAAACCTATGACATAAAATAAGCAAGTCTACTTACACTGAATGGTGTAAGTAGGGTGTGAGTGAAATCCCAGTAGGATTCCACCACTAATTGATTCCATGTGATAAACATTTCATGACAAAAATAATTGCAATTTTTGTAAATAAGAAATGCTTGTTACAATTTTCTAAAGGATGCAATAATAAATGAAAACAGTTTTCATGTGGGGAAATTTTAAAGGTACAACAATTTTAAAATAAATACCAAAGCTATTGAATTTTCCATCCAAAAATACCTTATACCGACGGTAAGTACAAATTATCTAATGAGGAAAAGAAATTGGAAATAACCCCTAGGCACTATCTCGTTGTGGGTCCCAGGTACCTTGTATCTCGGTGAAAGTAACTGTCACAAATATTTGTTCTCGTACACAAGCCACTAGTAAGGTACATACCCATAACCTAGTGGTCCCCAATAATCATCATCATCATATTTTAGTTAGAGTTGTAAGTTTCAATCTTGCTAAGTGAAACTGAGGCCAAACCCCACGGGATCACTAGCATACTAGTACACGTCCACCCACATAGATACTCAGGTTTCCCTCTTGTGATCAAACAAGTTCGACAAGGAACGAATTATAATTTTCACACGAAAATATCACTTCCACATCACACATTCATTAAACAGCACACACGTACATCACACAAGTCACAAAATCCACTTTTTCATTCAAATGTGTTTTGAAATCATACTCACACCAAAGTTTCCCACAACAATTATTACATTTCTTTAACAGTTCCACAAATCCTTTAAAAAAATTTATAAAACTATTACAAGATATTAAACTCACATAACATCCCACACACATGTCACATAATACCCTTCCCACCTTCAAAATTCATTTTATCAATAAACTAACTCAAAACATCCCACACCCGTGTTTCGCACACAAAACACAATCTAGTAAAACATTTCACCAATTTATAAAAAATTAAAAAAAAATGTTTGACATCTCAAATCAGCACTTTACCATTAAAAACACACATTAGGTGAACACGCTCACCCAAACAGTACATATACACCCTTTTCCAAATTTTTTTAACCAAATAAAACATTTGCAATTTCTATAAAACAAACCCAAGAGGTAAAACCATTATTTTCAAACTAAACCCATTTCAAAACCCTCATTCAAGACCAAAATCATACCAATACCAATCCAAAACAGAATTTTCAGCCCTAAAGAAATTATTAAACCACCCCCAAGTGTTATAAAAATACATTGAATAATACCACAAAGATACACATGAAAAACACATGTTTTCACAAATCACCTTCAAGAAGTACAGCACGACTTTACACCTTAAACACATTCAAAAACCTCCTTTCAAGGCCCACATGATAATAAGGAATTAACAAAACAGAATTTAAATCCCCTTTCAAGACTAATAAATCACTTTCATATGTTATAAACTAAAACCAAACATTACCCCAAGAGTCACACATGAAAAGTACCCAATTTCAAGCTAAAATGCAACTAAAAATTAAATGTTTAACCAAATCCATCAAAAAAAGTTTTCACAGCACACAAAATAGATTATAAACATGATAAATTAATAAACCAATCAAGATAAGTCATAATAAAATGTCTATACATGGAATCACCTACCTTTTGATTCGAAACCCTCAAAACTTGGTGTGAAACCATAAGCGCACCACCGCCACACCACAAAGAATATAAATCCAGACCTAGACCACCAAAAATTGACCCAAAAGATACCAAATCAGACCTTAGGATCTAACCTCAGCTTCTATACATGAGGAACTTCAATAAAGAGGAAATAAAACTAAAAGATGATGGAAGAAACCAAGAAGGAATTCCTTTACTTGAAATATCTTGAAGAAATCGGCTCCAATCCACCGAAATATGAATCTCCAAGTACCCAAAACTGGTATGGAGGTTAGAAGGAGTCATATTAGGTCATGTGATGACTGAAATGGGGGAAAAGGATGAAAATTTAAGGAGTTATTAAAGATTCATTTTACCTCGTCAAATATGGTCGATTTGAGAAATAGTATGAAAGATCTCCCTAATTCTCGGTTCATCTGAGCTCCAAAATTGCGCAAACGATAATGTGGGTGCTCCTTGGGATATTGTCTTTGAGAGGGAGGTAAAATCACAGGAAAATAGTAAACAATGTATGAGATATGAAAAATATAAAAAAAAAATAAAGTAGGAAATGGGCCTACGGGTAGGCCCATTACCTTAAACAAAAACCCAAATCCATCATGATTTTGGATTTCTATGTGGTCAAATGGATATGGTGATTTTACTATATCAAAGTATGAAAATTGGGAAGTGTAATGGGTATAAAATAGTAAAAATTTAAGGAGTTATAGAAGAAATGAAATTTGTTTTTAAATCTGGAATTGGGCTCATGGTTTGGCCCAAATTTTCAAAACCCACCATTTTCACCAAAATGAGTGGTAAACCCCCAAAAAAAATCAGGAATGGAAATTAAATGAAAAATGAATTAAAAAAAGTCACGGGTGTGACAATTCTCCCCACCATAAAACTTTCCTCCCTCGGAAAGCCACATCGAGGACAACGAAAAAACCAAACCCAACCGAAAGGCAGAAATGGACTCCTTTGCTAAGCTTCGCCCCCAAAGGCCAAACCAACTCCAGTGATAAATTAAGGAAGGAATAATTCACAACCAAAACATACACCTCTTTACTGAAATGATCAAGAACATTCAGGATTTATCCTAAAAGAAAACTCCTTAAACACTATCTTAACAAGGCTCAAGCAATTTATCCAAACAAACAAGAACATCGAACAAGTTTACACTTACCTTGATATAACTAAACCATTGGGAACTCTCCAATCCCGACGTTTACCTAAGGAAGATGTATGTGGTTATATAGCTCCAAATGATACTACCAACTTCCAAGCCAATACTAAGTAAAAAAGTGAGTTACTGGTACAAGGATACACAAATGGTCTCCCCAACCATAAGAGACAACTTAAATTTTTTTCTAAGACAGAATCAAGACACTAACAGGGGAGCCTCAAACGAACTCCCCGGTACAAGGGGTACAATACCATTAGAAATTTTCAAAATAATATACATAAGACTCATAGTGGGTCTCCCCACCATAAGAACCAACCATCTTAACTGACCAATATGGGTCGGCACAGAAAAACCCCAAAACATAAAGAGTTAGGACGACCGCACGGTTAGCCCACACAGTTTGGGAAACTGTGCGCTAACCATGTGGATCCTTATACATAAAAGGTTTTCTGGGGAATGGTTACTACTAAATGTTCACTCAATATGTCCATACAAATCTAAAACCTTTCCCCTGAACCTAAAGGAAACCAAAGGGGAAAATAAAGTCATTGAGAGATAACATGGGGATGAGGCTCTCCACCTCTTTCCACTGAACGGGAACAATAGAAGAAAGATGAAAACACAAAATTTTTAAACTATTCTCATTTCTCATACTGAGAATATTTATTTGTAAAAGGTTAAAAACTACACTGGGATTTCCTTTGACTACATGCCAGCTTCTCTCCGGGACCTATGGATGGAGCTGGAATGATTGAAGCATCTTCGACCTTGCAGTTAATATTTGGAAACCCCCAAATAGAATTTCTTCTTTTGATGCTACAAACAACTACATGCAATCCCAGATGGGTCCACCAAGACAAAACACACTCCATAAGTCACTTTACCCTAACATGGAATTTCACTGAAATAAGGGTTTAGAGGATTCACTCACATCACACCTTGTTTCTTCGGGTGAGAAACAACAGAAATAAAGGACACATATAAACACCTTCCTCTAAAATAGAGGATGTCGAGATCTCCCGAAAGGAGAAATACCTCTGAAAAAAAAAATACTCAAAAAATATTGTACAATTTCACCTTTAAAATCAAATGAGCACGTGACATCACAATGTGTCACCGAACATAACCAAAGAGACTCATAGAAATAATATAAGGAGGGGGCCTTATACAAAATCACCAAACATCACAGCATTCCAAAAAGTGTCCATAACAGCCTCTCATGGCTAGATTTCCCACACAGGTGGTCTAACATAATCCCCTTCTTCGAAGAGACTACGAAGGACTCAGAGGCCCTCTTAGACAATATCCATACTAACAACCCCAGACAACTTCCACCTTTGAAGAATCAGGTAGCTTAAGAAACTAAGGTCTCTTTCAACCATCCACGATCACTCTTCCGCAACAAGAGGATCCAAAAAAACCAATAATGTAAATGGTTTAGACTCATTCTACAAATCTCAATAAAATATTCCTTACATTGATCAACTGAAAGATTTTCCAACGGTGAAACAATCTGGGTAGCACTTCAGTTGTGCACTAACCCTTAATGGGAGCATACCCTATCCAATGAGAGAACCAAAGGACCCAACCAAGCAGTTCCATTGGTAAAAACATTCCACAAAACAGATCCAAACACATTAATGGAACCACTATAAAGGTGTTCGGAAACATATCTTATAGGAGACTACTAACCGGTCCTTCTACCCAGCTTACCGACCAAACACAAACCCAAAACACAGTTCGAACAGGAGGGGTTCTTGGACTCAAAACATCCCACAACATCAACATTTTCCACAAACACACAATATACACCATCCCAAAAAATTCATCAAGACATCATGTTTTTCTTTAAAAACGTTTTTTTGAAAACCAATGGTTCAACGGTTAGCCTATCCACCAATGGTACCCCATGGGCCTCACACATGCATGTTTTTATGCCACACCGGGCACCCTCCTCATATTTGTCCCGGCACTCATCCAGTCATGCCATAAACTATTAATAATCCCATATAAACCCATGCATGTGGTCTCTCATTGAAATACCAAAGTATGAAACTAAAATTCTTTCCACTTTTCAAAAAAAATGGTCAACCCACCCAACCTTTTTCTCAAAACTACTAAAAATGAGATCAAAATCCCAATTCACATCTTACAAAACTTTTCCTAAGGACACAACCATTTAGAAAAGGAATCACTTTCAAGTTATTCACATCAGTTTCAAAACATCTCATCCCATTAAAACACCCTTTAATTGTTAAGAAAACTATATTGGAAACACTTTTGAAAACCAACTTCAATATGGTTCTTGATTTCAAAAGAGGTGTAAGAACACTATTTTCCATTTCAAAACAATTCTGAAAATTCAGTTCCACCATTTCATAAATCAAACCATTCCCTCTTTATTTGAAAATCATTTCACAAAAACATTATACTTCGTAAAACCAAGTCACTTTAAAACCAAAGTTCCATGATTTCAAAACTAAAGCACAAAACAATGCGAGAGGAAACTAGTTTCCGTGGGTGACTTGGACATATGGTTGGCAGCTATATTCCAATCACTTCACCATAATAGAGAGTGTTCTAGGGAATATCCCTAGCTCCACATGGTTTTCCAGACCCTGTGAGCTCACTGAGACCATTAACCCAACACTCTTTTTATTTCCCCTAATCATCATCAGACCAAGAAAACCAAAAGACATAGATAAATCTTGACTTCCCCCAGCGACTTGAATCTCATCATGAGGTGTGGTGATCAAGCACACTACCCATAATCATAATTTCATGTCTTGACAATCTTAACTCCATACTATCCTGACTATTTCCCAAATAACATGACTCAAATAGAGAAAACCTCCCTTTGATACCATTTTGTCACGAACCGAATCTTGTCTCCGCCAAAACCAGCAATCGACCCAACCCATTCTAAGTACCGAAGGGCGTTCCCGATCCCCACGGGCTGACACAAGTGCCTGGGTATCAAAAATTTAAAAATGGTAATGATTTACCTGAGTTTGTATACTTAAAACAACAAATGAATCCAAGAAATCAAATCTGGATTTTTCAAACCAAAACATCTTTTACTAAAATTCATAACTGAATTAAACAATTTTAAACAATGTTTGAACACCATTACAAAGGTAAAAACTCATGAAATGACAGCCCAAGAACCTCCACATGGAAAGAGGCACCACCCTCAAGCCATCTCCATGACACTGCATCACGATGGACCGCTAAAAACTCGAACCAAAGGCATAAAACCTGTACCCAAACCTGTGAAATAAAATAAGAATGTCTACTTACACCCAAAGGTATAAGTAGGGTGTGAGTGAAATCCCAGTAGGATACCACCACTAAGAGATTCTATGTGATAAAATTTCATGACAAAAAGCATTGAAAGTTTTGTAAATAAGAAATGCTTGTTACAATTTTCTAAAGGATGCAATAATAAATGAAAATAGTTTTCATGTGGGAAAATTTTAAAGGTCCAACAATTTTAAAATAAATACAAAAGCTACTGAATTTTCCAAAAAAAAATACCATATACCGACGGTAAGTACAAAGGATCTAATGAGCACAAGCAATGGAAATAACCCCTAGGCACTAGCTCATTGTGGGTCCGAGGTACCTCGTATCTCGGTGAAAGTAACTGTCGCAAATATCTGTTCCTGTGCATGAGCCACTAGTATGGAACATACCCATAACCTAGTGGTCCCCAATAATCATCATCATCATAGTTTAGTTAGAGTTTTAAGTGACAATCTTTTTAAGTGAAACTGAGTCCAAACCCCACGGGATCACTAGCATACTAGTACACGTCCACCCACCTAGATACCCAGGTTTCCCTCTTGTGCTCAAACAAGTTCGACAAGGCAAGAAATATAATTTTCACACGAAAATATCACTTCTACATAACAAATTCATTAAATATCCCACACGTACATCACACAAGTCACAAAATACACTTTTTCATTCAAATGCATTTTGAAATCATACTCACACCAAAGTTGCCCACAACAATTATCACATTTCTTTAACACTTCCACAAATCCTTTAAAAAAATTTATAAAACTATTAAAAGATATTGAACTCACATAATATCCCACACACATGTCACATAATACCCTTCTCACCTTCAAAATTCATTTTATCAATAAACTAACATGAAACATCCCACACCCGTGTTTCGCATACAAAACACAATTTAATAAAACTTTCAGAAATTTATAAAACATTCAAAAAAAATGTTTGACATCTCAAATCACCACTTTACCATTAAAAAACCCACATTAGGTGAACAGACTCACCCAAACAGTAAATATACACCCTTTTTCGAACATTTTTTAACCAAAAAAACATTTGCAATTTCTATAAAACAAACCGAAGAGGTAAAACCATTGTTTCCACACTAAACCCATTTCAAACCCCTCATTCAAGACCAAAATCAAACCAATACCAATAAGAAACATAATTTTCAGCCCTAAAACAATTATTAAACCACACCCAAGTGTTATAAAAATACATCGAATAATACCATAAATATACACATGAAAAACACACGTTTTCACAAATCACCTTCAAGAAGTAAAACACGGTTTTACACCTTAAACTCATTCAAAAACATCCTTTCAAGGCCCACATGAAAATAAGTAATTATCAAAGCAGAATTGAAATCCCCTTTCAAGACTAATAAATCACTTTCATATGTTATAAACTAAACCCAAAAATTACCTCAAAAGTCACACATGAAAAGTACCCAATTTCAAGCTAAAATGCAACTAAAAATTAAATGTGTAACCAAATCCATCAAAAACAGTTTTCCCAGCACAAAAAAATATTATAAACATGCTAAATTAATAAACCAAGCAAGATAACTCATCATAAAATGGATACACATGGAATCACCTACCTTTTGAGTCGAAACCCTCAAAATTTGGTGTGAAACCTTAAGTGCACCACCGCCGCACCACAAGGAATATAAATCCAGACCTAGACCACCAAAAATTGACCCAAAAGATACCAAATCAGACCTTAGGATCTAACCCCAACTTCCGGACATGAGTAACTTCAAGAAATAGGAAATAAAACTAAAAGAGGATGGAAGGAACCAAGAAGGAATTCCCTTACTTGAAATATCTTGAAGAAATTGGCCTCGATCCACCAAAATATGAATCTCCAAGTACCGAAAACTGGTATTGAGGTTCGGAGGAGTCATATTAGGTCATGTTAAGACTGAAATGGGGGGAAAAGGATGAAAATTTAAGGAGTTATGAAAGATTCAGTTTACCTCTTCAAATCTGGTCGATTTGAGGAATATTATGACTGATCGCCCTAATTCGCTGTTCTTCTGAGCTCCAAAATTGCTAAAACGATAACGGGGGTGATCCTCGGGATATTGTATTTGAGATGGAGGTGGAATCATGGAAAAAAAGTAAAAAATGGATAAGATATGGAAAATAGAAAAAAAACAGGAAATGGTCCTACGAGCAGGCCCCTTACCTTAATGAAAAACTCAAATCCATCATGATTTTGGATTTCTATGTGGTCCAAATAGATATAGTGATTTTAATATATCATGTTATGACAATTGGGAAGTGGAATGGGTATAAAATAGTAAAAATTTAAGGAGTTATAGAAGAAACGAAATTTGTTTTTAAATCTGGAATTTGGCTCACGGTTTGGCCCAAATTTTCAAAACCCGCCATTTTCACCAAAATGAGTGGTAAACCCCCAAAACAAATCAGGAATGGAAATTAAATGAAAAATGAATAAAAAAATTCAAGGGTTTGACATTATTGATTCAAACTAAGGAATTATCTTATTCTAGAAATATGAACGTTGTGAGGATAGAATTTCTTGTTAAACAATTCTTCAAAATACTCTCATGTCATGCCTTGGTCCAATTTAGCCTGAACTTATAATTCTCACCATTAGCAAGACACGTCCCCCTGAATACATTTTTCCAAATTTAATATCATTTCTATTGCTTTACCAAGTTAATTTAATATTTAATTCATTCTATTCAACCATACTTCTTATTTTTCACCTCGGAATCCCACAGAAGTATGGGGAGATTATGATTTTGGAACTGAACTTAATAGCCCACCAAACATGTTTCAACATTTATATTACCATTATACATGGCATGGAAATCCTATACAATTATTTTAACCAGTTACGGGTTCACCTTTATCTTAAGTTCAACAACTTTTTCAATAGCCTCTTTTGATTTGATTCAACGACGCGTACCCCGTTCCATTAAATATAACTAGAAGAAAACTTCTTTTAATCATAGTAATTAGAAAATGACTGATTATAAATTCCAATTTAACATATAAAAACCTATTTCAATAATGATTTCCACAATTTAACCATCATCAATATTTCAACCATTTTTTAAAACATTTTAAACGTCTTTTTCAAATCTATAATGACCTAGTTTTTTAATTGATATTTGTTTCCTAAATAAATGTGTATTACATAATATATAATATTATACACATAAAAAATAATTATAAAAAAATATATCATTAATAATTATCATTAAATTATATAGCTATAAAACTAATTAAAATGCCAAAAATTATAACAGGGCAAAAAAATATAAAATCGAATAGCTAAAATTGGAAAATATGGATCACTATAATATGCTAAAATCATTATCCATATGTCTATCACTATATAAATGAAAACAAATATTATTAAACCAATAAAAAATTCATGAAATTAAAATATAAACTTAGGGGTAATTTTAGTTAATTTTTTATAAAAATAATTAAGTGTTATTTATAGGGTATAAAGGGAGATGTGGCTAGTTAGGTTTGATCATTATATAACAGTTGGTAAAATATGAATATTGATCAATTTGAACATTATTAAATTTGATTTTTTGAAACTATAACATTGGTTTATGCTTTTACCATTATAATTAGTGTTTATTATTAGTAACGACAAAGCATAAGTGATGCAGATGGGGGAATCGATGGCCTCAACCAGTATAGTCATTATATTTAAGGCCCATTTGTCAGATCTTGGGAGGGGCGGCATCACTAGGGTTCTACCTTTACTAATACCAAGTAGATATTCAACAATTATAGCTTGAAAAAAATAACTTATGGGAGAATTTTAAATTATTAGATATTATCACACGGTCGATGTTAACTAAGCCACCTCATGAAACTACTACCATCGCACACCTCACCCTTAGGAAATATACGAGAGTAATAAGGGGTTATGTGTCTAGGAATTATTTTCATAAATTTAAATTTATTTTTCATAAATGAAATGTTTATTCCATAAATTCCATTTTAAGAATAGTTTTTCTTAATAAAATATATGTTTAATTGAGATGAATTTCATAAATTTATTTTTTAATGCAAATAAAACATAATTGAATTTTTTGTAAAAAATATATAAATTTTTTTAATAAACTCACATATTATTAATAATACTTTTTTAATCAAATATACTTTTAAAATAATCTTTTTAAATATAAATCATAAAATAATTTTTTAATGGCCTCAGATATTTTTTATAAGTGTTAGAAATTTGACTGTGCCTTAAAAACTACTATTTTTTAATAAGGATTTTTATATTTAAAAGTGAAGATTTTCATATTTATATAATTATTCATAAAAAATAAACATTATATTTTAAATCATCACATCTAAATTAGGTAGGGTGAATTTATAAAAATTTTCTAAAATATTTTATTTTTTCTGGAAAAGAAAAAAAATACAATTTTCGTTTTTCGGTATATTTTATGAAATCATATGTCATAATGATGTAACAATTTATTAAACACAATAAATGACCTAAATTTTTTTATTTTATTAATATTAAGTATTTTAATATATTTTAATTAATTTCCAAACCTATAAGTGACTTTCAAAATTCTAAAATAGAAATTTTGATTTTAAAAGAATTATTTTTTGGAAACTTTAACTTTCCATGTCCAAAGAAATTCTAAAAATAACATTTGGATTAGTTGGATTAAAATATCATAAATTTTGACTCAAATTTTCAAACCATTAATCAAAAACCATGGATAATCCAATGGGTTTTCATTTTCCATAACCTATATTTTCCAGACCAATATTTGGAAATTATTAAACAATTTCTCCAATTTTGCACTAAATACCCTCCCATTTCACCATTTACCTTCATTAAAAATACATATTCCATGTATTTAAAGTTATATTTTCTCTCAAGGATACCCCCCAAAGTTTCTTCAATCCCATAAGGTTCTATCCTCAAATTTGAGGAATATATCTCCAATGTAAGGGAAATCATCACTTCTCTTTGCATTCAAGTTCACTTTTTATGTGGTATGTCTTCTAATTTCTAAACTAAGTTTTTTTTACATTATATTATCATGTTACTATAATAATAGTCTTTTATTAATGGGTTTCCTTTGTTCTCCCTCATTTTACCCTTTTCTAAAACAATTTTTATACCCTTCATGCTGCCAAATTTACTTCTCAAATTTATCTCTTTTACTTGGGAAATTATCATATATTTTCTTTTATGAATACCAAATGCTATTCCTTTTCCATGGGTATTTACCTATTTGTAATAATGATTTATTTATTTGGTTATTTACATAAATAAAACTGACATTTCCTTTTCATGGGTTAAATATGATATAATTATCATGTCTTTATGAACTTATGTATGCCATGATTATGATAAGAAACCCATTCATTATTATGAAATAGTTATTAGTGAAATGATTTATTATGATCTATATTCCTAATATTAATTAATACATATTAATGGTGTACCCTGATATAACTTCAATTCATTAATTAAATAATTTAATCTCTATAGATGACATGTTTTATGATACCTTGGTGAATAACCTTGGTAATTTTCATTTATGACACTATGGTGATAAACCTTGGTAATATTTATATAAATTTACCATATAATGTTGTATCCACATTTCCTTGTTATGATTCATGTTCTTATTATTATGATATTCCTCTTTTTTATGGATTATTTTTATTCCGCATGTTCTTATTGATATGTCTCATCATCACATGATTTTGGTATCTCATACTTATTCCCTTACATGGCTTAATTCTCACCCATTTTCGTTGATGTATGTCTCCAGGATATGAAATTAAACAAAAGTAACTTAGGGTCAACCCCTGAATATTTATTTTAATTGTATTTAGAATAATTTTTTATTTTTTCATGGATTATGTACTTTATTTCCAAGAAAATAAATGTCACGAACCAACCCGGGTCGACCCTGAACAGGTCACCCAAGCCGGTCCGCGGCATGGCCCGAGAGGCATTCCTGATCCTCTCGGGCTGCCAAAAAGCGCCAGGGCATCAAAGAGAGCAAGAGGGAATGATTTCACCTAAAGAAAATAAATAGATCAGCGGAAAGAAAATAGAACAACACAAAGTAAATAAACAACACAAAAAGAAAGAACGACCAACAACAACAACTAACCTGACCATGACCAAAAAATTCCTCTCGACTTCGAGAGGCGCTCACCAGTCCACAACCAAATCTCTCCCACAACGAGAGAGCTCTAGTCAACCTACAATAGAAACTAAAAACAATAAAACACTATAGGTGTGAGTATTAAAACTCAATAGGTAGGCCCGACAAATTCTATTCCCAATGCACATACCATCAAATAAAGAATTTATCAATTCCAGTTTTGCACTAAATTATATAAAATATTGGTTTCCTCACACACTTTCATTTCTAAAACAATTAACAGTCCATTTCCCTTTTTAATTTAAGAACAAGTTTAGTGTTTGGAAGAAACAGATGCATTGCATTTTAAAACACTTTTGAGAACAATTTAGAAATCCAAATTTTAGTTGTTAGTCAAACGGAAAACCACACACAACACACAAATCACACTAAGGGCAATGGAAAAAGTGGAACACGAGGCCAATAACCGAACTAGACCTCTCAATCGTCCGCCACGTACAAATAAACACTAAAAGAAAACATGGGTCGAACCTAGGAGATCGTGAACAATACAGAACATACTATACATCTGACTCATCCTGAAGGCATGCCCTAACTCGATGACGTCATAACGCCCATACTACTACCCGGTATAGCCCTGCATGGCCTAACCGAGGGGCCCAATCCCCATAGTAGTAATAACTCAGTATTCCCCTACTATGGGGCCACTAGCTAGTGCATTTTCTAAACTAGTGCAGCAATCATTCTCAGAAGATTCACTCAATATTCCAGGTTCCCATTTCAACACATACAATAAAAATGGGGTGTGTCACAATGTAAAATAATCATTCATGATGCAAAAACATCACATATATCTAATGCAATCAACGCACAAAAAATATCACCCCCAATTGGGTTTTCCAAAATAATCTATTTTATTAAAGTACCAAATGGGCCTTGACCAATTTTAAAGAAAGACCACATTTCTCGAGAAAACCCAAAACACTTGTTCAAAAGAAATCATTTATCTTTAAAACTAGAACTACATTTGAAATTCTGTGAATTATGTTTAAAGTCCAAACAGGCATTCTTTCAATACTGGGTGTCCGCTCGTCAAGAAAATGTTTCAAGTGTTCGGTATAAAATAAATGGCTCTTTTCACACCAAATAATCATATAAAAATTAATTATATTATATTATATCCAATTTATTAAAATTAATAAAACATCAAGCAATTTATAAATTCTAAATCTAAAGGTAAGTGCAGTGGGGGAACCTACCTCAATTTGAAGCTCGGTTACGACAACGCGACACGTCTCACACTTGCGCACAAGCATGCGCAACTTTCTAACGACCACAATATCGTGGAAATATCTCTCCCAAGAGCTGTAACAAAAGTAAAATAATCTAAAATATAGAAACACTGACCAGAAATAAACCGACAATTTAACACCGCAAAAATAACTAAAAACAAACATAAACACTAATTTAAAATAATCAAAACAAAAGATAGCACATACCTCGCCTGAACCTCAGTCTAGGAGAAACAATGTGAAGAAGGCAAAGCCAGTGTGGGGGTGTGCTCGATCAAAGGGATTGTGCGAAAGAGGAAACGACCAGAGAGGATGCCAGCGAAGATCGTGACGCGACTAGAAGGGTGTGTGATGGACGTACTAGAGGTGCGTTGGCCGGAAGCGCGCACGTTGCACTGGCGAGGCCGGCCAGATGACGTGTGGCATGTCAAAAGACGCGCGACCAGAGGGCGTGAAGCTAGAAAGAGGTCTGGCACATGTGCGGAACCCAAAAAGAGGTTTGTCAGAAGGCGTTTGTGGCCTTTATAGCAAAGGGGGAAGTCTTTAGGGTGCTGCACCACTTCTGGTTGGTCGGAGCAAGGAAAGAGATTTAAGTTACATACAGAGGAAAATAATAAATGATCAAAATTACATGAAATTCAATCGAACCACGTGTCTTGAAAACCAGTAAGGGCATATACGACTTGATCTCAAATGAGGATCAAAACAATAGTTGTACCTTCAAACCTGCAGCAGCAACCTGGCTTCATACAACCCACAAAATCTGCCTCGATATGCAGCAATTGATGAACTTAGACCAACAACGAAAACAAACTTCAACCATATCCATAGCACTTCAACCATTGGAAGAACATGATGGCGCAAAAGCAGTTTTTCTCCTCTGCCTATTATATCAATACCGGATGGATAGAAAACACGGGTGTCACCTGGGTGTCGGCTAGCACCAAAGATTGGTTCACACAAAGGAGGTGTGCTAGCTTGGGGAAGATAGGTGTGGCATCGTTGCGCCAGAAGAGAGGCTGGTATCTGAACAGGGAGGCCGAGGGTGCTGGGGCGCGCTGAGCAGGGAGCAGGCATGGGATGTCACTGTGCAGGCCGATGGCGGAGAAGAGGGTGTTGAGGTGATGCAGGCAGGGGTGCGGGTGGTGCGAGATGTTTGGGGGCTATGCCGGCAGGCTGGGCGTCGCAACGAGGGAGGGGCGTCGGCAAGGTGGCAGAGCGGCGAGCGGAGGGTGTTGCGCAGAAGGAGGGCAGGGGAGGCAGCGCTGTTCGGGGGGTGCGCTGGGCGTGCGCAGCGCGAGGCAGACCGAGGGGGGGAGCCGGAGTAGTCCGGTGCAGCGCTGGGAGAGAGAGAGGGGTGCGGGTTCGCACGGATTGGCCGAGCAGGGATCGGCGTTGTGTGGGGTGAGCAGGGAAGGAGAGGGGTGGCGGCGCGCGGGGAGAGGAAAAAAGAAAGACGGGGGAGGCCCCAAGGGTTAGAGAGAAAGAAGATTATATATATATATATATAAGATATATAAAAATAAAAATAATCATAATGATAATAAATATATAATAATAATAATAACCATAATAATGAAAATAATTATAACCATAATAATATAAATAACATATACAATAATGAAATAATAATAATAATAATAATAATAATATGATGATGATAAAAATAAAAATATTAAAAGAATTAATTCCATTTTAATAATAATGATAAAATTATTAACAACGATAAATATTTTAAATAACGCAATAAATCACAACTTTACCCATCTTAATTTTCCGAAGGTAGGCAAAATGTGCCGATGTCTAAGCAGCGCTGCGCGAGGTATCCAAAACACACTTTGCCCGGGCACTCGGCGTCGTCCACTCAAAACGCACGCTTCCCGAGTGCTCAGTGATTTCAACTGCAAAATGTGCACTTTTAACATGACTCAAAAGCTTAGTCCAGGACTCAACCCGAAGCCCAACAAAAATTTTAAAAGTCCACAAAATTTATAAAATAAATAAAGGATAGGTCGGGGTGTGACAATTTTCCCCACCATAACGCTTTCCTCCCTAGGAAAGCCACAACCCGATCTAGAACCAAAGATAAAAATTATCAAGTGTCACCCACCTACAAAATTTTAAGAGCCTCCAGTTGATCGATCCAAACAAACACCAAAAACTGATGTCACACAACTTATCCTTAAAACATGATCACCTTAACTATCACCAAGCAGAACCCAAACCATCTATTTCAACCAAGGAACGAACGAACTTAAATCACCTCCAAGACTTATCCCTATAATCTTAGTCCAATGAAAGTGTTGGGTGTACTCCAATCTCAATGTTTACTCGAGAGGAAGAACTCAATATTAGGTGGTTCCGCATGAGACCACCTTCTCCCCCAACGATACATGAAAAGAAACTCTGATACTGACACTGGGAGGCCCGAATGGACTCCCCACCATAAGGATCAGGATAACCCTAAATTAATTTCAGTGTAACTCTGTGATACCCATTGTGGGTCTCCCCACCATAAGAACTGAGGATATTAAATGACCTTAATAACTTTCCACACTGACGAGAAACCCCCACCATAAGGGGGGAAGATGGGAAGGGCCCGACTGATAGATCATGAAAACTATTTTCGTCTCCCCATCAACAACGTCTCACCCTCGAAAACACACATACCAAGCCACACTATGGACTGAGATTAAACCAAGGCCCTTCAATACCACTGGGGTTCTCCTGACTACACGCCAGCTTCACTCTGAGGCCTATATCTGGATCACCGATGATTGAAGCATCTTCTGCCTCGCAGTCAGGCTTCAGAAATTCCTGAACACAACCCACCAACCAGAATTTCACCCAACACACCTCCAATAAAATAAAATATTCAAGAGGTTCAACCACAACCATTCCTACAACTAAAAGAAAAGGAACACTGCAAAATGCTACAAGAGACAATTACTTCACCCAAGAAACATTACATAGAGAATACCTCAAACTGATCCCCAAACATCACCCTACTCCTGCTGATGGGCCGAGGTGACCTTCGACGAGCCAGTCTTCGCTTTGGCGCACTTCTTTGAAACACCGCGGTAGAATCGCTACAAGTGACCCAGACGTCCACAATTGCTGCAGGATTTCGGAGCATTCGGGCACATCGGCCTCTTGTGCCCCCGCTTACCACACTGGTGGCAGATCAAGGCATTGCGTTGTGAGGAAGATGGCTGAAGGCCTCTTGATTCCTCTACCAGCACCACTAGAATCAGGTCACTTCTCATTATTCTTGTCACCTTCCTCTACACTATTTCCTAAAGATGGAGGATTCTCCACCTCACATCCTCCTGCTAACCCAGCTTCAGCCAAAAAGTCTTGCCCCGCAACATCCGAGAAGGTGGTTAGGTTGAGCTCTTCAACTTTCGATCGCAGCTCAGGTCAGAGTCCATACTCAAATTGTCAAGCCTTCCCAGGATCATTCTCAACGAACCCCTAATCATACGGAACTAGGTCTATGAAACGTCTATAGAATCCCAGTACCGATTCAACGCCCTGTTGAAGACAACACAACTTCATCCTCTTCCTCAGCTTTCGTCACCTCAGAGAAGTGTTGTTGGAAGAACAATGACTTAAAAAACACCCATGTTATATCTTTCTGAGGTTTATTCCGAGACACGGACTTCCACCACTTCCAGGTTGGACCTTCAAGTATAAAGGTATCCAACTTCACCTTTAACGACTCAGGAAACCCAATGAAACTGACTTCCTCTCAATCTTCTACAACCACTCCTCTGCATCAATAGGATCTTCTTGACCATAAAAGAGTGGAGGACTCAACTTCTGGAATTCCAGAACTTAGTATATATGTTGATCAACTGGACTATTCTCTAGGGGCGCACCACCCGAAGCTGCACCTTGGGAATCCATTAAACCGTCGTGGGGGTGAACACTAAGGAACAAGGAAACACATGACATAATCACAACATGGTCATTTCCATTTAAAATACCAAAATAACACTTTTCACAATGATTTTCATAAATAAGGAAAACCCAAATGATTCACTAGAGGGAAACTAGTGATGATGGGTGACTCAGCCATATGGTTGGCGGCCATACGCTAGTCACACCACTGTCACTGAGAGAATTCTAGGGCAAATTCTCTGGCTCCACATGGCTTGCCGGACCATGCGAGCTCATGGTGGTCACTTTCCCAACTCCAATTTCATTTCCCAATATAAAACAAGTCAAAGGAACCAAAAGGACACCAACAACCCAGACATCTCATGGTGACCCGAGGTTCGGAATGAGCAAGGGTTCATGACGTCCTTCTCACCTGTACTCCCCAAGTCCCGACAATTTTATTCCTTCTACCATGACAACCCCAAATAAAAATGGGCGCTCTGAAAATCAAGGTTTGTTCAAGAGATGACCTCCTCTGATACCATTTTGTCACGAACCAACCCGGGTCAACCCTGAACCAGTGACCCGAGCCGGTCTGCGGCATGGCCCGAGAGGCGTTCCCGATCCTCTTGGGCTGGAGACAAGCGCCAGGGCATCAAAGAGAGCAAGAGGGAATGATTTCGACCAAAGAAAATAAATAGACCAGTGGAAAGAAAATAGAACAACACAAAGTAAATAAACAACACGAATAGAAATAATGACCAACAAAAATAACTAACCTGAACACGACCAAAAAATTCCTCTCGACTTCGAGAGGCACTCACCAGTCCACAACCAAATCTCACCCACAACAAGAGAGCTCAATTCAACCTGCAAAAGAAACTAAAAATAGGAAAAAACTATAGTCATTAGTATTAAAACTCAGTATGTAGGCCCAACTAGTTCTATTCCCAATGAACATACCATTAAATAATGAATTTATCAATTTCAAGTTTGCACTAAATTATATAAAATATTGGTTTCCACACACACTTTAATTTCTAAAACAAGTAAAATTCCATTTCCCTTTTTAATTTAAGAACAAGTTTAGTGTTTGGAATAAACAGATGCATTGCATTTTAAAACACTTTTGAGAATAATTTAGAAATCCAAATTTTAGTTGTTGGTCAAACGGAAAACCACACACAACACACAATGCACACTAAGGGAAATGGAAAAAGCGGCACACGGGGCCAGCAACCGAACTAGGCCTCTCAATCATCCGCCACGTACAAATAAACACTAAAAGAAAACATGGGCCGAACCTAGGAGATCGTGAACAATCCAGAACATACTATACATCTGACTCATCCTGAAGGCATGCCCTAACTCGATGACGTCATAACGCCCATACTACTACCCAGTATAGCCCTGCATGGCCTAACTGAGGGGCCCAATCCCATAGCAGCAATAACTCAGTATTCCCCTGCTATGGGGCCACTAGCCAGTGCGTGTTCTAAACTGGTGTAGCAATAATTCTCAGAAGATTCACTCAATATGCCCGGTTCCCATGTCAACACATACAATAAAAAGGGGGTGCGTCACAATGTAAAATAATCAGTCAAAATGCAAAAATATCGCATACATCTCATGAAATCAACGTACACCAAAGACCACCCCCGAGTGGGTTTTCCAAAATAATCTATTTTATTAAAGTACCAAATGGGACTTCACCAATTTTAAAGGAAGACCACATTTCTCGAGAAAACCCAAAACACTTGTTCAAAATAAATCATTTATATTTAAAACTAGAACTACATTTTGAATTCCGTGAATTTTGTTTAAAATCCAAACAATCATTCTTTCAATACGGGGTTTTCGCTCGTCAAGAAAATGTTTCAAGTGTTTGGTATAAAATAAACGGCTCTTTTCGAACCAAATAATCGTATAAAAATTAATTATATTATATTATTTCTAATTTATTAAATTAATAAAACATCAAGCAATTTATAAATTCTAAATCTAAAGGTAAGTGCAGTGGGGGAACCTACCTCAATTTGAAGCTCAGTTATGACGACGCGACACGTCTCACACTTGCGTACAAGCACGCGAAACTTTCTAACGACCACAATATCGCAGAAATATCTTTCCCAAGAGCTGCAACAAAAGTAAAATAATCTAAATTATAGAAACACTGACCAGAAATATCCAGACAATTTAACACCGCAAAAATAACTAAAAACAAAAATAAACACTAATTTAAAATAATCAAAACAAAAGATAGCACATACCTCGCCTGAACCTCAGTCTAGGCGAAACAGCGTAAAGAAGGCAAATCCAGTCTAGGGGTTCACTCGATCAATGGGATTGTGTGAAAGAGGAAATGACAGGCGAGGATGCTAGTGAAGAGCGCGATGTGACTTGGAGGGTGCGCGATGGCCTGACTAGACGCGTGTTGGCCGGAAGCGTGCACGTTGCACTGGCGAGGCTAGCCAAACGACGTGTGGCATGTCAAAAGACGTGCGACCAGAGGGCGTGCAGCTAGAAAGAGGTATGGCATGGGCACGGAACCCGAAAAGAGGTTTGGCAGAAGGAGTCTGTAGCCGTTATAACAAAGGGGGAAGTCGTCAGGGTGCTGCACCGCTTCTGGTTGGCCAGAGCAAGAAAGGGGATGTAAGTTACATACAGAGGAAAAAAAATAAATGATCAAAATTACATGAAATGAAATCGAACCACGTGTCTTGAAAAATAGTAAGGACATATACGACTTGATCTCAAACAAGGATCAAAACAATAGTTGTACCTTCGAACCTGCAGCAGCAACCTAGCTTCATACAACCCACAAAATCTGCCTCGATAAGCATAAATTGAAGAACTTAGACCAACAATGACAACAATTGTCAACCATAGCCATAACACTTCAACCATTGGAAGAACATGATGGCGCAAAAGATTTTTTGCTCCTCTTCCTATTATATCAATACCGGATGGATAGAAAACACCAGTGTCAGCTGGGTGCCGGCTAGCACTGAAGATTGGTTCACGCAAAGGAGGTGTGCTAGCTTGGGGATGATGGGTGCGGCATCGCTGCGCCGGAAGAGAGGCTGGTATCTAAACAGGGAGGCCGAGGGTGTTGGGGTGCGTTGAGCAGGGAGTAGGCCCGGGATGGAACTGTTCAAGCCGATGGCGGAGAGAAGGGTGTTGAGGCGATGCAGGCAGGGGCGCGGGTGGCGCGAGAGGTCTGGGGGCTACGCCGGCAGGCAGGGCGCCGCAACGAGGGAGGGGCGCCGGCAAGGTGGTAGAGCGGCAAGCGGAGGGTGCTGTGCGGAAGGAGGGAAGGGGATACAGCGTTGTTCAGGGGGTGCGCTGGGTGTGCGCAGCGCGAGGCAGGCCGAGGGGGGATCCGGAGTAGTCTGGTGCAGCACTGGGAGAGAGAGAGGGGCGCAGGTTTGTACGGATGGGCCGAGCAAGGATCGGTGCTATGCGGGGTGAGCAGGGAAGGAGAGGGGGTGGCGGCGCGTGGGGAGAGGAAAAAATAAAGACGGGGGAGGCCCCTAGGGTTAGAGAGAAATAAGATTATATATATATATAAGATATATAAATATAAATATAATCATAATGATAATAAATATATAATAATAATAATAACCATAATAATGAAAATAATTATAACCATAATAATATAAATAACATATACAATAATGAAATAATAATAATAATAATAATAATAATATGATGATGATAAAAATAAAAAATTTAAAAGAATTAATTTCATTTTAATAATAATGATAAAATTATTAACAACGATAAATATTTTAAATAACGCAATAAATCACAACTTTACCCATATTTATTTTCCAAAGGCAAGCGAAACGTGCCGATGTCTAAGCAGCGCCGCGCGAGGTATCCAAAATGCACTCTACCCGGGTGCTCGGCGTCCTCAACTCAAAATGCACTCGGCCCAGGTGCTCAGCGACGTCAGCTGAAAAATGTGCACTTTTAACATGACTCAAAGGATTTTAGTCCAAGACTCAACCCGAAGCCCAACAAAATTTCTAAAAGTCCACAAAAATTAAAAAATAAATAAACGATAGGTCGGGGTGTGACACTAAACTTTAAAATATCCTTGATTTTATCCCATGTATTGAAAAGTTATGTAACAAAATGGTCAGATGCCATAAAAATAAACATTTTATCATTAAAAAAACACCCTTTTTTATTTAATAAAAAATTTTACTCAAAATTAACAATACATAAAAATTGGAAGTCTTTCTATTAATTCATTTCAGGCAACTATCATCGGCTAAACCCATGATGATGAGGTGACAAGTAATTTAAAAGTGTTTAAAAACACTCATGTACCAAGACTCCCTAGTGACTTTAATTTCATCATAAATAGGTTAGTTACACATTTTTATGCTCTATATTTCAAGTTCTGATAATCTTATTCTTTACTACCATCCAAAAGTACATACTGATACAATTCACAACTCTAGGATAAAAAAAACTAAAACCACTTCCAATGTCAAGGACCGAACAATAGTGATGCCATTTTTTTCAAAAATATAGATGGAACGAATAAATATAATACCACTTGTCTATAAAAGACATTTTTACTGACCAATACTGAAACAATTTTTCACATTCTTCCCTCCACATTATATTATGGAGTGATGCGGGATAGTCAAGTCCATAGGTGACATTAACAATACACCAAAGGATGGAAATAAATTACAAGGTCCTATAAAAAATCGGGGGATGATTTTCCCTTTGAAAGATAAAACAACCAAACCAAAAAAAATAACCAAAAAATAATTATATAATGCGGGAGTAGATAAAACAAATGAAAACATAACCAAACCAATAAACCATATCATAGTACTATATAAAACCAAAAGATATACTCAAGAGAAGCAAAAGGCGAAAAAAAATCAAAACTCCAAAGTGACAACAAGAAGAAAAAACTCATACGCTCTAAGATCTAACTCCACATTCCAAGGTAAAGCATCAATAATCATCATTAAATAACTCATATATTTTTTATTTATGTGCATCTCAATAGATGACATCTATAAATGCACAATAGTTATCAAGTAGGGGCCTTCTTAAACTCAGTAAGATTTCCTCGATTATTTCCCAACTCATACCACAAGGAAAATACTTCTTAGAACATTTATTAAAACAACCTCATGTAGTAAAAAAGTTCATATCAAATCCATAAACTAGTTTTCCAAGGAAATAATCAACAAACCCATTAAACCATTTCTCATATGGTTTGGCATATTTTTTTATATGTCTACACACACAACCACACACACACATATAATTTTATTGTTTCCATTGATGGTGGAACTTCACATCCACACTCCATACCACATTGATGGTGGTGTTTCACGACTATAATTCACCTCATATAACACACACCAAACCAGTTAATAAAACATCATTCCAATCCATTTACCAAAAACCAATCTTCATGCCAACCATTTCACATAAAACAATTTTTTTCTTTTAAATAATTTCAACTACCACTTACATGTGTCAAAACTAAACCATAATTTTAAAACATCATTTTAAAATTATAAACATGGGGTTTTCCAAAAAAAATAAACTTTCTACAATTTTCAATCCAATACCAAAACAATATTTCCATCAAGATTCATACAATAATTTCACAAACATTTCAATAAAATAATTTAATTAAAACTAAGACTTTAAGTTCTAAATCAATGGGATTTGAGGGATAATCCACTAACCTCCCAATGTCTGGTGAGAACAAAGAACATAACAAAAAAACCTCAAGTTATGAACACAACCCACATTCCATTCACTAAATCAAACAACATTTCATCATTAAAATACTCGTTGAACATAAATTTATCCATAAATTACTAGATCTATGATTATGAGGGAGTATAATCTTGGATATAATAAGAATAAATAATAGAATGAACTTATCAATTAATCTAGTCCTCCAAAACACTTTGATTCACCTAAAATTGTTCCCAGATCTAAGGGGATCATCTTTCATGCCCTATAAGCCAAAGGAAGTAGAGTTATGGGAACATTAAGGGAAATAAGTGTCAAAAAGATCAATTTTGATTATATCCACATTTTTAAGAGGGAAAATTTTACACCACAAGGTTAAGTTTCATGGTTTGGAACACCATGTTCCAACCATACAGTGCTAATATCTAAATTCCATACCTCATACTATTGTCTCTCATGGTTAGATAGACTGTGCGCCAACTATGAATTTCCATCTGTTTCAAGATGCATGGTTTCTCCTAGAAAATAACATGGTTTCTCTAAAGAAAATTCACCTATATTCCAACCATGTTCTCAATGTCTTATTTTCATGGTTACATAGGGATATTTTATGATTTATACTAATTGTGCACAAACCATGCACCTCTAGAAATGCATCAAAAACATGTCAAAACACCATGGAACCTCCTGATAATTAAACATAATATTATATGGACTCAAAATTAATGAATAAATGGTCATATAGGTGGATCCTGGGGTGATACACGGTATTTGAATAATTTAAAACATAAACCATTTGGAAGATCTTACACATAAAATGATATGTTTAAAATTATTTACAACGAGTTTATAAATCAAAAGTATTTTCAAGAACCCTAGGTTAAGAGAGAGTTAATATAAATATTAAAAGATATATTTCCCCTTTAAAAAAAATTAAAGAAAATATTAAAGATGAGATTAATAAAAAGGGTGAGTCTTGAAACATTTTAAAACTGAATTTCCAAAAAAAATATTTCTCTTACAATAAATCACTAAAAATAGAAGGACATTTAAAACTAGTTTTTTCTCCCTTACCTCAAATTTCCAACCCAAACTATATTTTTGACTTATGGAACTCCTATTCAATGTTAATCCCTTATAAAAATCTCTCTCTCTACTTTGGCATCAAAGGAAAAAAGAATGTATTTTTTATCTTGGTGAAGAGAGCGTTGCAGATAACACCTAAAGATACCCTTTATATATATTCTTTCCTTCTACAAGGCTAATATATATATTTTTATTTATATATTCACCAGTTTTTTGGTGATGGGATAAGAGGAAAGTGTTGATCCTCACACAATATCAACTTTATCTACTTATGATACATGCCAACAAAGGCTTGGGGAAATAGATTTTTACCCCCTATTCTCACTTCCTTTCTCCCAAATCAAATGTGTTTATCAATATATCCAACCTTAGACCAAGAAATATTCTCAAACTAAGGATATGATGATGAAGACCTATTGTACTAGATGTAATTAGACATTTATTATTCCTCGCAATATTGTGTGGGTCCCTCAATGTTTAATGATGCTTGAGGATGAATGTGTTGTTAGTCGATGGGGAATGCATGCATGGCTGGTGTGATGGTGTCAGAGGGTATAAGGTTAAGAATGAAATGGTGAATGAGATAGCGTTGAGGTAATGGTTAGCGATTATATCCTCTATAAGTTTCTACGAGGTTGATTGGTAGAATGAGAGAGTAATGAGGGTGATGATGACTAGTACATCAATCGGTGGTGGAACGACCACATGGGGTGGCGGCTTTAGGGAGAAGAACCCCCCTATTTTTTTATTTTTTTTATTTTTTCTCTTTACTTATGTGTTTTTTTTATTTTTTTATTCATATACTTTAATATATTTTATGCATGTGTGTATTCCAGTTCTTATCTTATTTTTATTCTCATTATATATTTTTTTAATATATATATATACACATATATGTATATATTTAATATCTTTTTGTCATTTAGAAAACCCAATAATCATTAATATTTAATCTATATATATAAACATATATATTTATACATCAATACACTTTTTTACCCTTATTTCATTTACATATACATACATACATACATACATACATACATACATACATACATATATATATATATATATATATATATATATATTCAACCATAAATTTTATAGTAAGTACTTATATAATTTTATGTATAATCTTCATATCTCTTTTTATGTAATAAATTATTCTTACATTAGTTTTATATTATTATTATAATTATTATTTGAATATATTATAATTATATTATATTTATTTCAAACAAAATTTTATTTATTATACTATATAACTTTTCTCAAACTATATTATTATTATAATTTATATCAACTTATCATTTTATAAATCATAGTATTTACATTCTCCTATAAATATTATTTTGATATTAAATTCTTATTTTGTCATTAAACCTATATTCAATTCAAAATACATATTACATTCAATGTTTATATTTTAGTTCAATAATTTACATCACCTAACACTTATTATTCTCACTAAATGATATATTATTTTAAATATTATTATTTATCAGTATAAGTTAAGTAATTTCCATCCTAACAAAAAAATATTTAATAAAAATATTACCCATAAAAAAAATATAACCAAAGTATAAATTCTAAAATGTAATCATTTTAAACAAAACAATATTTTTATCTAAAATAAAATTCAGATATATATTAAACAGTAAAATTATCAATTAAATAAACATTTACTTTAAAGAAAATATTATTCTAAAATATTAGGGAGTTACAATACAACTATGTCAGAGCTTGCATCGACATGTAAGTATCCAAACAGGGATGTAATTATAAGAAAAACTTCACAATCACTACTTTATGTAATTTTTAGGATGTTATCATATATATAGTCTTATCCCTTATACTTCACCATAGGGTTTTCCATATGGTTTTGGCATCTCAATCTTCAAAAATAACTAGATCTTCCTTTGATACAAACTATAAATGTAACTCGCCGAGTTTTTATGAATTTTTATTTTTCGAATAAAATAAAATTCTTTGATGGATTCTATCTCATGATATACCAAGTTAAGCTTGTGGTACAGGAAATACCAACTTTACCTTATGGTACATGGAATACTAATTTCCTTTGATATCTTGTGTTACATGCAAGGCAGAGTTTTACCAAATTATAATACACTATTAATAATTTTATTAAAATATTATTATAGGTATCACATAGACATTGGAATGGAAGTTATGAATAAGATTAAATAAATTATGAAAATATGGTTCACACATGTATATAAAATTAATTATTTTCTAATTTATTAATTATAAATTATAGTAAGAACTATTTGAATAAAAATAATTTCATTTTCTGAAAAACTATTTTTCTATGCACCAATAGATATTACCTTAATAAATTAATAAAAGCACTTTTTGTCAATTATTTTACATAAATATAAATATATTATATATTAAATAATCTATTTAACATTCATCTTATGTGTTTTCTATAAAAGAGATAATAATAATCTAATTTTATGCATAAAAAGATGTATTTTTATAAATCGTAGTTTTACCTCCTTTTAATGATTCACTTATTTAAGTAACAATTATTGAAAAAAAAACATATTTTAAAAGTTAAATTTATTTTTTTAAATAGGGATTTAAACATTATTTTAGGGTTATTTTTTCATTTTTCTGAGAAGTTTCATTTTTTTGATGAATAGTGAAAAATACTAAATTTAAATTAAAAACATCTTTTTTATTCAAATTATTTATATAGTTAAATTATATTTTAAATTAGTTTGAAATTAAAATTATTTATATTTAAATAAATTAATCCAATTTATCCATTTAATAAATTTCACATTGAAATTGGATATAAAATCCTTTCAAACTTTTGAACTTTTTCACTTTAAAAACTTGTTGTCTCATTCTGTCTTCAGGATTAATTTTAAATTAATTTATGCCACCTATGGGTTTTAAGTTTTGAAAAAAATGATTAAATATTTCTAAGTATAAAAATTTATTATGTATAATAATTCCAATATAATTTTTTACCATAATTATTAGTGAAAATAATTAAAATTAATCATAGTGATTAAGAGAAAAATGAGTTTCCTAAGGGACTAAACATTAATCTTAAGGGGCGAAATGTTTTATAAAAATGTCTAAAACCCATTTTCCAGAAATATTTCGACAATATCACTTACTTTATATAAAATGGTTTATTATTTTAGTCACGTGATGTAACAGATTCCTCCTAATAGTGTTTACCTTTTGGTATTTATAAGAATGACACTTCTCCTCAACTATAAAAGGTCACTCACCCCCCTCACTTATTCACACCTATAAATCCAATTTTCAAGTAAAAAACATCCCAAAATAAACACCCAAAATACCTAAAAGAATACTAGAATCCTTAATTTGTGAATAAATCCAACCAAGTAAGTCCTTTGAGGCAAAAAAGGAGTTACCCAAAGAAGATGTAACATTCATCAATAAACATATTTATTTTATTTATTCTTTAAACACTTTAATTTATTTTTATATCATGATTATATAATAACCTCATTGTATTAAATATACTTATATACTATTATGTTAATGTTATTTATAAAAACATAACAGACTTACATCAAATGGGATATGCAATCATTGTTCATGTGTATGGTAGACTACAGGCTCACGAACCGATGTTGTTCATTCTTCTATTACCAACTCTTAAGGTTGGTAATAATGATGTAAATTTTATTTATATATGATATATATGATATTTCATATGTATATATACTTCTTAAATTATTATATAACACACACCTCCATGCTTTTCATTTTGTGAGAATATGATAGCATTGTTCCTATGTATGGCGGACTACCACCTCGTGAAGCTATGTAATTCATTTGTGCTTTAAATAAAATGTATTAAGGACATTTTTAATAGTCATATGTAATATGTAATAAATTTTAATTATAATTTAATGATAATATGTATAATTTACTTCTATTTCATTCAATATGACAAGAAAATAGAAACATCGTTCATGAGTACGTACAACATACTTTCGCCATGAACAATGTATTTAATCCATTGATATATTTTAAATATTATTATAAATACATATATAATGAATTTATATATGATATTTATATCATTTTTTACATTTATAGATGATGAAATCACAATCTAAGTAATAGGACCAAAAAAACAAGTCAAAACATATAAGAAAAACAAAGTAGTTCTTACCAAAAACATAACATAAAGTCATAATAATTAATAAATAGGTAATATATATTTCACAACCCCATCCCAAAAAAAATTACCCCTCCTAGGATTTTAATGGGAGAAGAGAGATAATGACACCTGATTCTCGCCTCCAGTAGGCCCCGGGTTTGCGACTAGCACCGATGGTATAGTAAACACACAGATGGGATGCATTACCCACTAAAAGAACACGTGAGAAAGACAGGGATAAGATAGAAACCAAAAAAACTAATCTCAGCCCAAAAATTGAAATAAAACCAAGTTCATATTTTTAATTTCATGCAAGAGATACTACAACTAAAAGGAGAAATGGTAAGTACCAAGAGAAAGTAAAATGGCATCGACCACAAAACCCGAAAAACTCCAACAAAACCTCAATCTAGTAGTAACCAGCCCGATCTCCAAACTACTCCAAGTGACCTAAAAGAAAAAATATATAACATAGGGTGAGAATAATATTATACTAATTATTCTCCTACCCAGAGCCTCTCATGCAATAGTAAAGAAAGAATGATAAAGCATAGTGAAGAACAAGTGAAACTAACTCATAACCTAAATAGGTATAATAATTTCCTAGCCTCTCCATGGATAATCTCACCAAGTATCGCATAAAATATAATATTATATAATAAATAATATCAAGGGTACCCCACTATAACTTCCCCACTGGTTTTCTGCTTTTCCCCAATATAGCACGTCCTGAGCATCTCTCCCCAAAAAGTCTAGTCGAAAGACACCTGGGTGAAGTACCAAAATATGCACCTCATGCAAAACAACCACTAAATCCACATAGCCAAAATTAACTAGGTATTTTATGGGATCCACCATATCTCACATATCATGTATCATACATCAGGTATTACACATCAAACCATTACAGCTCGTACATAGAGTAAGGATCCTCAATCCATCACAACCTATACATGTTACACCTATAGTAGTCCATAGGAAACTATATCCTGAATATATGTGTGTGAAATAACCACAATCCATTATAACCCTCTACACACATATATGGGGAAAAATAACTATCATGCATACCAGCACAAGTAGCTACCAAGAGAAGAGTGTGGAGTTAAAGGGGGAAGTCAACCATCCATCCTCCCACAGAGATGTTGGGGAAAACACCCCCCATGGCTTAGAATCCAAAGGGTGTTAGTTTCCCTAACTGATATGGTGGAGTATCATATAGAAACACAAAAAGTATATGAAATAATATAGCTCACAACCACACTATGGGCATAACCTAGTCATAGAATCAAATGCATTGCATATCTCTTGGACTACTGACTGGTACTTCTAAGAATATATATCCTATAATCACAAAACCATTTTAAAGAGATTTATTAAATTATTTTGTCCCTTTTCATAAATTTTAATTTATGTTAATTAATTATTTTACCATTAATTAACTATCATCATTTTCCACATTCCATTACATTAGCATTTCAACAAAGATTCATGGCCTCTAGGAATAACCAAAATGAGTCCATGGCTTCTCAGAATCATAACCTCTGCATTGCATCCCATCAATCACCAACCCTATGGGTTAAAGAATTATTATTTTATTAAAAACATTACCAATTTACATATTTTTATATTTCTAGGTATTCTATTAAAAAATTATAAGCTACCAAACACAAGGGGATTAACATGGTGAGTAGATGAGCTACCTGTCGATTATTTTCCACCTATAGTAGGAATGTATACTTATCTATCCTTGAGAAGCTAAACATGGAAATCATGTGGCATACCCCACATGTATCCAACTATTTTGGAAGGAGAGTAAGTAAAAGTATCTACCTTAAGTAGTGGCGAAAGTAAATCAGATAAGAAAAAAACATATTCAACAAGAATCCAACTTTCATATAAATGGGTAAGCCAAGTTTCAACCTATTCCATCATCTCTGGTCTCCTCCTTGACACACACATGCATTAACCGATGCATCTCACCACTATAAGAGTAAATTGTTTCCATAACGACCAGGCCTCCCCTACCTACATTCTACAATAACCCTCCAAGATCAGCCATCCCATGATCACATCACATCACAAGCAGCAGGAAACAAACATAGAAATCAGGCTCTTGTACATAAATAAGGCATTAATCCTTTACACACAATGAGCTCTCACAGCTCCAAAACTCAAGACACATTGCCTTTACAATAAGAGGGAAACTCAGGCCCTATAAAGGCATTGTATTTTATTCATACAACTGGTTCTTTTCCCATAATCAACTAACGGATTCATTATCACAGGTTCCAACTATGAGAAACCTAATAAACAAGCTTCTAAAGATATCAAAAATTAATTAAACAATTAATTTAACATAAAATTAATAATTTTAATAAGTAGGAATCAACATGATTCGGGTTCATCAACTAATTTAGTTAAACATGCATATAATTATCAATTTTATTATCATAAAATTACAGCAACAACTGGATTCATTAACATGCCTCTTTTAAACAGTTTTCTAATTAATTATCTATTAATTATGGCTATATTTTATTTAACAATTTCCATCAAGAATGAAATTATAAACAATAATGACATATATATCATACTATAACTAAAAATAAGAGGCAAATTTTTATCACAGTACAAATAAAAAACATCATTAGGCGATCAATACCAGTTCTTTAATCCAGTTAAGGTAATTATTATTTCAATTTCATTGAGATAAAAAAGATAAACCATGCTATCTCTATGGAAGAATTTATATAAAAAGAGAAGTAATGAATCCCCTACCTTAAAAGGTTTCTAATTTTATTTGTATGAGAACATCCAACACAACATATCACGATCACCTCTCCTGCAACGGCTGCATCCACCCGAGGATACCGCGACACTACCACACCAACCAATAATTGAGAAAGATCCCTTAGAAACATGAAGATCACATTCCATCACATTTAAAGGTTAAATGGGAGGAAACAGATCAAAGAAACCAAAATAAAGGAGGTAGAATGTACCTTATCTCGATGATAGATTGATGCTTCCTAGTTGCACCAAAATAGGGGTTGTGCATGAAATAGTAAAAACTCTAAGGGGAATACGATCCCAGGTTATAGAACAACACACAACTCCTACACAAGGAATAACTATGGGCGTCCCATAATAAGGAAAGGAAAGAAGGAAGAATAAGGAAGGAAGTTATCTCAGCCTTTTGAAAATCTAAATGGATCAATAGTTAAGATATGATTTAGATTTTTCATTAAAGGCGAATCTTGTCAAGATTATGCATTTTGGCTAAGTAAAGTCACTTGGACCCTTATTAAAATTTACATAGGAGTTTTGGGATTTTAATCGGCCTTATTCCCTTAAAAAGTCTTTGAATGTGTTTTATATTAAAGATAACATCAAAGTTGATAAACTATAGAAAACTGGAAACATTGTTCATGACTCACCATTGGATGACTCACTGTTGGATGACTCTCCATTGGACGAGTCACCATTGTATGAGTCATCGTTGGATGAATTTACATTATAATATTCACCTTTGGATGACTCACCATTGGAAAATTCACCGTTGGATGACTTTCCATTAAATGAGTCACCATTGGAGGACTCACCATTGGATGAGTCACAATTAGATGACTCGTCGTTGGATGAGTCACCAACTCAACATTGGATGAGTCGCTATTGGATGACTCATTGTTGGAAGACTCACCATTGGATGACTCTCCATTGGACTAGCCACTGTTTGGTGATCTACCACTCGGCGAGTCACCATTACGAGTCACCATTGTTGACTCGCCACTCTTGACTCACCATGCCTAATTCACCGTTGAAATGAGCTACCGTTGGAAACTGGAAATTTGGAAAACTCTTAAAATGATCCACATGACCTCCCAGAACACATCAAACACCAAATTTCAATAAAATAATGGATCAAAGAGGTTTGGGACATTATATTAAATACCACTCAACAATTCTTTCCATCAAGATTATAAAACCAACCTAGAGGGGAAACAAAAAAAATATATATCCAAATAGCCTCCCCATGAGATACCTCTGAAGGATATCACCATCATAGGAGCTCAACCTCGTAATCAAAAGAACAATGTGAAACTAACTGAAAACTAAAACCATCTCCTAAACACTCTCCCTAGGGAGATACCTCTCAAAAGGGAGAGCAAGCTATAGCAAGCAAGAAGATAAATCCATTACATAGACAGAAAGGGCTTACAACCACCAAACGAGCAACATTACAAAATAAGAGATAAACATCAAACAAATTGTGGTACTGAGTTCATATCAGCGAATCACATTCCCAAGTACTCTACTCCATACCACCATGCAGCCACAAGATATGAACCAAGGGGATAACATTCCCACATGACACCTTCTTTTTGAGGCCATAGATCTCTACAGGCCACTCCTCAAAGATCTCATCATTGTCAACATCAATCTTTCCCCAATCAATGATGTGATAGTCATCATGAAGATAACTATGGACCTATAACACATAGAAAACATTTTGTATCCTAATAATCTATGGGGGAAGTGCTACCTGATACACCATGGATCCAACACAAGCCAATATCTTGAAATGACCAAAAAACTGGGGAGAAATCTCACTCCAATGACCAAACCTTCATTGCCCATCATGGGGAGTCACCTTCATAAACATGTGAACCCCAAACTCCAACTCCAGTGGTCTCCTCAAATGATTGTCATAAGAATTATGACAATCATGAACTGTCTTCTTCCTCTCATGAATCACATGGATTATCTCTATTGTATTATGTACCAGCTCCTGACCGAGAATTGCTGACTCTCTGAACCCAGTCCAACACAATGGAGAATGGAATGGTCAGACATACAAGGATTTTAATAGCACCATACTAATTATTAAGTGGAAACTATTTTTGTAAGAGACCTTACCAAGGGTATGTGCCTCATCTATAAACCTATAAAATCTAGGACACAAGAGAGAAACATTTATTCAAGAGCCTGGATGGTCTGCTCGATCTAACCATCCATCTTTGGATGAAAAGTAGTGTTAAGGAATAACTGAGAACCAAAAGCATGATGGAGACCTCTCCACACCCTAGAGGTAAAATGAGGATATAGATCATAAATTATTGTCCTTGGGGATCCGTGGAGTCTCTCCACCTAATCTAGATACTGACTTGATTGAACCTTTACTGAGTTGGACTCCTTGATCGCTATAATGTGGGATGATTTCATCTAACAATCCAAAACTACCCATATAGTGTAATATCCTCTCTCATCTCAAGGTAAACTGATAAAAAAGTCCATCTATATTTCCTCCCACTTCCACTGAGTAACATCTAACTGAGGGAAAAACCACAGGGAACATAGTGCTCGGACTTCACCTTAAAGAAGACCAAGCATTTAGACACAAACTCTGCAACTCCACACTTCATCTCAGGACACCAAAACTGACCTCTCAAAGATTAGTACATCTTTGTCATGCTGGGATGTACCACTAAGGGTGAACTATGGAACTCTCAAAGAACCATAAAATGTATCTCCAAAGGATTGAAAATCCTTCCCTGAAACTGCACCCAGTGTTGTTCATCCTCATACCAACCATCAGGGACCTCACGAGAAACAACTCGGTCCCTCTAGAACTCCACCTCAAGATCCCAAAACTGGGATTCCTCCCCCTATTGTACTAGATATGATTTCAAAATCATCTTAAAAAGAAAACCTATTCCCCCCACTTCTCCCCTGTCCATATGTAATGCTAAAATTTCTTCCATCACTCTCCAAGAATCAACTAATTCACACACTACATCACTATATGACTTCCTTCTCAATGCATTGGATATAAAATTCCCCTTTCTAGGTGTATATGAAATTTCTAATTCGTAATCATTTAATAAATCCATCCACCGACACTATCGTATGTTCAATTCTTTCTAGGATAAAATGTACCTCAGGCTCTTATGATTGTTGAAGACTACAAAACACTCTCCAATGAGGTAATGTCTCCAAAAATTCTGGGAAAACACCACTGTAACTAGATTGATATTGTGGGGGTCATAGTAACATTGGTGGAGACACAACTTCTGAGAACCATAAGAAACAACTAATCGATGCTACATCAGAACACAACCCCACCACAGATGTGACATCTCATATAAAACCTCAAATTGAACTCCTTATGCTTGTAGATAAATAACCGAAGCACTAACTAACTTCCCCTTCAGATTATTAAAAGCTGCCTAACACTTTTCAGTACACACAAATACATGATCCTTTATAGTCAATGTTGTTATATTATTCACAATATGAGATAAATTAACTACAAACCTCTTGTTATATCCTGAAAGACCAAGGAAACTTCACACTTCTACCATTGTCTTAGGTGCTACACAAGAAAAAACTTATTCTATCTTTAATGGACCCACAACTACTCCCTGTTGGGATAAAAAATGCCCCAAGAAATGAACATCATGATCCCAAAACCCACACTTCGGAAAATTCCCAAATAGCTGTTGACAGCAAAGGACACCCAAAATAGCATGTAGATGTCCTACATGATTCTCCTAGGATGTGGAGTAAACAAGGATGTCATTGAAGAAAACCACCAGGAACTTATCCAAGAAACCATGGAACACAGTGTTCATCAACCCCATGATCACAACTGAAGCATTCATCACACCGAACGACGTTAAAACAAACTAATAATTCCCATGAGGACAACGAAAACCAATCTTCTGGATATCCTCATCCTTTGCATGAATCTGATGATATCCTGATGGAAAATCAATATTCTAGAATCAACTTCACCCTTAATTGGATTGAATAAATCATAAATATATGGAAGATGATAGTGGTTCTTCACTGTCACTTTGTTCAAGAGAAAATAATTGATAAACAACTGCAAACTACCATCATACTCCATTATGAAAAAAACTAGTTCTCATCAGAGTGACACACTCAGCTAAAAACACATTATAAAATATCATAGATCTATATATTCCGATCTCACAACTCAAAAGGATCTATACGATATAGAGACATCGATATAGGATACACACCTGGTTGTAGATTGATCTCGAACTCGATCTCCCATCATGGGGTATTTCTACAACCTCTTCTGAAAGACATCGGGGTACTCTTCCCTGACCCTAGGAAACACCGACTTTTGAACCTCCGACAAACTCAGTATCTACTCAATCCTCGAGGACGATAAGTATGGAACATGCCTATGACCCATCTGAGGGTCTTGCTCACCAAAAAGCAATATTGTCTCTCTATCAGCATTAAATAACACCACCTACCTCATAAATCAGTCCACAATAGCCTACACCAAATAAAATCAATCCATTTTTGGGATGACATAATATAGATGTATTTGTAGACATTGGAAATCTCTCCAAGATTGGTGCTTCCCCAGCACTAGCTTATAGTCTCTACATACTCCAAAAAAGTCATATTGAACTCCAACTAGCATAGCCAATTCCAAGGGCACCAAAATCATATCTACCTATTATACCAAGGAATGGAAAAGGGTAGGTGATATGAAGGATTCGGTCTATCTAAAATCAAACAAGGAATGCACCCAATTAGAAAATAAGCAAAGGGTGTCTCAAACAACGTCTGGATCACCTGGAGCTATCAACGTTAATGTATGAAGCTTGCCACAACTTACTCTACGACCTCTCAAACCCTACTGAAGACCATATATATAGACTCTATATTCTCAATAAGGGTGAAGAGAATCTCAGGGCTATCCTATGTCTGCCCCATCTACTCTCTACTGATCGAAAGCTGGTGCACCCTACTGCTTCTCACTCTGCTAGAACTACCTCAATGGAGGAACCTAGAGCGGAACATGTGGCACATGATGACTTATCTACAAGTTCAGGCACTCTCGCCACTTATGAACTCATCCTCCATAATAAAAACAAGTTTCTAAACCCTTATTATAGGTCTGAGAGCCTCCAACACCATGGAAATGAGATACTGAGGGATGAGATCTACCCCCGGCTGATCGAAAACTCTTCTTCCCTAGAAACTGGGAACCCCAAACCATAGCTCTACTTTGTGAGGAATTTTGAAGACTAACCTCTTGTTTTGATCCAGTTCTAGATAACGTCCTCTCAATTACCTCTTCCCTTTCCAACACCTCGAGATACATCTCCATCATAAACAGGATGACATGATACTGGATCTCTAAATTAAAGGCCTCCCCAAAATGGCTCTCCCTAGCCTCCTCATCTTGAAAAAGGTCCTATGTATGTCAAATAAGGTTCCATAAATGGATCTTGAACACTCACACACTAGAGATTCCCTAAAAGAGGGTAACAATCTCCAAGAAAATGGATTCCTTCAATGTAAAAGAAAGAAACTTTTCCCTAAACTAGTCTCATAAATACTTCCATGAGACTACCGAATCCTTGCGACCCCAAGGAACAAGAACCACCACTACCTCACTTCCCCACGCTGCATCATCACAACCAATGAAACCCAAATCTCCTTTCGAGCATAGATCGAACTAAAAGTTATCTCAATCTATTCTAACCAGTATTCATTGACTTCATCTGAAATAGATCCCTCTTACTTATGTAGACTCTAGTGTCGAAACTATTATAGTTTCAATATCCAAGTGTTTTTTTCATCAAAATCTACTCTACAGTGATCTTTTGGCACAACTTGTTGTACATCTTCTACACGAACCGCAAGATAATGTCGACCTATAGCCATAAATGAAAAATGAAAAATAGTTAGAGCTCCTAAATCTGGAATATGAAAAAAAAATTAACATTTATTGATTATTTTCTATTATTCATTTTTGGTTAACCAATCCCAAGGTATACCCTTTATAATGTAGGCACAAAGAAAAATGATGCATTATCCTTTCCTATGTCTCTACCCTACCACAAGTATCACCTCATTTAGTATCTTTTGTAAGCTTAAATGTATGTGCATTGCATCATAGGGAGGCTTAAATACCTATGTCTCAACCAAACTCCCATGTTTACAGCAATTTCTAAACATAGTTGACACTGTTGTCATACCAACCCATGCAACCACATATGTGATTCACTCCAAACACCATGTTATCCCTAAACCAGACCTCTGATACCACTCTATCATGATACCCTCCCCACAAAGTGTACCCATCCTGGGCTGGTAATGTGAGAAGAGATATAATGACACCCGATTCACACTTCCAGTAGCCTTGGTTTGGCGACTGGTGCTAAGGGAATAATAAACAAACATATAGGAGGAATCACCCTCTAAGAGAACACATGTGAAAGAGAGAGATAATATAGAAACCAACCAACTCCTACTCAGACGAAGAAGTAAAATAAACCCAAGTTCATGTATATAATTTCATGCATTAATTACTAAAAAAAAAGTGAAAACATCAAGTACCAAATGAAAATAAAAAGGCAGTGACCACAAATCCCGAATAGCTCCTGTAAAACCCTGAGCTAGTAGTAACCATCCGGATCTTCAACTAGCTCTATGTGACTTCAAAAAAAATTGATATAACATAGGGTGAATATAATAGTATACTCATTAGTATCCTCCTTGGATCCTCTCGTGAAAAACTAAATAAAACATGTTAAAGCATAGTGAAAAAAAAGTGAAACTAACTCATCGCCTAAAAAAAGTATACAATGTTCCCAGCCTCACCATGGATACTCTTACCAAGTATCACATATAGAAGAATGTTATATAATAAAGAATATCAAGGGTACCCCACTAAAAATTCCCCACTATTATTACAATTTTCCCCAATGTCACACGTCCTGAGAATCTCTCTCCAAAAAGGCTAGCCTGAAGACAGCTGGGAGAGGCACTAAAACATGCACCTCATGGAACAAAAACACCTCATCCAAATATCAAAAATTAACCTTGTGGTTTCTAGGAGAAACCACAACTTACATAGCATGTATCATACATCAGTTATTATACATCAAGCCATTACAACCCATACACTGAGTATGGATCTTCAAGCCATCATAGCCTATACATGTTACACCTATAGTAGTCCATAGGAAACTATATCTAGAATATATGTGTCTGAAATAACCACAAGAAAATATATACTTCTACACACATATATGGGGGAAACAACCCACTGTGTATACCAACACACGTATCTACCAAGAGAATAATTCCAGGTCAAAGGGGGTAATCATCCATCCATCCTTCCACCAATATGTTAGGGAAAACACCCCCCCCCCCCCCTCCAGCTCAGAATCCCTGGGGTGTTAGTTTCCCTAAACGATATGGTGGAGTAGCATATTGAAACAAAAAAATACAAGATAAAATATATCTCACAACCACACTATGGGAATAAAATAGTATTAGACTCAACTGTATCTCACCTCTCTATTACTCCCAGCTACCACTACTAAGAATATATATCTTATAATCACACAACCATATTAAAGAGATTCACTAAGTTACTTCATCCCTTTTAATCAATTTTAAATTAAGTTAATTAATAATTTAACCATTAATTAACCATCATCATTTTTCCCATTCCATTACATTATCATTTCAAAAAACATCCATTCCCTCAAGGAATAACTAAACTGATTCCACGGATTCTTAAAATCACAACCTTAGCATTGCATCCCAACAAGCTCTAGCCCCTTGGGTTAAGCAATTATTCATTTATTAACAACATTACCACTTTCAATATTTCCATATTTTTAGGTATTCTATGAACACATTATAATCTGCTGAACATAAGGGGCTCAATACAATGAGTAGATGAGATACTTGTTGATTATTTTATATCTATAATAGGAGCATAGACCCATCCATCCTCGAGATACTAAACATGGAAATCATGTGGTATACCTCATTCTTCTTATCCTATTTTAGAAATAGGTTAATAAAAACTAGCTACCTCATGTAGTGTGGAAAGTAAAGAAGACAAAAAAACAACATATTAAATAAGAATCCAACTTTCATATCATTGGGTAATCCCAACTTCAACCCATTCCATCATATCTTGAGTCCTACCCAACACCCACAAGCATAAATTGACGCATCTCGCCACTCTATGAATTAACTTCTCCCAAAATGATCGGGCATCCCCTCCCCACATACCTCAACATCCCTCTAGGCTTAGCCATCCCACACTCACATCATATCAAAAGCAGTAGGAAACAAACATAGAAATTGGGATCTTGGCCCTAAACAAGGAATTCATCCTTCACACACAATGAGCTCTCATGGATCCAAAGCACATGGCACTTGGACATTAAAAAACATAAAACTAATTCCCTGTAAATGAATTATATTGTATTTATTCAACCATTTATTATTCCATCTTGAATTAATTGATTCATTATCACAGGTTCCAACTATGAGAAACCTAATAAACAAGCTTATAAAGCAATCCTAAATTAATTAAAAAATTAATTTAACATGAATCTAATACTTTTAATCAACAAGAATCAGCATGCTTAATTTTCATCAACCAATTTAGTTAAACATGCATATCTACATCGATTTCATTATCATCAAATTAAAATAGCAACTGGATTCATTAACATGCCTCTTTTAATCAGTTAGCCATTTAATTATCTATTAATTCCAATTATAAGTTCTTTACAAAATTACATAAATAAATACATGATAAACAATCAAGGCCAAGATATCACACTATCTATAAAAATAAGAGGCAAATTGTTATCATGGTATAAAGTAACAACATTGTTAATTGATCGATACCAATTCTTTAATCTGGTTCAAGTAATTATTATGTCAATTACATTACAATACAAGGGATAAATTATTCTACCTCTATAGTTACACATAAATAAAAAATAAAATAAAAAAATACCCTACCTAATTTTTTTTGACTTTCTTTTCATGATAACAGCCAACACAATGGATCATGATCACCTCTCTCATAATGACGGCATCTACCTGAGGATGTTGCGACACTACCACACCAAAAAACAATCGAGAAAGATTCATTATAAATAAGGATATCACATTCCATCACATGGAAAGGATAAATGGGAGTAAACATATCGAGGAACCTATAATAATGGAGGCACGAAATACCTTATATCAAAGATAGATCGACATTTACTAGTTGCACCAAAATAGGGGTGTGCATGTAGTATGAAAAACTACAAGGGGAACAAAATCCTAGGTTATAGCACAACACATGACTCATATAGGAAGAATAAATATATGCACCCCATACTTAAAAAATAAGGAATAAAAATTGAATAAGGTATCTGGGCCTTTAAAAAATATAAACGGAGCAGCAGTTTAGATACAATTCAGAATTTCCATTAAAGGCGGATCTGGTCAAGATTATGAATTTTGACTGAGTAAAGGAACCCAGACCCTTAAGAGAATTTAGATAAGAGTTTTGGGATTTGGATCAGCTATAAATACCTTAAAATAAGGCTTTCAATGCGTTTTACATCAAAAATAACATCAAACGGGCAAAACTGTACGAAATTGGAAACACTGTTCATGGCTCATTATTGGAGGAGTCACCATTGGATGAGTCGCCCTTGGATGACTCACCATTGGACGAGTCACTATTGGATGAATCACTATTAGAAGAGTCGCTTTTGGATGAATCTCCATTGGCGGAGTCACTATTGGACAACTCACCATTAGACGAGTCACCATTGGATGACTCACCATTGAATGGGTCACTATTGGACGACTCACTGTTGAATGAGTGAACGTTTTATGAACTACCATTAAGAGAGTCACCATTGGGATTCAATGTTTGTGAATCACCACTTCGGACTCACCATTCTTGACTCACCGGTAAAATGAGCTACCATTGGAAAATTGTAAATTTGGAAAACTCTTGAAATGAGTCACCATGACCTCCTAGAACACCTCAAACACCATATTTCAATAAAGGAATGGACCGAAAAGGTCCATGAAATTACAATAAAGTAATAATTAAATTATATATATCATTATATATATGATTATGTTTTTTTGATATATTTATAATAAACTTATATTTATTAAAAAAGAGGTTTGAATGAGTACAATGAGATTCAAGACTTTAGGCAAGGGGATTTATATTCTCACAATTTTTTTATGTAAGACTTATTCCACATTCACCACTCATTTATTTATTGTGGTGTATATACTTTTCTATGACATGTTATATCATGAATTTTTTTGATTTCATGATATTAAAGGTTTCAATTTATGTTATTATTTCATAGATCTCTTAATTCAAAAGTTACTCAAGTAGTAATGGATTTCCATCTCACTGTTATTTTCCTTGAGACACTAGCCATGTTCACCACTAATTTTATGTATGTGGTTTTTATACTAATAATGTATGTATTTTATGATTAATATACTAAAAACTATTGTAATTTACAAATCCATTTTAGGATATCTCTTTAATAGGGTTTTCGGTCAAAACATTACCAATATGCTAAAGGGGTTTTTGTCTCAATTTGCCTTCATTGAGACATATGTTATGTTATGAACCAATATTCTTTCTTGAGGTGTATAAAAATTCCATTTGAAATGTAATATCATGAATTTTTTCATCCTCATTATATATTAAGTTTCATTTTTTGTTATTATTTCATGGAGATTTTGATTTAATGTTAGCAAAGTGGTAGGAGTTTATTGATACAATTTCATCATTTATCATGATTGTTTATGATTATAATTTCACTCATGAAATAATATTATTCACATCTCAATAATTATCAAGAATTTAATTCTCCTATATTTATTAATTATATCTTCAGGTAATAGTACCATTTATCCAAAATTTGGTAATTATGATAATTAAGGAATTATTTTTACAAAAAGCAGACCTTATTTCACACTTCGATCAAAAATCTATTCAAAATCCATGTTTTATAAAAAAAAATTAAAAACATTATAAATTATATATTAATATAATTTTCAAGGAAAATTATTTTTGAAATTTATTATTTTTAAAAAATTGTTTAAAATGGGTTTTGGAACTTCCTTTATATGTTTTTGAGGTTATTTTCAGTGAAAAATGTTTTCAAAATGTTTTTTTGATTTTAAAATAATTTTTCAAAGAGTAAATGATATTTTCCTCAAGAAATTTTTTAAATTATTTTTAATTCTTACTTTATAATATTTCAAAGTGGTTCTCAAATAAATTTTTTTTCAAAATTTTGTACATCTTGAAAAATGATTTTCAAAGAAACACCATTTTCCTTAATAAATTCTCCAAGTGATATTTAAAAATTCTTCTCCATATAAGATGAAATACTTTGATATAGATTATTATTTACTGGGTATATGATCCAAGGACACCATTTTTATTCTTTATTTGAATGGTTTTTGTTTAATATGACAAGTTTTTTTATGAAGCTTTTTCCTCATCCATGGGTTATACCATGAAAAAACGCTTATGAAACCCACTTTATTTAACGAGTAATTCTATAATGAAATGATAATAAGACCTGTAGCTTTTAATTAGGTTATTATATAATAAAAATTTTATGATGCCCATTTCATTTCATGGGTTATGATATGATTTTTATGAAACCCATATCTTTTATGGGTCATGATATGATGTATTTTTTATTATATTGTGGCACACATATGTATGAATTCATTATCTGATGGGTGGGACCTATATCACCATAAAATGAATTAAATAAGGATTTATATATCATAATATATACATGGATATAATAGGTAGTGAACTCAGTTCAGTAAGGGACTTTTTTCAATTAATATGGTCTTGGGAGTGAACCTTGACTACTAAGATTGTCTTGGGAGTGAACCTCGACTACTAAGATGGTCTTGGGAGTGAACCTTGACTACTAATATGGTTTAGGGTGTGATACCATTCCACTAATATATTCTTGGAATAAATTATTTAATACTATGGAAATCATTTCACATGTTTTGTGTCTTACACAATTTTATCTATTATTATTATGTTATGCTCTCATGGATTATGCTCTTGACTCCCATATAATTCATGTCTTATGATCTACCAATATTTATGCCATTACTCATATATATAGTCTTTGATATGAAGGGTGTGATCTTGAAATGTTATGATCATGTTATAATACCCTTATGTTCATTTCATTCTTATGTATCCCCTTTATTTTTCCCTACTAAGCATTTGATCTCACGATTTCTTATGTTTTATTTCCCAAAGTTAGGAAAAAGGTTTTAAGTAGGAGTACTAAATGGGATGATATTTTTGGGAATCATTGAGTATATTTCACAAAGATAGAATATTTTGTTCCAAGTTTCCAAATAGAAAAAACTATTACGGTCCTCATTCATGTAATTTTTGTAATGTATCACCCGAAAATTCTAAAATAACAACATTGTATTTGATAGTGTGTATCACACGCAACATCAAGCACGTAAGGGAATATAATATCACACAAATTTATACTATATTTAATATTTTAATAAAATTAACCCACGATATGTCTTTAAATTCACACAATACTTATTTATCATGTGTTTTACGCAACAATGAGTTTATTTAATGTCTTGCATTACATGCAAGACCGAGCTTTATTGAACAACAATATATTAATAAAACATCATTATTTAATATAATCATACATAAACTATCTTTTAAATTAGATTTTATGAATATTATTAACTAACTTATGAAAATATATGGTTTACACAAATATAAAATGAATTAATAGGTTAAAAATTAATTATAATTTAATATATAAACTAATTGAATATAAATGAATTTTTTTATAGAAAATTATTTTTATGCCAACAATGTTGTTTTATCTGAATAAATTAAATTAATTACAATTATTGAGTGGTATTAATAATATATATATATTCAATAAAATATTTTTTATATTAATCTAATATATTTTATAGGCATTAGATAAGAACAAGTCATGTTTTACGCTTAAAAATTGTATTTTTCTAAAAAGGTATTTTTACCACCTTTTAATAATGAACTTATTTTAAATCCTATGTTTTGAAATTTTATAAATTTAGTATAAAAAATGAACTTAATTTTTGAAATAGAAACATAAAATTTATCTATTGTTTAATTTTTTCGTTTTTTCAGTGAGGTTTCATTTTTTGATGAATAGTAAAAAATACTGAATTTTAATTCAAAACTTATTTTTCCTCTAATTTATTTATAAATTTAAATTATTATTTTAATTTGTTTTAAAATTAAATTATATAATTTTTTAAAAAAATGAATCTATTTAGTTCATTATAATCAATTTCACTATGAAATTGGATATTAAAACATAGCAAACTTTTGAACATATTTACTTTACAAACCCGCTTTGTCGTCCCGTCTATAGGATTAAATTTAAATTAATTTTGGCCAATTATATTATTAGAACATTAAAAAATGGATTCCATATTTCTAATATGATCAATTTATAATTTATATTAAGTTAAACTTATTTTTTTACCAAAAATATTAGTAAAAGTAATTAAAATTAATTACATTGATTAAGAGAAAATATTGCTTAATGAGGGAATAAATCATTATTGTACAAGATAAAATGACATATACACTTTTAAAAAATCCATTATATGGCCATATTTCAACCCTATATTCCCTTTTCTATAGTTTATTTCATTTTTTGACCTGGTTTTCATAGGAAAAATTTGGGTGTAATTCCCTTTAAAAAAATTTACAAGAATGTCACTCCTACTCCACTATAAAAAGGCACTCACCCCTCCCAATTACTCACACCTCTAAAGATAATTTGGCATGAAAAATATCTAAAAATATATATCCTCAACATCCCTCCCCTAATCCTATAAGTATCCCTTTGTGTGTAAATCCATCCAAGTAAGCCCTATGGTGCAAACCAAAAGGAGTTACCCAAAGAAGAGGTGACATCCTTCCTCAAGTTCTTTTGATTTATTTTCATTATAAACCCCATAGACTCTTATTATTCCATTATTAAATAAAAAACATTATCCTAAATATACTTATATGTTTTCATTATAATTTTTCAACCTAAAATTAAACAAACTTCCATCTAATGGAAAACAAACTTATCATTTATGTGTATGGTGAACTACCTCCTCACAAAACGATGTTTTTATTTTTTCCTTTACCACCGATCATGGTTGGAAATCATGATGAAAAAAAATTATATATGATATTTATAATGTCTTTATTCTTTTTTAATTTTTATATAACACAAACCCTAATTATTTCCATTTTTTTTAAATATGATAACATCGTCTGTGGAAGTGTGGACTACAGCCTCCTCAAAGCGATGTGATTCATTCATGCTATACATGAAATGTATAAAGTATGTTTTTAATAATGACATATGAAATATATTGAATATATATAATAATGTAATTATAATATATATATATATATCATTTAATTTTCATTCTTTTAATATGGAAAATAAATGAAATTAGTGTTTATGGGTGCGTACGACATACTATATCCATGAATGATGCCTTCTATTTATTATCTACAAATATCATGGACTATTATAAATACATATATAGTGACTATATACGATATTTAAATCATGGTTTAAATTTTTATATAGTGAAACCATGATATTAATAACAAGTAACAAGTCAAAACATACTTGAGAAACTAAGAAATTAACACACTAAATAGAGAAAATAATGAGAGATTACTAAAAAAATGTGTAAAAAGATATTTTAAGAAGATTATATATGATATCATAAATATTAATATGGTTTTTTAATAAGTTATTAAATTTTTTAAAACTATTATATATAAATTTATAGGATGTTCACCCGAAAAGAAAATTCAAGGTAAGGGATTTTCATCTCACTTTTAATATATGTGAGATAAATGTCATATTCGCCACATAATTATTTTATGTAGTGTTTCTACTAACCATTTTTATATAATATAACATGAATTATTTTATCTTAATGGTATTTTTAGTTTCAATTTGAATTATTTAATTAAAGGTTGTTTGAGTTAAAAGTTACTAAGTGGTAAAAAATTTCATAAGCCGATTTCAATTCTTTGGGTTATATTACTTCCTCATTATAGTAAATATTATAACATTGTGTGTGTAATTTATTCTATCTATTGTTTTATTTTCACTTATTTTATGTGGATTTACATTTGACACACATAATCAATTAATTGACTGATTATCACATCAATGTTATGTTCTTTTCAAGTGTTTACTTCACAATATCATTTTGTTCGGGATTGTTTACACTAGAATTTTCATTTGAGGAAATTATTTTAGCATTGTCTAATATACCCTTTAATTTTATTCTCCTCTGGTAATTAATAACTTTTTTCAATTTATAGTATCATTTTTTCACTCATTGGTACTTCAACTATTTGAGAAAATATTTTTAAGAAAGCCTGACATCATTTTTCTCTTTTAATTAGAGAACTTGTTTTCTTTTAAAAACCATATTTTCAAAAAATGTTTTCAAAAAATGTTTGTTAAGAAATCCAAAATGATTTATTAAATAAATTTTTATCGTTTTTTTATTTTATATATTTTTTCAAAGTAATATTTTTATCACTTTCTGAACAAGGAATTTTTATGACCATTTACCTTGAGAAATTTATTTATTTTTACCATGAATGAAAAGTATGGATTTACCTGATGTAATTTCTTTGAAGCTTAATTTTCATTTTTAAAAGGTTACTTTTTAAAGAAAATTTTTTCAAAATTTTATATTTGAATAAACATATTTTCAAAAATAATTCAAAATAAAAATAATATTTTCCTCAATAATGTTTTTAAAAGATATTTTATAGTATTTTTATTCATTAATGAAAAAAACCATTATTTTTACACTATTTGGAATATGTTTTATTGATGCCATCCTTATTATTTCTCTGGATGGTGTATGAATTCTTTGACCAAAGATAACATTGATATTCACTTCCTTGACTCCTTTGTTAGTCCTCCTTAAATATTCAATTTACTATGATCACTAAACATTGAATATCTCATAATTATCCATATCATTTACCATGTATATGTTTATTTCTTAAACCGTACACCATTTTTACATATGGTGTGTACATGAAAGTTATTTGATTAACTGGGAAAATATTGATAAATTTTTATCTTCTACTCCATACGGATAACTGATAAGGCATATTCTTAAATTGATTAATCAACATATGAGGAATTAATTATACACGTACAACATGGGTTGGACCTAGTTATATATATCCCCTCAATGCATCAGTAGTCTTATGGGACAAGTCATTTTGATAGCCTTTTATGGGTTTATAACCAATATTCTAAACCATCTTGTGAATGGTCTTGATAGTAAAGGTATTATGTACCTACGAAACATGGAATATTTTGTATTGTTACCATCCTTGTTATTTCTCTAGATGGTGTATAATTGTTTTGACCAAAGATTGTATTGACATTTACTTCCTGGACTCTTTTGTTAGTCCCATTTAAATATTCAATTTACAATGATCATTGAAAATTTAATTTCAAATAATTATCCATATAATTTATCATGTATATGTTTATTGCCTAAACCATGTACCATTTTTACATATGATGTGTACTTGAAAGTTCTTTTATTAACTAGGGAAATATTGATAAATCTGTATCTTCTACTCCATACAGATACCTGATAAGTCATATTGTTAAATTGATTATTAAATATATGAGAAATTATTTAGATATGTATGACATGGTTTGGACCAATTTATAGATATCTATTTAATGCCTGAGTAGTCTCATGGGACGAGTCATTTGGCTAGCCCTATATGGGTTTTTACCCGATATGTTGAACCATCTTGTGAAAGGTCTTAATGGTAAAGGTATTATGTACCTAGGAAAAATGGAATATGATAATTAAACACTTAACTTATATAGACTTAGTTTCAATTTATCCATGAGATTATTTCTTCAACATATCTATGGATTCATTCTATTCTCAGTTTATTGATTAAATAGAATGTGTTCTAGTTTATTACATTTCAATATTGATTATGCCTTACTAGTTATTCTAATGGCATGTGTGTTCAATTATTTACCTTTCCATATTATTTTCGCACTTCCATATTTGTTTATTGATTATATAGAATGTTTCTTCAGTTATTCTCCTTCCATATTGACTATTTTCATTGATTTATTTTTTCTTCTTTTATGATTAACCCTTATTGATTATTTGTGTGGACCCTTATTTTAATTTCTTTCCCTGTGATTACATGATGTGTATAAGTAAATATATGAATGGATATGATAAGTGGTAATAAATTCATCCATGAAATAAAAAACTATGTTGTAATTAGTGTAGTCATTTATAATATAGGACTCATGATTGTATCAGGTTTACCCACACTACTAAACTCTTAAGTCCTTCAGGATTTATTCCTTGTAATCATTCCAATGTAATGGTAGTAGACACCAAATCCAAACTTCTGGGGTCAGGGTGCTATAGTTGGTAACATAGGAAATTTTATTGCAACCATGAAAACTAGATTTAAGAAATAATATATTAGAGAACATGAACCTAAAGTAGAATTTGAGTATAATTATACAATCATATCTTAGAATTTTTACAATGTAGAGATTATTTGGGTATCCCTATAAATTAGTCTATTTCTAGATACTATAACGAGACATGGTTCTAGAACAAATGTTCCTAGGGGTAATAACTCTGATGAGGTGCATTGGGACAGACTCAGTGTAACCTTGTATGTGGCCTTGGGCCTTATTGTGCATCTAGTTTAACACTCCTGGTGGATATGATTAGGATAAATCAGAGTTTATTTACAAACCAATATGAAGTATTTGAATATGTGATGAAAATGAATGACATAGGTTAAACCTTAGACCAAGGAAGGAACAATGTTGAAATAAAACAGATGATGTATTTATGTATTGAGGTGGTATTCAAAACCATGGTTAAAAGGCTATTTAGTGATTAAACTTATATTAGTAATGCCCATCATATTTATTTTAAAATTTATATTAATATGATTTTAAAAAAAGACAACATGTATACCGGATGACGACCCATCAATTCTAGAAAGTCAGTGGGACATAAACCCATGACTGAAGGATGATAAGGGGTTCACACCTACCAGTGACCCGTGCAAGGTCCTTGCTAATATGTCATTGTTTCTAGTTGAAAATTTTAATGAAAAAATATTAATGATGAACTAGTATTATTAATTTTTATGTTTATAGACTAATGTATTAACCATGTTGGACTTGGAAAATAGTTAGAGACAAATAGTTATACTTTTCACTCTTTTATGCACCTTACAATCCGTTAAAGGTTTATTTCAGTGCTTTAGAAATCAAAGTGTATTTTGGATATCCATTTCATGAAGTAATGGATGAATTATAAGTTGATCAACAAAAAAACAATTGATTATTTATTTTATTCAAATATGTTATGTAAGTATATTTCCATATATTCATAGGTAGTAAAATAATTACTCAACATTAGGAAAAGGATCTTAAAACAAAAATTTTATCCTAATACCTTAATTTTTGTTGAATCAATGGTCCTTTAAATCATCATAGATTTATGGATTTGAGGCTCTAAACTTTTCATTAATCACTCACTTGTTTTTTATTAATTTCCTTAATCACCCCTTAAAAATATTTAAGTTTTTCCTCCATATATGTATCTCTACATTCCACTAATGTTATCCTAATTAGAGACCTAGTTATATATTAGTCCATGGGAACTTTTTTAATTCACATTATCTCTTTTCTAGATGATGTTTTATGAACCCTTATATTAAGGTGGGATTCAAACATATGAAATATCAAAAAAATTATTACCAAGATCAGGTTTGAATTTATAGGATTAAATTTAATTAATATAGGGAGAATATAACACCCTGAAATTATAAAATAAGATCATTGTATTTAATAACGTCAATGAAACGTAACACCAAGCATGTAAGGAAATATAATATCTCAAGACATTATAATATATTTACCATATTAATAAAATTAACCCATGATATATATTATAATAAACACAATAATGATTTAGCATGTGTCGCACGCAATAACAAGTTTCTTCAATGGCATTTGTTTCCCGCAAGACTGAGTTTTACCGAACAATAATATATAAATAAAACATTATTAATTAATATAATAAGACATAACCTAGATATTAAATTATAAGTTACTAATAATATAAACTAACTTATAAGAATATATGGTTTAAATAAATATAAAATTAATTCATTGGTCACTAATTAATTTTAATTGAATATAAAAACCAATTAAATATAAAGGGAACATTTTTATAGAAAAATTATTTTTATTCCCGAAAATATGTTTTATCCTAAAAATTTAAATTAGTAACAATTATTTAGTGATATTAATTCAATATATATATATATATTATATTCAATAAAATATTTTTGATATTAATCCAACAGATTTGATAGGAATAAGATAAGAATAAATCTTTTTTATGCTTAAAAATTGAATTATTCTAAAAAGGAAACTTTACCACCATTTTATGGTGAACCTATATTAAATACATTTTTTGGAATTTTTATAAATTTATTATGAAAAAATAAACTTCATTTTTAAAATTGAATCACAAAAATTACCATAGGGTTAATTTTGGGTATTTTTCTTTAAGGCTTCATTTTTTTATGAATAGTGGAAAATACTGGATTTTAATTCAGAAATGATTTTTCATATAATTTATATATAATGTTAAATTATATTTTTAATCAGTTTTAAATTTAAATTAGATCAATTTTTTAAAAAAAAATTAATTCAATTTATTTCGTTGTAATAAATTTTATTTGGAAATTGGATATAAAAACTTAGCAAACTTTTTAGAATCCTTACATTAAAAACCTGATTTATCATCCTATCTGTGGGATTAAATTTATTTTAATTTATACCATTTATATTATTGGAATTTGAAAAAATGTATTCCATATTTTTAATCCACATAATTTATAATTTCAAATAATTTCAACTTATATTTTTGACCAAAAATATAAGGACTTGGCCTTAATACATTTCTTAATCTTGAATTAAATGAATAATTCACATTGAGGATCTTTTCAGGTTTAGAGTTTTAGAGAATTTGGACACAACTATTACATCTCATAAGATTACAAAGTAGACACTACTACAATAACCAATTTTTCACAACAATAAAAAAATCCTTAAATAAAACAAGAGTTCTTTTCTTGATATAAACTTTCTTGAATACTTCCTTTCTCTTACCCTTTCTTATGAACTATGAAAAACATTTCAAAAACTTGGGATGAGCATAAAAATCTCAGTAAGGGTTATAACATAATGAAATGAAACATTAACCCTCCAATAAATACAAATCAATGAAACCGTAAATTTTAATCATAGCATACCTTATGAAATCATAATATTTATGTATAACTCATAGAAATCATTAGACATAAAGGTAACTTGAGGAATTCATAATATTATTATGTATGGAGTAACCCTCATGGTTACGTTTGGAATACCCATCACAGTATATTCCCTAAATCTCTTCAGAGAAACCTTAGAGTTTAACTCCTTCACGTTTCCCAATTTATTGGAAAGCTATCACGGGATCACCCGCCCTTAGTTTATCACGGAACCACCCGTCTTCATAAACAATGGGCGAGAACCATAACATAATCGTATCACATAAAATATTCATAAAGGAAACATAACATTTCCCCATTTCAATCACAATATATCAATACAACACATTGATATAATCAAAAAATTATCATAACCATTTTCAGTACCAAAATAAAATAAAAGTAAAACATGGTATTTATTTTTCATTTAAAAAAAAGTTATGGCTTATAGAGGAAGCCGAAACTCAAATAATGGTCACGGCGGCGGAGAAGTCGTTGTCGTCGCACACGTAAGATGAAAACATTCCCTTTTGTCGTTTAGTAAAACACTTCGTATAAAAATATTCCTTTTGAATAAAAGTAAAAGTGAAAGGGATTTATACACCGTATAAAAGAAATTTGTGTATAAAATAATATATGCCTCAATGAAAGGAGATTAAGATGAAGTCCCTTACAAAGTTGGTATCCTTAGATTAAGGATAATTCAATTACATAATTATGTGTGACAAACATAAATACACCCAATATAAGTGGATATTAAGTGTAAAACATTCATAGGTCATCCCCACATATTCATAGTACGACATAATCATGAAATAGAGGTTTAACCCAAATAATTGAAATTGGGTTAAGAAGTTCCCTTACAGAAATTTGACAGCCTGACAGCGTCACATTAAAATTAATAAAATGAGTTGATGAGATAGAAAAGGGTATCTCATCACTTAGACATAATATTTATAGCAATAAGGATAGAGAATAACATATCCCAACACAACAAGTTGTAAATTAAAATACATAAAAAAAATAAGACTTTTAAAAAAGAGGAGGGTGAAAGGTTCCCTTACCATTTTGGGTAAATTTCGAAACGTACACCCCATAAAATAAGGATCATACAATAAATATGTAAATACCCATAAATTAAAGTATATTAAACAAATAATACAATCATGGGCAGTACACACACCATATAAAAAGGAAATATTGGCAAATGTATCATGAATCTCATGGGAATAAAAGTGAGATGAAAAATCCCTTACAAAAACTCGACAGCCTAACGGCGCCACTTAAAACATAAAAAAATGGATTGACGGGTTAAAATAGGTACTATCATTATATGAACATAAAATTTACAATAATATTAATATAAAATAACATCCCCCAACATAATAAAAAGTATCTTAAAGGATATGACAAAAAATATAGTACTTAAAAAGAAAGAGACAGGTAGGATCCCTTACCTCAAGTCTGACTTGTCTTTTTCGTTTCTTTATATTCATGAATAATAAACTTTGGAAAATTTATAATTTATTAAGTAAATCCTTTAAAGTTTATTATTCAATTCATATTACATATTAAAATGTTATAATAAATAGTTAATTATGTGAGTTCATATCAGACGTTTTTGTCGATGTTCGGTACATGAGTCAAAAATGAACTTTTTTGAAATGAATTGTCCATGTAGTTATAAGTACACCATATCCAGAGTATTATTAATGATTTAAATATCATATATATACAGTATATATTCATTTTATACTATTCAATAAAATTTGGAGATAAAAAATGAAATGCACCGTTCATGGAGACGGTAGGTCGTGCGTACGCATGAACGCTACTTTCATTTCTTTGTCATATTAATGGAATTAAAACTAAATGATAGATATATATATTATAATTCCAGAATGATATTAATCATTTAGATTTAATATATATCATATATATCTATTATATATATATACTTATAATAGTACATAATATTTGGAGATAAGAAATGAAGTGTATCGTTCATGGAGACGGTAAGTCGTACGTACGCATGAACGTTACTTTCATTTCTATTTCATACTTTAATGGAATGAAAACATAATGATACATAGTTATATTATAATTAAAGTATAATATAATATATAATATCATTAACTCCATCCTTTATAGATCCTGCATATGGCATTAACGATTCAAATCACATTGAGGGGGCGGTAGTATGCACATCCTAAAATGAAATTATCGCGTTTACCCCTTTTGGAAACCATAATGGTGTGAAATAAATGAAAAATACAGAATCATAAAGAAAACATAAACATAATATATATATCATATATAAATACAGTTAAATCTTAATGGCCACCATGAGAGGTGTTAAATGAAGATTGAACAATCATCGTTTCGTGAGGTAGTAATTCGCCACCCACAGAAACATTATGTTCTTTAACCATTATATGGAGGTTTGTATAAGTTTAGCTCGAATACTTATCATAACAACATACTAGTATATTTAAGATACTGGTGTTGTTAAAAAATAAATGAATAAATAGAGTTTATGGGGTTGGAGATGCAAAATAAAACAAAAGAACATAAGAGAAGACATTACCTTCAAATCAGATAACTCTTTTTGATTTGAGCCCATAGGATTACTTGGAAAGCCTTGTGCCCAAAGTTAGGATTCTAGGAGTAATAGAGGGGTTTTTAGAGACAATATGAGCAGAGTTTGGACGAGCCAAGGGCTTGAGAGGTGTGGGTAAGGGGCTAGAGGTGGGGGCCATTTATAAGAGGGAGGAGGGTCACTTTTGGAAAGTCTTAGAAAGTTACTTTATTATAAAATGATTTTCGGATTTTAAAGGTCCAAAAACGATATATTTATATTATAAGGTGATAAGGGTTCTAAATAAATTCATACAATAGGTTTTATACAAGTGTAAGTCTTATATTTTACCTTATCTTTTCATTTTATTTAAATTGTTCATTAATGAGGTAATCATTGCATCATCATGGTGTCATAAATAAATTTATTTATTTAATGTCTAAAAAATAAAAACAAATACCATGATATAGAATATCTTTTTATATTTCCAATTACTATTCATAGTCTAAGATATAATTTATTTAGAGAAAATTAAAATTATTTTACTTAGGTGTTACATACTTTTGTTATATTTTCCTTCCTTTAAAAATAAAATGATAAAATGTCACTATCACCCAAAAGTGATTCCATGTGGTCCCAAAGTTGGCACAATGAATCCCATGGTCGGCCATGACAGCACCAATGGCATTAGGACACATGTTGTGGTCATTTTCTATTTTTATGATATTATTTTATTACCCTTAAGTACCTGATTACTAATTAATCACGATAATTAAAGATAATTGTCGTTGTTACTATTAATAATGTCCAAAAACAAAAGAGTCTTAATTACATAATTTGGACCTTATGATTCAGAATATGGAACCCATTTTACCAAATTACAAACATGGAAATTGCAGTAATTAATTTAAAAATAATTCCCGTTGTCAAAACTAAAGACGGGTTTTTAAGAAGTAAAATATATCAAAAGATTGACTTGTTTTTACATCCAACAGAAAAGTGAAATTACTGATAATGAACAAAATTTTATTAATTGATAAAAAAATATTCAATTACACTTTAAAACCATTTAAAAGGACAATATAACTATATAATTAAATTAGATGAAAAAGTAGTTTTGAAGTAAAATGCAGTATTTTCACTATTCATTAAAAATGAACATTTGTCAGAAAAATACCAAAAATTCACCCTAAACTATATTTGATATTCCAAAATTCAAAAAAGATATCAATTTTACCAAATAAAAAACAAAGAATTTTAATTAATAAATTTTATAATCAATTCCCGCTGTCAAAACAAATAGCGTGTTTTTAAGAAACAATATTTATTAAAAGATTGACACTTGTTTATGTACAATTTCAAAGTGAAATTACTTCCAATGACCTCCATTGTATTAAATGGTAAAAATATATTTTAATTACACTTTAAAACCAATTAGAAAGATAATATAACCTTATAAATAAAATAGATTAAAAAGAACTTTTGAAATAAAATACAGTATTTTTCACTATTCATTAAAAAATGAATTTTATCAGAAAAATACCAAATATTTACCCAAGGAAACTTTTTATGATATGAATCTAAAGAAGAATTTAATTTTGTCAAAATGAACATATGAATGTGACCAAAACTAGATTTAAATAGGGTTCGCCATCAAAAGGTGGTAAATCGTCCTTTTAATGTAAATTATGCTTAAAATCGGATTCATTTATATTTTAAGCCTCTAAATTTTATTGGATAAAAGTAAATACATTTAACAAACATCTATAATAATATTATAGTAAGTTTTATTCATTCCCTCCAATACAATGGCTAGATGTCAACTACCATTTAAAATAATTATATTATTAGTGTCCAACGTAAGATCTCAAAGAAACTCATTGTTGCGTATTGGATACGCCATCGAACATAGAATATACTTTAAAGTAACATTAATATTTTATTCACAAATATTAATATATATGAACATTTCATATTAATTATTTTCCTAGGATGTTACATCCTTCCCCCCTTTTGGAAATTTCGTCCTCGTAATTTTAAAATTAGGCTCGAAAACTTCATTGAAAGCCCCACATCAGAAAAGGATTAAATTAAACTATCACTTTAGAAGAAAGAAAGAAAAGTAATGAGGTCACCTGAGACAACAGATACTATGATTTCATGAAAAAATGGATATGGAGGAGAAAACAAACCATCAAGTTCTGATGGAGAGTGAAGGGAAAATATGTCTTGGTGAAAGTTAACCACCAGAAATTCACAAACTTGATATGGGTTAAATGGTATTTGACTCCCCAGTAGGAAATGTTAACAGAAAACTTTTTTGTATTAAGTTACATTTCATTGAGGAATTCATTTATGAGCTTAACTAAAACCTAAAAAAACATACTTACTTGTCGTGTAGACTTTCATCTCTTACTATATTTCTTACACAAATCCATATTTTCTCCAAAAGGTGAGTATTAAGGATGAATTGTACACATTAAGAGTGCTATAATCAACTTCGAGAGAATCACATAACTCAAAAAATATGAACTATATATTTCCCATGTCTTTAGACCTTATCCAAAACCAAAATTGTTTTTATAAGATCAGATAATCCCAAATAAAAGATAATCTTTTACAAAAAGAAAAACTACTCTTAATATCCAAAAAAATTCAAACAACCCAAAGTTAAACAAAGACCATTCAATACAAAATTTCCCTTAAAATTCATCAAAAATAAACCAACCTAATATTGAGACTCAAATCTCTGAAGTATTTAATCGCATAGTCTTCCAAGGTAAATCTTAACATTTATCTCCAAATAACATCAGTTACTCTTAAAGTCTCATACTGAAAAGTAATTATCCTAATCAAATATCCTCCATGATAGGTCAATTGTTTCCATAGATAACACAAAATAAACGTATTATTGATTCATAAAATAATCTAACTAAAATGAATTTTTCATACTAATCAGGGACTTCACGTAGTCCAGTGGTAGGTGATAAATATCAGTCACACTTTGGTTGTGGGTTTGATTCTCATAGCTTGTTCGGACGCGACGGGTTGTCACACGGTCTGCGTGTTGTCCCTTTTTCCAAAAATATATAATTCTTAAAACATTCCCCAAAAAGAGATAAAATATTCAAAAATAAAGATAACATAATTTAACCTCAATTTTATCTCATGCCTTTAATTTTCCATCATATAGTAACCCATAATTACCTCAAAAGTAAGGATCAAATACACTCTAATGGTTACTATTATAATTATTACCTGGACATCCACATCGAGTTGGTTCTCTCATATATGATGCATTAGAGAACTCACCAAGGTTCAAGTGGTTAATCATGACTCCTTGATAGTTGGTTTTGAATAACCATAATATTCCTCATTGAATCCCCCATTTCATCTGGTCTCTTAATCAGAGAACCACCACAGTTTCCTTCAAATCCATTGTCACTTTGGTGCCTGCTAGATCTACCCATTTACTAAAACCAAAAATTTCAGTGTGAGTATATTAACAAAATCATCATGTACTAATGAGGAAGATAAACACTAATATATACTTATCCAAGTTATCTCAAACTCATTCCAACTTTCAATAATAACAATGAATCCATCTAATATACTAATTGTTGTGGTTATACATAACTTTTCACTTATGCTTAGACAACACTCTAACCTCTAAAGTTATCTAAACCAACCTCTGATACCAACTATAAGGACTCGGACTTAAAACATTACTTAATCTTGAATTAAATGAATAATTCCCATTGAGGATCTTTTCAGGTTTAGAGTTTTAGAGAATTAGGACATAACTATTACATCTTAGAAGATTACAAAGTAGACACTACTACTATAACCGATTTTTCACAACAATAAAAAAAATCCTTAAATAAAACAAGAGTTATTTTCTTGATATAAATCTTATTGAATACTTACTTTCTCTTACCCTTCCTTATAACCTGTAAAAACATTTCAAAAACATGGGATGAGCATAAAAAGCTCAGTAAGGGTTATAACATAATGAAAGGAAACATTAACCCGCCAATAAATATAAATCAATGAAACCATTACTTTCAATCATAAAATACCTTCTGAAATCATAATATTTATGTATAACTCATAGAAATAATTAGACATAAAGGTAACTTGAGGCATTCATAACATTCTTACGTAGGGAGTAACCCTCATGGTTATGTTTGGAATACCCATCACAGTATATTCCCTAAATCTATTTGGAGAAACCTTAGCATTTAACTCCTTCGTGTTACCCAATGCATTGGAGAGCTATCACGGGCTCACTCGCCCTTAGTTTATCACAGAACCATCCATCTTTATAAACAATTCCCAAGAACCATAACATAATTATGTCACATAAAACATGCATAAAGAAAACATAACATTTCCACATTTCAATCACAAGATATAAATACAACACATTGATATAATCAAAACATTATCATAACCATTTTCAATACCAAAATAAAAGAAAATTAAAACATGGTACTAATTTTTCATTTAAAAAAAATATGCCTTGTAGAGGAAGTCGAAACTCAAATAATGGTCACGCCAGTGGAGAAGTCGTTGTCGCCACATACATAAGACAAAAACATTCCCTTTTTTCGTTTAATAAAACGCTTCGTATAAAAAAGATTAATTTTGAATAAAAGTAAAAGTCAAATGGTTTTATACACCATATAAAATAATGTTGTGTATAAAACAGAATATGCCTCAATGAAAGGAGATTGAGATTAAGTCCCTTACAAAGTCGGTATCCTTAGATAAAGGATAATTTAATTACATAATTATGTGTGACAAATATAAATACACTCAATATAAGAGGATATTAAGTGTAAAATATTCAGAGATTATACACACATATTCATAGTATGACATAATTAAGAAATATATTTTTAACCCAAAGAATTGAAATTGGGTTAAGAAGTTCCCCTACAGAAATTTGACAGCCTAACGACGTCGCTTTAAAATTCAAAAAAAGAGTTGATGAGAGAGAAAAGGGTATATCATCACTTAGAAATAATTTTTATAGCAATAAGGATAGATAAAAACATATCCCAACATAACAATGTGTAAATTAAAAGACATAAAAAATAATTCTTTTAAAAAAGAGGAGGGTGAAAGGTTCCCTTACTGATTTCGGTAACTTTCGAAACATACACACGATGAAAGAAGGGTCATACAATGAAGATATAAATACCCTTAAATTAAAGTATATTAAACAAAGAATACAATCATGGGCAGTACACACACCACACAAAAAGGAAATAGTGGCAAATGTAGCATGGATCTCGCGGGAATAAAAGTGAGATGAAAAATCCCTTACGAAAACTCGGCAGCCTAATGGAGCCACTTAAAAATTCAAAAAAATGGATTGAAGAGATAAAATAGGGTCTCTCATCATATGAACACAAAAATTTACAATAATAGGAATATAAAAGAACATCCCCCAACATAAGAAAAAGTATCTTAAAGGAAATAACATAAAAGAGAGTACTTAAAAAGAAAGAGAGAGGTAGGATCTTTTACCTCAAGTCCAACTTGTCTTGTTCGTTTCTTTATATTCCTGAATAATAAACTTTGATCAATTTATAATTTTATAAGGACCTACATTAAATTTTATTATTCAATTCATATCACATATTATAATGTTATAATAATTAGTTAATTATGTGAGTTTATATCAGACGTTTTTGTCGATGTTCGGTACATGAGTCAAAAATGAACTTGTTTGAAAAGAATTATCCAAGTAGTTATAAGTACACCATCTCTAGAATATTATTAATTATTTAAATATCATATATATCCATTATATATTCATTTTATACTATTCCATAACATTTTTATATAAAAAATGAAATGCACCGTTAATGGAGACGGTAGACCGTACGTACGCATGAACGCTACTTTCATTTCTTTGTCATATTAATGGAATTAAAACTAAATGAGATATATATATATATATTATAATTCCAGAATGATATTCATAATTTAGATTTAATATATATCATATATATCCATTATATACATATATACTTATAATAGTACATAATATTTGAAGATAAGAAATGAATTGTACCGTTCATGGAGACAGTTAGCCGTACGTACGCATGAACGTTACTTTCATTTCTATTTCATACTTTAATGGAATAAAAACATAATGATACATAGTTATATTATAATTAACATATAATATAAAATATAATATCATTAACTACATTCTTTATATATCCCACATATGGCATTAACGATTCAAATCACATTGAGGGGCGGTAATCCGCACTTCCTAAAATGAAATTATCGCGTTTACCCATTTTGGAAACCATAAAGGTATGGAATAAATGAAAAAAACAGAAGATTAAGGAAAACATAAACATAATATATATATCATATATAAATACAGTGAAATATTAATGTCCACCATGAGAGGTGTTAAATGAAGATTGAAGACTCGTCGTTTCGTGAGGCAGTAATTCACCACCCACAGAAATAGTATGTTCATTAACCATTAGATGGAGGTGTGTATAAGTGTATCTAGAATAATTATAATAAAAACATCCTAGTATATTTAATATACTATTTTTGTTACAAAATAAATTAATAAAAAGATTTTATGGGGTTGGAGAAGTAAAATAAAACAAAAGAACATAAGAGAAGACATTACCTTCAAATCAGATAACTTTTTTTGATTTGAGTCCAAAGGCTTCCTTGGAAAGACTTATTCCCAAATTGAGGCTTCTAGGAGTAATATATGGATGTGGAGATACAATATGATCAGATTTTGGATGATCCAAGTGCTTTATAGGTGTGGGTAAGGGGCTAGAGGTAGGGGCCTTTTATAAGAGGGAGGAGGGTCACTTTTGGAAGGTCTTGGAATGTTACTTTATTATAAAATGAGTTTCGGATTTTAAATGTACCAAAATGATATATTTCGAGGATAAGGTGATAAGGTTTATAAATACACCCATTCAATAGGTTTTAGACAAGTGTAAGTCTTATATTTTACCTTATCTTTTCATTTTATTTAAATCGTTCATTAATGAGGTAATCACTGCATCATCATGGTGTCATAAATAAATTTATTTATTTAATTTCTAAAAAATACCATGATGTAGGAATGATTTTTATCTTTCCAATTACTATTTATAGTCTAATATATCATTTATTTATACAAAATTAAAATTGTTTTAATTTGGTGTTACATACTTTTGTTATATTTTCCTTTCTTTAAAAATAAAATGATAAAATGTCACTATCACCCAAAAGTGATTACATGGGGTCCCAAAGCTAGAACAAGGAATCCCATGGTCGGTCATGACAGAACCAATAGAATTAGGACATATTTTTTGGTTATTTTTTATTTTTATGATATTATTTTTTTACCCTTAACTACCCGATTACTAATTAATCACGATAATTAAAGATAATTGTCGTCGTTACAATTCATTATGTCGAAAAACAAAAGAGTATTGATTACAAAATTTGGACCTTCTGATTAAGAATATGGAACCAATTTTACCAAATTCCAAACATATAAATTTTAGTAATTAATTTAAAAATAATTCCCATTGTCTAAACCAAAGACGGGTTTTTAAGAAGTAAAATTTATCAAAAGATTGACTTGTTTTTACATCCAACTGAAAAGTGAAATTACTTATAATGAACAAAATTTTATTAATTGATAAAAAATATTCAATTAAACATTAAAACCATTTAAAAGGACAATCTAACTATATAAATAAAATATATGAAAAAGTATTTTTGAAGTAAAATGCAGTATTTTTCACTATCCATTAAAAATGAACATTTGTCAGAAAAATACCAAAAATTCACCCTAAGATATATTTGATATTACAAATTAAAAAATGATATCAATTTTACCAAATTAGAAACATAGAATTTTCATTAATAAATTTTATAATCAATTCCCACTGTCAAAACAAATAGCATGTTTTTAAGAAACAATATCAATTAAAAGATTGACACTTGTTTATGTACAATTTCAAAGTGAAATTAATTCCAATGATCACCATTGGATTAAATGGTAAAAATATATTTTAGTTACACTTTAAAACCAATTAAAAATATAATCTAACATTATAAATAAAATATATTAAAAATCACTTTTGAAATAAAATACAGTATTTTTCTGTATTCATTGAAAATGAATTTAATCAGAAAAATACCCAAAATATACCCAAAGTAAATTTTGATGATAATAATCTAAAAAAGAATTTTATTTTGTCAAAATGAACATATTAAAGTTACCAAAAGTAGATTTAAATAGGGTTCTCTATCAAAAGGTGGTATATCGGCCTTTTAATGTAAATTATGCTTAAAATCAGATTCATTTATATTTTAAGTCTCTAAATTTTATTGGATAAAAGTAAATACATTTAATAAACATATATAATCATATTTTATTTAGTTTTATTTATTACCTCCAATTCAACGTCTAGGTTTTAACTACCATTTAAAATAATTATATTATTAGTGTGCAACGTAAGATTTCAAAGAAACTTGTTGTTGCGTATTGGGTACGCCATCGAACATAGAATATCCTTTAAAGTAATATTAATATTTTATTCACAAATATTAATATATATGAACATTTAATATTTATTATTTACCTGGGATGTTACAAAAAATATTAGTGAAAGTAATTAAAATTTAATTAAAATGATTAAAAGAAAAGTTAGCTTAACAAGGGACTAAACCTTAATCTTAAGGGACAAAATGACCAATAAACTTATCAAAAAGCCATTTTATGACAATATTTATACCATATACTCATTTGTTTTAGATTTGGTTAATTTTATATCAACTTTTCATAGGAAATACGTGGGTCGAATACCCTTTTCAAAATTTTACCAAAATGTCACTCCCCCTCCACTATAAAAAGGAACTCACACCTCTCTCATCCTCACACATCTCAAGACAATTTTTCTCGGCCAATATCTAGATAAATATCTCTAAAAATATACCTCCCCTAATCTTATATTCCTCCCTTTGGGAAAAAATACATCCAAATAATCTCTTTGTGCAAACCAAAGGGAGTTACCCAAAGAAGTGGTAACATCCTTTATCAAGAGCTTTTGTTTAATTTTCATTATACAACCTATCAAATATTATTATTCATTAATTATATAATAACACCAGTATAATTAATATACTTATATATTTTTATTATAATTTATCTACCTACACATACTCACACACTTCCATCTAATGGGGAACGAACTTACCATTTATGTGTACAGCAAACTATCGCCTCAGAGAACAATAACATTAATTTTCCATTTACCACCTCTCATGGTTGTAAATTATGATAAACACGCTATTTATATATGATATAAATGATATTTATAATTATATTTATGTTTATTTAATTATTATATAATGCATACCCTTATGCTTTCCATTTTGTGTAATTATGATAACATTATTTATAGAAGTGTGGACTACCGCCTCCTCAAAGCGATGTGATTCATTCACGCTATGCATGGAATGTATGAAGGATAGTTTTAATAAACCTATATTAAATATTTAACATATATGTCATAATTAAATTATAATATACATATATATCATTTACTTTTCATTATTTTAATACGAAAAATAAATGAAAGTAGCATTCATGAGTATGTACGGCCTACCGTCTCCATGAATGGTACATTCTATTTCTTATCTCAAAATATCATAGATTATTCTAAATAATTATTTAATTAATATATATTATATTTATATCATGGTTTAAATTATTTATATGATGAAACAATGATAGTAACAACAAGTAACATGTCAAACCATACTTGAGAAACTAGGCAATTAACACAAGAAATAGTGAAACTAATGAATGATTACTAAACATTGTGTAATAAGATATTAAAGGAAGATCATATATGATATAATAAATATTAATATGGTTTTTTAATAAGTTATTAACATTTTTAAAACCATTTTATAGAAATTTAATGGATGTTCACCCAAAAGTAAAATGTAAGGTAATGGATTTTCATCTCACTTTTTACATCCATGGGATAAATGTCATATTCACCACTTACTTCTTTATGTGGTGTACATAATTCCCGTTTTGATATATTATATCATGGATTATTTTACCTTCATGTTATTTTTAGTTTCAATTGAAATTATTCCTTTTAAGTGGAATTGAGTAAAAATTTACCAAGTGGTGAAAAATTTCAAAACCTAATTTCTTTTCTTTGAGTTATATTACTTACTTGTGGTTGTTAATATTTTAAGATTATATGTGTAATAAATTTTCCATATATATTTTTTATTTGTAATTTTTTATGTTTATTTACATTTCACACACATAATATATTCATTTATTGATTATCACATCAATTTTATGGTCTTTTCAAGTGTTTACTTCACAGTCTCGTTTTGTTTGGGATTTTTTACACTTGAATTTCCATCAGAGAAATAATTTAATCATTTCCAAATAAAACCTTTAGTTTTATTCTCAAGTATTTATTCATGGCCTTTTTCAATTATTTTTTCACACTTTGGTACTTAAACTATTTTAAAAAAATGTTTTCAGGAAAACCAGACTTCATTTATCTCTTTAGTTGGAGAACCTATTTTCTTCCAAAATCCCTATTTTCTAAAAAATATATTCTTACCATTCAAAAATGATTTATTAAGTAAATTTTTACACTTTTTTTCTTTTATAAATTTTTTCAGAGTAATCTATTTTTTCCTTCCTATATAAGTCATTTTTTCGAACCATTTACTATGCAGAAAGAATGTTATTTTTACCTTGTATAGAATGTACAGATTTACCTACCTTAATTTATTGGAAGATTATTTTTCATGTTTAAAAGGTTAATTTTTAAATAAAATGTTTTCAAAATTTCTTTTAAAATAAAAGGATTTTAAAAAAAATCAAAATAAAAAGGATAATTTCATCAACAATGTTTTTAAAATATCTTTTTATTGTATTTGTATTCATCAATGAAAACAATTATTTGTTTTTACACCACTTGTAATATTTTGTATTGATACCATACTTATTATTTTTCTATATGGTGTGTGATTTATTTTACCAATCATAGTATTGACATTAACTTCCTTGAATACTTTGTTATTCCCCTTGAAATATTCAATTTCTTATGATAATTGGACATTCAATTTCTAATAATAATACATATCATTTATCATGAATATGTTTATTTCCTAAACTATATACCATTTTTACATATGGTGTGTACTTGATAGTTATTTGATTAACTAGGGAAATATTAATAAATCCTTATATTCCAATCCACATGGATATTTTATATGGAATATTCTTAAATCAATTATTCGATATATAAGTAATGATTTGGACAGGTATGAAATGGGTGGGATCAGGTTTTAGATATCCCCTAAATGCATCAATAATATCATAGGACTAGTCAATTGGATATCCTTAGATGGTTTTTTACCTGATATTCTAAACCTTATTGTGAATGGTCTTGACGGTAATGGTATTATATATCTTGGAAACATGGAATCCATTAATTAACCATTTCTCTCATTTAGAATCAGTTGTTATTTGTCTATGATATTTTTTCTTTGACATATATATGGATAAAATATTTTCTTATTTTATTCATTAAATTTGATGTTTTTCATTTTCTTAATTTTCCATATTTATTATGTCTTATCTAATTATTTTAATGGAATGTGTAGCACCCCGAGATTTTATGAAAAATATTCTTTTTAATTTCATTAATGTCTTGTGTTGTACGCTACACCAAAAGGAGCTTGCACAACACGCATCCTTGACTTGCCTTTCATTACACACAATCGCGATCTTCCTTGATAGCGTGTGTAGTACGCAATACCGAGTTTCACTAAACAACGATATGCTATTAAAATATTATTAAAACTAGCCGTTATGAATAGTAATAACCACTTTTTGAAATTTTGTAAATTTTATTTTTCAAAATGCACTTCATTTTTGGATTCGGAATATCGAAATTAGCTTAGGGTGAAATTTGTGTAATTTTTGGATAACTTTCATATTTTCATGAATAGTGGAAATTACTAAATTTTAATTAAAAACAACTTTTTCAATCGAAATAATTAATAGTGATAAATTATTAATTTTAGTGGTTTTAAAGTATATTTAGAATATATTTTTACAATTTAATACAATGATGGTCATTGGATGTAATTTCACATTTAAACCAGTTATAAACAAGTTTCAATCTTTTGATAGTTATTATCTCTTAAAAACACGCTATTTGTTTTGACGACAGGAATTGATTTTTAAATTAGTTAATGCAACTAATATGTTTTGAATTTGGTAAAATAGACATCATTTTTGAGTTCATAATATCAAATATAGCTTAGGCCTAATTTTTGGTATTTTTCTGAAAACTTTCAATTTTTGATGAATAGTGAAACCACTAAGTGGTAGTTAAAAAAACTGAATTGTTCATAAAACTTAATTTTACCACTTCTGTGAGTGGAATTTCAAAAATATGAGAGACACGGTTGATGTTAGTAAGTAAAATGTGGTTCAATGAGATGAAAATAATTTTTGGTGAATAGTAAATTTTTACTTTTTTACCACGGTTAAAAGTAAATAGGGTAATTAAGGGTAAAAATGATATTATTATTACCCTAACACATGTCCTAATTCTATTGGATAAGTTTAATTCGACCAAAAACAACATTAGGAATAAAATATGACCATTTAGGCCCACTTTGATTAGATTAGGACATTTATTATTAATTTATTTAAGGAAGGGTTAAAATAGTTAAAATCAAAGTTTAATAAGTATATCATTTTTAATATAGGGTTATACATAAGATAAATTCGACTATAAATATTCATTAGAAAGATAAAAATATTTCCTACATAATGGTAGTTTATTTTTAATTTTTAGACATTAAATAATTTAATTTATTTATGACACAAAGATGATGCAGTAATTATCTTATTAATGAAATATTGACATAATTGATGTTATAAATACCAAAATAAATGTAATTTTTGACGTTTTATGAATTACACTAATTTTATAGGTTAATATGACATGTTAGTATAGTTTAAATTAACTTTTTTCGAACTAATAATTCTGTTATGATTTTCACAAAAATCAATTACTAAATAGTGTCAAAATTGACATAAATAGTTTTTAAAACAAATATTATATTATTAATTTTTATTTTATTCCTAAAAATCTAAGGTTCGTCCAAATGACTTAGATAAGGTTATATATATTAATAAAAAACAACTTGGGGTTAGTTTGGCTTGATATAGTAAGTTTATTAACCTTATAGTATAAGAACACAAGAAGACACGGTAAAAGTAAAATTATTTAACTTAATGTTAAATCTAAATGATAAGGTTAAAATAGGAACCTAAACTTGTCTAAATTCTATTGTATGAGAGGCTTTCGACCCATCCCCACCTTAGCCTCTAAATAAATCAATTTGGAGCTATTTACAACCGAACTTGACTTTATAATAAAATAATATTTTTAGTTATTCCAAAGGTGCCCCTCTCCTCCCTTATAAAAGGGCACCTCCTCCCTCTCTTCCTCACACAACATTGAGCCTTCAAGCACGGCCAAACCCTGCACAATTCTCTTCTCCACTTCCCTAGAAACATACTAGAGGTTCTGGTCTTCTTCATAGACCAATTTTAGTGCCCTAAGTGGAGGTATCAAAGAGGCACTTCAAAGAAGAGATAATTTCCGTTACCGATTCTTTCACCTTTATTTCTTCTTCCACTTATTCTTCTTAGGTTTTTTCATTATGAAGTAATAAAATCAGTATCACTCATATACTGATATGTTATTATAAGTATGAAACAATCCTATTTCACCATCTATCCATCCTAGGGAAAACAAAATCACCGCGCGTGCGTACGTACGGAATACCGTCTCCACGCCGTGGTGAAATCTATTTTCCACCACCACCTTACTTGGATGGGTATAATGGTTTAAATAATAACTATATATTATTATTGTAAAGTGATATTGATTCTGAAATAGTATACATACACTCCAATACAGTCCCACGATCATGAGAACGATATCATCGCTCGTGCGTACGTACGGACTACCGTCTCCACGACGCGATGAGATTCATTCTACACTTTAACCATTCATGAATGATTATAAAGTATATATAATAAGTAATCATGAAATATATGACATAATAATGATATTGGATTTATGTGTATATATATGTATTTCATCTACTTAATTTCGTTCAACTCAATAAGGAAACGAAAACAGCGTTCATGCGTACGTACGGCCTACCGTCTCCATGAACGGTGTATTTCTTTCCATTTACTGATTTATTATATATATGTATATTCTGAATATATATATATATAAATCATGTTTTATATTCTGAAATTAATTAATCATGATCTAAGTAATCATATGAATAATTACAAGTCAAAACACGGACGACAAATGAAACAATTTTACCCAATACGCTCTTTAACATGGAATTTACAAAAGAAAGGGTAATATAAAGTCATAAGTGAACCATATATGATATTATAACAATTAATATGATTCTGTAATAAGTCAATGACATTATTTAAATCATTATACAGGAGTTTTGGACACATACGAAGCAAATCGGACCTAAGGTAAGGGAAATATCACAATCTCATTTTTATCCGAGATTGTTTATACTTTGGTATTTACTGGGGTGTATTTTATCATCCACATCCATGTTTCCTCAATATATAATATTAGTTCCATCCACCTAAAATTGTTTAAATCCAATTTTACCCTTCGGTGAGTTTTTAGTAAAATATAAGAAAGGAATCTTTTGTCGTTTTTCGTACGAGGTACTTTTTGACTTTTCCGGAAAAAGTACGAGAAGGATGTTTTTTTTAACTTATACGACAGGAATGGATTTTTAAAACATTTTTTCCAGGAATATTCCTTTAAAAAATTTCAAGTTTTTTTTTAATCAACTTCTTTTAGTTTAAAGTTGTATGACATGTTAAGAAAGGAAAAATGTTTTTGAAGCAGAAAGGATATTTTCCTCAAGAATGGAGTTCAAGTGTTTTATCAAAATTATTTTCCATCTAAGATAATAAAGGGTTCTGTTTTTATCCCTATTATTACATTGATTTGATTATGTTGTGATGGAATTATATTTTTATGAATTCCTTTATCTTATATGAATTGTTTTATGATGTTTAAGATTCCCATTTTTATTACACGGGTTATGAAATGATGTATGATTTATGATTTTGTGGAACACATAAGAATGGTATCATTATGAGATGGGTGGGACATATATCTCCCTCCAATGCATTGGGTAAAGATTTTATATCTCATGAGATAGACATGGTTGGAATGGTTGGTTATACCGGTTCAGTGAAACAGGACTGAAACGAGGGTGACTAGGTTCAGAAATGGACTTTGTCCACTAAGATAGTCTTGGCAATGAGTCTTGACTAATAAGATATGATTCTCTATGATTATGTGTGTATGCCAAAAAGTTTCATGTTCTATGTTATGATTATTGGGATTTCATTTCCCTACTTTGATTTATCCCATGTTAGGAAATTATGCTCTCTTTTGCAGGTTAAGATTTCCAAAATGTTATGTTCTTATGAAAATGATGTGATTGATATTTCTTTTGTTTACCCTCACTGAGCATTTGAGCTCACCCTTTTATGTTTTCTTTTCCCCAGGATATAAAGAAAGGTTTTATGTAAAAAAAAGGGAAGATATTTATGGGAGATGTTGAATATCTTTCACCATGATTTAGAAGATTACGTTTCGAGTTTCCAAAGACACTAAACTATTATGATCCTTGTGTGTGTGTTTTTGTTATGTACTAAGTATTCCGCAAAAGTAATGTAATATCCATGTACGACAGGATTCGGGTCTCTACAGTTGGTATCAGAGGAAAGGTTTAGTCATCCTTTGGAAACTAGGATATGAGAACGTTAGTGAGATCCCTAGAGATTTTTCTAAGGTATGTCTAGGGATGTCCCTAAGGATAACTATATGATATAGTCCTTGAACTACGGTAACGATCTTAGAATTTAGCCTAATATGTTAGATATTAGGGGTACTTCCCCTTTACTATGTTGTTTTACCTAGCATTATTTTGCCTCTCACACTATTCTTTTTGGGTTTTAGACAATGTCTGGAACCCGAAGGAACCGTGTTGATCACTGTAATGGACAATGCAATGATTGTCCTCCTGAACAAACAAATGTTATGGGAGATGGAGTGCAAAATCTTATTTCTATACTTACACAAGCTATGAATCATTATGGACTTCCAAATGAGCAGAGAAGGGAACAATATTCTATTGAGTCTTTCATGAGGCAACGCCCACCTTCTTTCAGTGGGTCTTCCGATCCACTTGTTGCTGAACAATGGATCAGTACCACTGAAAAGATATTTTCAGTTCTTCAATGTTCTGAACATGATAAAGTCATCTTAGCAGTATATCGCTTGGAAGGTGAAGCTGATCAATGGTGGAATCTTATCAAGAATACGAGGCCAAGAGATGAAATTGAGTCCATGGAATGGGACGAGTTCAAGAACTTGTTTTTCAGTAAGTACTTACCTCGTATTCTTCAAACAAAGATGGAAAAGGAGTTTCTTGAGCTGAAGCAGAAGGATGATGAATCTGTTGGTATATACGAAGTGAATTTTACAAGACTTGCAAGGTATGCATCTGGCATTATCATCCAACCTGAAAGTAAAGTTGATCGATTTTTCAGTGGCTTAAAACCAAGTCTTCGAAGGGCATTAGCTATAAGAGACTTCAGTAGCTATGAAGAAATTGTGCGTTGTGCTATGAAGGTAGAAATGGATGTTGGTGTTACATATCCATCTCATGGTTTTGAAAAGAAACGAAAGATAGAGTTCAAGGAGAAATCTCAGAATAATGGTGAAAAGAAGATGAATGTTTCCTTATGCTCAAAGTGTGGAAAGAAGCATGGTGGAGATTGTCTTAAAGGGACTAGAAAATGTTTTAAGTGTGGAAAAGAAGGTCATCGAGCAGCTGAGTGTCGAAGTAATGGAAAAAGGGTTTCTAATGATGTGAATAAAGCAAACACTGCAGAGAACGCACCACCAACACTTCAATGCTTCAAGTAAAAGGAAATGGGGCATTATGCTAATAAATGCCCTAATCCAAGGGTTAGTGATGATCGACATGATCAACCGCTTAAGGAAAAGGACAAAGGGAAGTCACATGCGATCACTATTGGCGATGTTGAATATGAAAACGATGTGGTGGAATGATTAAGTGTTTATGTAATGGGATTCCAGAATAATGTTGTATATAGTATCGTGGAATATTGGAATATTTATGTATTGGTCTATTGTGGTTTTCAATAATTTTATGGCATCGGTAACCATGAAAAGTGATTGAAATATTTTTTGAAATAAGATGATATGCGCATAATGAAGGGAAAACGAGAAAATGAAATGTTTAACAGTATTCATGAGCTCAGGATTGATATAAGGACTAAGTGATATCATGGTTTGAGTATATAGAATTTTGAGGATTTTGGTATGTGGAAGGTGTTAACTTTTAACTGCATTCATGTTTTCACTAAGGTTCAATGGGTATTCAAGAGAATACATGATTAAGGACTTTTAATGTTTGGAATGTGACCAACAAAACATATCTTATGATATATGGGGATCAACGATGGTATTAAATCTCTGGTGATCGTTTTCACTATGTTATGAGAGTGGACTGCAGTATTATGGATAAGCCTAAAGATTGGAATGGATTATGTTGGACATAAGTTAGTATTGTTTAAGGATAGAAGTTTTTTCGATATTATTGATGGGATGTTATAGTAATATAGTTTTAGAAAAAGCACGACCTGCAGGACAGGCGACAGCCCATCGCGTCGGACAAGGCTGTGGGAATCGAACCCACAACCGAAGTGTGACTGGCCTTTATCACCTACCACTGGCCTACAGGAAGTCCCTGGTTAGTAGAAACTAGTTTTATTTTATTAAGCGGTATGATATATGAAGTATAAGTTCATTTTTGGAACCATATACGATTAACCATAAGATGGACTTATAACTTTTGCTAACCTTTTGTTTGAAAGAAATGGAATGACCCATCATTATATCACATGATCTTCTAACACATCACGAATGACAAATTCAACTTAATTTCTTTAAGAGATGAAGTGGAAATTGTCCAAAGAACGACAAACGGTGAGACTATACCAAAATCACGAAAGTATTTCTTCTAATTCCAATTTCATCAACTTTAGGGAAATGATCTTGAAAACCAAAAATGTTGTCTTAGTGCTCTTATATCTGATGAATCATATGGTACCCTAGATCGTCACAAATTTATGGCTTTGTGATTGCTAGTTTTTACATAGCCATGTTCTCTACCACTCTCCATTAGAACATGATGGTTAGATTTCTCATCCATATCCATATTTTCACCTATGTGGAAACCCAGTGATTAGTTTATTTGGGTAACCGTTATGTTTTCATACTTTTGTTTTTAAAGATTGGTTTTGGTATTCCTTTTTACGATGTGGGTTTCGATTAAAGAAACTTTCGAATAGTAAACCATTTATAACCCCGACGAATTTCGAGGGCGAAATTCATTTTAAGGGGGGTAGAATGTAACACCCCGAGATTTTATGAAAAATATTTTTTTTAATTTCATTAATGTCTTATGTTGTACGCTACACCAAAAGAAGCTTGCACAACATGCATTTTTGACTTGCCTTTCATTACACGCAATCGCGACCTTCCTTGATAGCGTGTGTAGTACGCAATACCGAGTTTCACTAAACAACGATATGCTATTAAAATATTATTAAAACTAGCCGTTATGAATAGTAATAACCACTTTTTAAAATTTTTTAAATTTTATTTTTCAAAATGGACTTCATTTTTGGATTCGGAATATCGAAATGAGCTTAGGGTGAAATTTTGGTAATTTTCGGATAACTTTCATATTTTGATGAATAGTGAAAATTACTAAATTTTAATTAAAAACAACTTTTTCAATCGAAATAATTAATAGTGATAAATTATTAATTTTAGTGGTTTTAAAGTATATTTAGAATATATTTTTACAATTTAATACAATTATGGTCATTGGATGTAATTTCACATTTAAACCAGTTATAAACAAGTTTCAATCTTTTGATAGTTATTATCTCTTAAAAACACGCTATTTGTTTTGACGACGGGAATTAATTTTTAAATTAGTTAATGAAACTGATATGTTTTGAATTTGGTAAAATAGACATAATTTTTGAGTTCATAATATCAAATATATCTTAGGCCTAATTTTTCGTATTTTTCTGAAAACTTTCAATTTTTGATGAATAGTGAAACCACTAAGTGGTAGTTAAAAAAAACTGAATTGTTCATAAAACTTAATTTTACCGCTTATGTGAGTGGAATTTCAAAAATCCGAGAGACACGGTTGATTTCAGTAAGTAAAATGTAGTTCAATGAGATGAAAATAATTTTTAGTGAATAGTAACTTTTTACTTTTTTTACCACGGTTAAAAGTAAATAGGGTAATTAAGGGTCAAAATGATATTATTATTACCCTAACACATGTCCTAATTCTATTGGATAAGTGTAATTCGACCAAAAAAAACCTTAGGAATAAAATATGACCATTTACGCCCACTTGGATTAGATTAGGACATTTATTATTAATTTATTTAAAGAAGGGTTAAAATAGTTAAAATCAAAGTTTAATAAGTATATCATTTTTAATATAGGGTTATACATAAGATAAATTCGACTATAAATATTCATTAGAAATATAAAAATATTTCCTACATAATGGTATTTTATTTGTAATTTTTAGACATTAAATAATTTAATTTATTTATGACACAAAGATGATGCAGTAATTATCTTATTAATGAAATATTGACATAATTGATGTTATAAATACCAAAATAAATGTAATTTGTGACTTTTTATGAATTACACTAATTTTATAGGTCAATATGACATGTTAGTATAGTTTAAATTAACTTTGTTCGAACTAATCATTCTGTTATGAGTTTCACAAAAATCAATTACTAAATAGTTTCAAAATTGACATAAATAGTTTTTAAAACAAATATTATATTATTAGTTGTTATTTTATTCATAAAAATCTAAGGTTCGGCCAAATTACTTAGATAAGGTTATATATATTAATAATAAACAACTTGGGGTTAGTTTGGCTTGATATAGTAAGTTTATTAACCTTATAGTATAAGAACACAAGAAGACACGGTAAAAGTAAAATTATTTAACTTAATGTTAAATCTAAATGATAAGGTTAAAATAGGAACTTAAACTTGTCTAAATTCTATTTGATGAGAGGATTTCGACCCATCCCCACCTTAGCCTCGAAATAAATCAATTTGGAGCTATTTAAATCCGAACTTGACTTTATAATAAAATAATATTTTTAGTTATTCCAAAGGTGCCCCTCTCCTCCCTTATAAAAGGGCACCTCCTCCCTCTCTTCCTCACACAACTTTGAGCCTTCAAGATCGGACAAACCCTGCCAAATTCTCTTCTCCACTTACCTAGAAACATCCTAGAGGTTCTGGTCTTCCTCAAAGACCAATGTTAGTGCCCTAAGAGGAGGTCTCAAAGAGGTGCTTCAAAGAAGAGGTAATTTCCGTTACCGATTCTTTCACCTTTATTTATTCTTCCACTTCTTCTTCTTAGGTTGTTTAATTATGAAGCAATAACATCAGTATCACTCATATACTGATATGTTATTATAAGTATGAAACAATCCTATTTCACCATCTATCCATCCTATGGAAAACAAAATCACCGCGCGTGCGTACGTACGGAATACCGTCTCCACGCCATAGTGAAATCTATTTTCCACCACCACCTTACTTGGATGGGTATAATGGTGTAAATAAAAACTATATATTATTATTTTAAATTAATATTGATTCTGAAATAGTATACATACACTCCAATACAGTCCCACGATCATGAGAACAATATCATCGCTCGTGCGTACGTACGGACTACCGTCTCCACGACGCGATGAGATTCATTCTCCACTTTAACCATTCATGAATGATTATAAAGTATATATAATAAGTAATCATGAAATATATGACATAATAATGATACTGTATTTATGTGTATATATATGTATGTCATCTACTTAATTCCGTTCAACTCAATAAGGAAACGAAAACAACGTTCATGCGTACGTACGGCCTATCGTCTCCATGAACAGTGTATTTCTTTCCATTTAATGATTTATTATATATATGTATATTCTGAATATATATATATATAAATCATGTTCTATATTCTAGAATTAATTAATCATGATCTAAGTAATCATATGAATAATTACAAGTCAAAACACGGACGACAAATGAAACAATTTTACCCAAAACGCTCTTTAAAATGGAATTTACAAACGAACGGGTAATGTAAAGTCATAAGTGAACCATATATGATATCATAACAATGAATATGATTCTGTAATAAGTCAATTACATTATTTAATTCATTATACAGGAGGTTCGGACACATACGAAGCAAATCGGACCTAAGGTAAGGGAAATATCACAATCTCATTTTTATCCGAGATTGTTTATACTTTGGTATTTACTGGGGTGTATTTTATCATCCACATCCATGTTTCCTCAATATTTAATATTATTTCCATCCACCTAAAAAATTTTAAATCCAATTTTACCCTTCGGTGAGTTTTTAGTATAAGATATGAAAGGAATCTTTTGTCGTTTTTCGTACGAGGTACTTTTTGACTTTTCCGGAAAAAGTACGAGAAGGATGTTTTTTTTAATTTATACGGCATGAATGGATTTTTAAAACATTTTTTCCAAGAATCTTCCTTTAAAAATTTTCAAGTTTTTTTTTAATCAACTTCTTTTAGTTTAAAGTTGTATGACATGTTAAGAAAGGAAAAATGTTTTTGAAGCAGAAAGGATATTTTCCTCAAGAATGGAGTTCAAGTGTTTTATCAAAATTATTTTCCATCTAAGATAATAAAGGGTTCTGTTTTTATCCCTATTATTACATTGATTTGATTATGTTGTGATGGAATTATATTTTTATGAATTCCTTTATCTTATATGAATTGTTTTATGATGTTTAAGATTCCCATTTTTATTACATGGGTTATGAAATGATGTATGATTTATGATTTTGTGGCACACATAAGAATGGTATCATTATGAGATGGGTGGGACCTATATCTCCCTCCAATGCATTGGGTAAAGATTTTATATCTCATGAGATAGACATGGTTGGAATGGTAGGTTATACCGGTTCAGTGAAACAGGACTGAAACGAGGGTGACTCGGTTCAGAAATGGACTTTGTCCACTAAGATAGTCTTGGCAATGAGTCTTGACTAATAAGATATGATTCTATATGATTATGTGTGTATGACACAAAGTTTCATGTTCTAAGTTATTATTATTGGGATTTCATTTCACTACTATTATTTATCCCATGTTATGAAATTATGCTCTCTTTTGCAGGTTAAGATTTCCAAAATGTTATGTTCTTATGAAAATGATGTGATTGATATTTCTTTTGTTTACCCTTACTGAGAATTTGAGCTCACCCTTTTATGTTTTCTTTTCCCCAGGATATAAAGAAAGGTTTTAGGTAAAAAAAGGGAAGATATTTATGGGAGATGTTGAAGATCTTTCACCATGATTTAGAAGATTACGTTCCGAGTTTCCAAAGACACTAAACTATTACGATCCTTGTGTGTGTGTTTTTGTTATGTACTAAGTATTCTGCAAAAGTAATGTAATGTCCATGTACGACAGGATTCGGGTCTCTACAGAATGTGTTTTCAGTACCTTTTCATATTGTTTACATTCTCCCTTATCAGTTTATTGATTACATGGAATGTGTCTTTAGTTTTTATCTTTCCATACTGACTATTATCATTAATTAATTTTTTCTTTCTCTATGCTTAAACCTTACTGAGCATTTTTAATCACCCATATTTTATTTAATTTCCCCAAGATTCCATAAAGTGTACTCAGTAAGATATGAACGGATGTTATTAGTGGGAATAAAGTTATCCTCAAATGAAAAAAAATATGTTATAATTAGTGTATTCCTTCGAAATAGAGGACCCATGTATGTATCTAGTTTACTGATACTACTAAACTATTTGGTCCTTCAGAATTTGAGTTCTCGTAATCATACTAATGAAATGGTAGTAAAAACCGGATCTTGGATTCTAGGGTCGGGGTGCTACATGTAACGTGTTAAATATTCATCTAAAATGATGTAATATCTATTTAAGGGAATAAATATGGAAAAAAATCATAAAATAAGATCCCAAAGACATAACATGATATCATAAATAGGATGATCATAATAATAGAGAAATTGAATAAGTAAATTATTTCATAATGTCATAAAATTTTTGAAACAACATAAAAAAATATTGTAAACACAATTCAATGGTAAAACCCAAAACAATCATCATAAAGTAGACAGTGTCCCATGGTGGATTAGGTTTACTCCATGATGCCTTAAATAACAACTCATAAGATATAAAGTTTTAACCAATGAATTGTAGGGATATATAATTCTGGTACCACCCGTATCCTAAATGAAAATCATACATATTTATGCCACATGAAGAAAATAAATTGTACAAAAATTGTAAGCATGATCAAACCCATGGGAAGAAAGTGGGTTTCATAATTCTGATTCAAGGCATAACCGAAGCCTAAATCAAAAGGATTCCCAAGATTATAAGGAATTAAATCATTTTGATGTTAATATTTTAAAATTAAACAATGGTATTTATCATTTATTTCCAATATATATATTTCATGTGAAGGATCTATGAGAACAAATAATATTAACACATACCACTTGGGTGAAGCTTTATGAAATAAGTAAAGGATATTTTTAAAGAAGGAAATATCTTATTGTTTTCCATAAAACAAGAATTAAACCATAAGTGATCTTTATAAAATAATTAAGTATTTTAGAATATATTCATGATTTAAAAAAATATAGGGGTGATTCTTGATGTGGGAGAAGAAACATGAAATTTCCCTTAATCCAGGTTTACATGAAAGTGGAAATTTTGAACGGAACTAAATAATTGTATAACCACATAAATGAAAAGGATATTAAAATAATTATATATTTAAGGGACATATATTAAAAAATATAATAGGTAATTGTTAATAATAATTCATAAACTAGAGGAAAATAAAGAGAATGTGAAACTAAAAAAGTTTCAATGGTGGTACAAAAGATCCCTTACCACATGTATGAAAGCACACTACACATGTACTTAACTACATGAATAGTAAAAATACGTTTGTTAAAAAATTACCTAATAAAATTATTCCTATATATTCTTTTTTATAATTTCTATTTATCAGCATGTGTCTCTAAATTATTACATTTTTTATACTTATGTCAGTCACTTAATGTTCTTTAGTTAATTTCTAAAAAACATTCATTATATGTTGATAAAGGTCAAAGTGATGTAAAATAGTTTCAAAATATGAATAATTTAATATTATTGTGTCCTTATTTATTCAATTAGTACATAATTTATATATGAAAATATTTTTCCCATTAATGGACTCAAATTATAAAAAGATACTTTAATATGTACTTTTTATTGGTAAAATATACTATAACCGTTTATTATTAACGTAACTTATGGAATGTAGAATATAATAATTATATAATTTTAGTGTTTTATTAAATAATATTGTTATAAATTAAATACATTTTTTATTTCATCCATTTTACTTGGAATGTAAAACAGATGATAAATATCATCACATGGAAGAGGTAGTCCGCACTTACACATGACAAAATATTAATATCTTGAAATGTTTTAGAGAAAGGTATAAAATGGTTGTTCTATTAGTATAAAAATATACCAAAATATTGATAATATTGGTGTTATGATACTCTCATGGATATAAGAGGTTTGTGGTGGAATAATTAGAAAATAATTAAGATGGTGTGGTGGACAATATTAACTCTTTCTTTGGATATTCTCATTTTTTCACCACCTTAAGAAATTTTAGATGTTTATTTTATAAAAATGAAATACTATATTATGTGCATATAGGGTTAAAATGGGAAAATAATAGATTTTAGTTTGATCAAAATGGTCTTTGAATGTGTGTAGAGGTGTAGGGGTGGTGGTTTCGTTTATAATTGAATAAAAGGGGATTACTGGTAAATATAAATATTTAATATAAAGAGACAACATATTTCACATGAAATTTTAATCTAAAGAGTTTAATAATAGATTGTGGTAACTAAAATGACTATAACACCTCAAACACTTTTTCATGAATTTTTGTTATGTCATTTACTCTTAGATTTTTAATTTTACCATACTAGGTATTCACTAAGGTAAATATTTTTTACCTAAGTAATTTATTTTTAATTACTAAAAATTAAATGAGCCTTATTAAATATTTTGGAACTAATGATTATAAATATTAAATTCAATTTATCAATTAAAATTTCCCTATATAAGGAAAATTAATTTTAACATTAGAACATGTAACATGAAAAAACACATTTTTATAAAAGGTTTATTTTTAAGCATGTGATTTAGGTTTAGGATAAAATTTCCAATTTCATTGATTCTATTAAAATACAAAAAAAATTAATATTTAGATAATATTTAATTAACATTAATATAATTTTAAAACCTAATTTAACCATGTGAAATTTTTTATTTAGAGAAATAGATGAAAATAATATTTAAAACATTAAATAAATTTTATAAAATATTAAGTGCGCGTTATATATATAAACATAGTATTTTAAAATAATTAATTTAACATTATAAAAAAATATATTATAAATCAGTAAAAAATATTCTATGTCATTCTTATATAATAATTTTATAAAAGTGACAGTATTGGTAAAATCTTTATTTTTCAAAATTCATATAAAAATCAATTATTTTTAAAAAATATCAAAAATTAATATTAATCTAATATTTATATGATAAATAAAAAAAATAAATTTAGTTTTTATAATTAAAATTCTAAATTAATTATAAATATAAAAATTCAAATTGTATTTAATACAGTCTGTTCTCACTAGTTTAATAGCTATAACAATTATCTTGAATAATTTAATTTTATTAAAGTTTTTTAGTTTTCGGTTTAATATTTTATTACTTGTAACATAAGATACTCAATACAATAAATTCTAAAGTGAAATAATCACTAGTATCTTGGTTCATTATAAAATTTATTCTTTGAAACTTGAGGGACGATATTTCTCTTCTTAATTCTTTGGGAAGGTCTAGTTTGACAAGACTCCATATTCTTTAGTCTAGTTTCTAGAATAAAACATTTTATGTTAAGTGAATGTTTCTCTACATCATAAGAATTTAATATATTCTCTGTATCTCTTCAAAGTTTAATCTTAATACTCTTGCATCAGGATATTTTTTTATAGTGAACTCTCAAGATCTTTAATTATTTTTTCCTTCACATCCATTTGTGCATCATTGACATTCATTGAAAATTTATATAAATTCTCGAATAAGTGGAATAATCCAATAATAGAAAACTTAAAAAAATATTCTCACAAAATATTATTTTTAAATATTTAAATAATGGAGTATATATAATCTCAAAGGGAGAAATTTTAATCCTTTTATCAAAATAGGTTTGTGAGGGTGTACTATATACCTACCTTATTGTCCAATTAATTATCTATAACATCATCATATTCCTCTAGATATGGTTTTTTGTCAACTAATTCCTTGATAAAAGAAATTATGTATTCAATAACTTCATCAATAATATTCATTATATTACCTTTGGAATGAAAGTAAATTTTTTCACAATTTTACACTCTTCATGATCTACACAGCTTGAACTATAGTCAACAAAAGGTTCTCTGTCAACTATTTCACTAGATGATCACTTACCACTTTATTAAAATTTAAGAAGTGGTTGATCCTTTTTCTTCTCTAGATTTTTCCTTTTCTTATTTTTCTCTTTATTCATCATGTTTTTCATTGTCTTTCCTAAAATATTCATTTCATATTTAGTAGGTTTAGAGACATAATTAATGATCTAAGAATATTATTTAAGAATCTAAAATCCACACTATATCTAGATCTTTTTTGAATAGAAGCTAGGTTTTCTCTGATACCACTTGAGGTGCACAAAGGGCTGATGGAGATTTGAGAGGGGAGGGGTGAAATAATGGTCACTTAAATTTTTTTTTTCTATTTTTAATTATACCTTATAGATTTGTTTATTCATGATCTATTCCTTCTTGTTTAATGCATACTTACCTAGATAATGGAATAATTAAATTTACAAGAACATAAGGATTTTTACTTGATTTTATATTAAGACCTAATCCTTGTTGTGATTGGTTATTCTACCTAATCAATAATTCACCACTATAATCCATATTAATCAATTTTAAGTAGATAGTTCTTCACACACTATAATCGAATCCAAGTCTCTCTAATATTCTCTTGGTCAGAGTCTCACAAGGAACTTTTCCTAACTCACATATGACTTCTCTTTCCTTCTTTCCACTAGACTTACTCAACAACTTTACATTGTAGTCACTAATACACATGGGGATCTTATTGAATACCTTCAGTTATATAGTTTTGATGGATTCAGACCATATATATGTAAGATTTTATTTCTAGATCCTCCTTGAAAATAAATCACCAATTCATTATAGGATGTATCTACATAAATAAAATGGATCTCCTACTTTTCAAAAAAAAACTTCTTCAAATACTTTCAAGTCTTCAAGAAAACTCAGCAACTCGGTCACTACTCATAATTTCGCTTCAATGAAATTATACTAAATCTATTCACATATATGTCTCACGCTATGATATCATGTGATATTTAAACAAAATAGAACCTTAGTATTTTCAAATATCAACACCAATATTTTATTCCATTCATAATAGGTCAGAATTATGCTCAGTTCTTCTTCTCACTACTTTATCTCTCCCAAATTGATCTCATAATAATGTTCATCTCCTTCTTCTTCCTCCCTATAACATGAAATGTATATTTCTTATTCATTATATCACATTATATCTTGGATTCTCTATGTTTAAGAATACTATTCTCTCTCAATATTTTTCTTTTTATATATAGTTCCCCAGTATTTATTTTTTATCTTATAAAATCAAAAATAATATTTAAATTATGTGGTCCATGTTTTGATATTTCTCAACATCCTATACAAGGGATTATATCATGATCTCAATTGCATTATTGGTGGTTGAAATATTTTTCTTTTTACCCCTTATATTTCTAATAATAGAAATATTATAGTAAATGCATGGAAGAAAAACACATGTACATGTCATAACCATCGATTCCCATGATCTCCTTTTTTCTCAGCCGTTATCCTCATCCAAATGAAATAATTTCCCACTTATTTATTTTTTTTGTAATTATTTCTTACTTAATTAAAATATATATTTATATTAAATAAGTATCATTATCAGCCTCTTCTTCCTCAATATATCTCCACGCAAATTTTTAGCTTGCATTTTCTATACCTGTGTAAAATATATAGCACTTATAGGGTGGCATGGTATTTATTTTATCTCAACTTGATAAATTCACATAAACACTTATAAATAATTTAGTTTAATCTATACACACATATAGTATCTCATCCATTCTTCAATGTCACTCAATTATCCTCATATTGTAATTTTTTAAGCTTTGATAAACAACCGGGCTTCGATAGTTATTTATTTTCATTATTCTTTAAATTATGATAAATCTATTTTATAAAAAATAATATATGTAGTGGTTCTAATCCTTTTATATTCCTCAAGATATGATAAAATCATATAATAAATAATTCTAATTATGTTTTTACCTTTAATTCACAACATAAGCATTGATTAATTTAAGTTTATTCTTTAGAATCAATAATTTTAGAAATTCTGTATTTTTTACTCAGTGCGTATAAAAAATTCAGTTACATCAGCTTCAAATTTTCATACATGAACTTGTATAAATGATTTATTACATTAATTATTGATTAATATAATAGAATTTGGATATTTTTTTCTCAATTATATTACATGATCTGAATTAACATATGTGGGATTAGTTATGAAACATTTAGCAATATTTATAGATTCCTCTATATGAAGCTTTATTAACAAATTTGATTCCAAAATCTTGATACGTAGAAAAATATATATATCTAAAAGTAGTATATAAGTCATTTTTCTACAGTTTTTAACACATGTTTTTTAATCTTCATGTATCTAATCATTTTCATACATTGTGACTTCAGATAAGCAGATTTTCTTACACTACTAGAATTAATGTACATAGAAATTGAAATTCCATAATTAATTCAGTTTAAAACAAGGAACCTCCATTATAACTCTAACCATTCTCCTTCACTCATAAACACATCAAAACTCAATTAGGTATTTATAAAACATTCTCAGATGCTTCAAAATAATTCCTAATAACTTTGGTTTTATATGAACTCACTTCTTTGAGTTATTTAATATCATGTACTACACTTCAATATTCTTATTTAGTTTAAAATTAATATAACATTTTTTATTCATTAATTTTAAGATACTTCATGTATAGAAATACTGGTATAGATTCTTCATAGATCTATCACTTGATTCTCTCAGTTTTTTATCTTCCTCTTGAAAATTTGAACATGTCTTACATGTTCTCTTCACATCTAACTAAATTGTCTAATACAAGTATAGTATCTAGTAATATCTTCCTATTTATAATTTTTTTGAACTATTATATATAATACTCACCCGCTTTTATTAAATATCATATGTATGAGTATTATCTCAATAATCATTGAATTTATGGGTTTCCACCTTAAATTTGTCCAACCAGGTATTTAAGGGAAACTAACTCCTCTTTTCCACATTACCCAATATGTGGGAAACATTCCTTCCTTTGTGGGTGGATACCCAATATATTACCAAACTTATTTGAATTTATTATATTAAAATACTAATCTAAAGAATATACAACCAAACACCTTAGGTAGCTTCACTCACTACTATTAATATAATTAATATCACTAGTGGAGTTAAATTGTTTCAGATAAATAAAAACCATTTGTGGACATTAATTTACCTCTCTTATTTTCCCATTACCAATTAACTCATGAATAAATTAACTCAATGGTATATTTTATGTTAGTTTCTTTTAGTTTAATTTTATATCTATTGGAAATATTTTTAAGATCTAATAGTTGGATTGAAGATTGTAAACAACATTCCTTGTTCCTCATGGGATTGACCCAATGCTTTCACTTTACTATGATTTTAGGGTTAGTGATTTTTTTGGAAAATAATATAAATTATAAACTCTAACATCTATTGTTAATTAATGAAACCTCATGGATGGTCTGGTGTTATATCCAAATAATAATCCAAAACTCCAATTCTCAGTAAATATAAAAAGACCAAACGTAACATGGACTTATGTTCCATTTATCACTAAACCTTATAATTTTTTTATAGTTATATCATCAAGATTTAATCTCCTACATGAAACTATTATTTATTTATCGGATTATTTTCATAGTTCTTTTAGCTCATGTGTTCTATCTTAACATGTTTTTGGGTCACTTGTACTTTTTTATCATTCTCCTTAGTGAAACTAGCCACCTTTCCCTGACTTCATCTTAGATTGTTGGATTATGAAATTGTTTCCTATACAAGGCATCAAATAGTTCCATTTTTATGATGGAGTGAAAGATATTATTGTATGAAAATTTAAAAAAGGGTAGATCTAAATCCCATTATCCTTGTAAATTTAATGACTATGAATTCAACATGTCCTCTAATGGTCAGATATTACTTTTAGATTATCCATAATTTTGAGGATGGTAGGTGGTGCTCAAATATATCTTTATGTTTAAATGATCTTAAAGATTTTCATAAAATGTTTCTATGAAAATAGGTTTATGATCATATAAAATTTATTTTTTTACACCATAAATTCTCACTAATTCATTAATATAGAGTCTTGTGTATTTCTTAAGGGGAGGATCCTCCCTTATTGTTAGGAAATGTGTAGACATCTTATGGTAATCTAAAATAACCCATATTGAATCATTTCTATTTAATTTCATAGGAAGTACAGTAAAAAAATACAATGGTGATATTAGCCCAATTCCATATTGGTTTAGAGAGAGGTTTCATAAACTAATTTAAAAAATTTATTTATACATCTACTTCTTATGATACCAAGAATCTTGACTCATAGTATAAAATTTCTCACTTCATGTTGTCCCACTAGAAGTGTTCTCACAAATCCCAATACATATTTGGTCAATGAGGGTGTATATAGATACATTTAATATGATATTAATCTATAAATTCCTTCTTTATCTCATATACTAATGATACACATAGTCTCTTTCAAAACATAAAAAATATATCTTTGTATATTAAGTCTACAAGTCATCATTATTTCATGAATTCATTCTTATTTTATAGATACTTTTCATCTTGTTGTAGATTTTTTATATTATCTATTAAAGATGTTTGTAGTTGATTAGAAAGGAAATTATGTTTCCCATTCCCTAATAATTTCCATGTCTAAGTTTACTAAATTGATGAATATTGTATCCTTATCCACCCTTACATGGATAGATCTTGGTGATCCTTTAACTCAATATAGTCCCCAAATTATTTTTCTTCCTTGGGTGGTACTATATTTTATAGTTATAGACCTTTAGTAATTACATCTGTATCCTTTATCTTAGTATAAGATCATTCTTCATGAATATTTTAAGGACTGATGTTTTTATGGGTTGTTAAATTCTGATGAAATTTGAATTTTGGAGCATTGAAAAAGGGGGACTTCAAAAATTTGGTTTTGAATCATAATACAGGGATATGGTAGATATCTAGAGGTTTATTATATATGTTTTTTGGTCATTTGGTTGTACATATGGTCATTATATGTAAATTTGTAGAGTTTTCCCTCATTTGGTGTTGAGATTTTATTTTAGGTGGCTCATCACACCATGATGGGTAAGGGTTATGCTTCAATGATGTCCCAACAGAAGCGATTATGTAATGAAAGGAGGAGTCCATGCCATGAAGGGGTGGTGCAAATTTCCTAAAGGCTTAGGACATGGATTCTTTCTATAGGTTGGGTTCTATTCCAAGACTGAAAGGGTTACATCATACTAATGACCTATTTGGAGGGTTAGACCCACTGCCTAGGGGTAGTCACACCATATCCTATAAGGGACACTCAATGATGTGTCCTAGAATGGGTGCATCATGACATTACCATCACAGTTACACCATGACCAAGATTCTATTTTTAATTTTTAGAGGTTCATTAGTTAATTCAATTGGGGTCTTATTTTTGAAGTCCCTTGGGATCCTTGGATTTAGCTAATTAGTATAAAAGGGGAGTTACCTCTTTGGATCTATCATTATTCCATTTTTGACTCCATTAAATTTTGGTTGTTATGGAGGATTTTTTCAAATGGATTCAAGTTAAAATCTATCTCCTTCAAGCCTTTATTGTTTTAATTTCATATCCTTTAATTTATGTTCACTGAACCTAGGTTTTATAGAGATAATTCCACCGGAGTATTGTAAAAATTTTCTGTTTAATGGGGCATTGTAATGTGTGTTTTATAAGTGGTTCAGAGGGGTGATATTGATGATAAAATTTATATTTTCTCTTAAGTTATGTTTCCCCATGAATTTATTTTTTACTTTTAGAAAAATTGGGTTTAATAGATGCTTCTGATAAATAAATTGGGGATTTTTCATTACTCAAATATAGGTGATTTTCAGGAGGTACCACACAATATTTCTCATGATTTTGTCACATTTATGCAACCCAGTGAGTTTGGCATTGATTATGTCATCTTAGTTTTTTATTATAAAATGGGTTGTGGGTGAAATTTATAGTGTTTATTGATAACATAGGTTCTCAAGGACTCTAAGGAGGTTGTTATGATCTTGGGATCAATTTACAGATCACTGAATGAGGTAGGTGGCTTTACATTACTATATATCACGCTCATAGTCTGTATGATTTCCTTAAGACCTACGGTTCTGGTAAAGTCTCCAAGCCTATGGGAAATGTAATTTCTAAGTCTGGGGGCCTTTTTAAGGTTCCCTTTCATCCCTTTAAAGGGGGTTTATCAAAAAAATCAATAAAAAAGAAGGCCTTTAGGATATTCAGGTTAATTTTATATTTTATTACTATTATTATAGTTATTTATATCACATTACTCAATTTTTTGAGATATTTACCCCTAAATTTTGAGGGTATTAAAATTTCCTAATATTTAACAAGGACAACATAGCTTGCTAGATGGTTCATTGGTGGTGCCCTGGTTTAATGTGTGTCAGTGGGCCTCTTTATGGTTTGTTTAATAGAATGAGTTGGTTTATTAACGTAAATGGGATTTTTTTTAAATCAAAATTTAAAAATGGGTTTTGATATGTGGAATGGTTTATAATGTAATTTTAGGTTGAATGGGATGATTTAATTTTTTATTTTTGAAAGGGTATTTCAAAATAGATGTGGGAACATATAAATAAAGTTTTCATTATTATTTTTTCCAAGTAACTAGCATGATTAAAGATAGAATGTGTTTTATTTCAAAAATATTTTATAAAGGGTATTTAGATTGGTTTTTTAAGGAAAATTTTGGAGGGATTTGTTTGACATTATTTTTGTTGGATTAACATTGGGTGGGAAATAAAATATTTTCTAAATATTGTATATTTTGTTAGTGTTTCTTAGTTTTATTTATAGGTATGTTATTTTTATTTCATGATGACTCATAATTATGGGGGGAATCCCTTACCATGTTATGGAATTATGTCTGGTTTTATTGATTATTCTACATTCTAGAATAAGATTTGACCCTAGGATAGTTTGAATTAAAGTATTTCTCCCCTTAGCGTGTTTAAATACATAAAATGGATTGTTTTTTATAGAATTGTGACAAATATAATTAATAAATGTAGTTATATCCTCTTGGGTAGATTTGGCCTATATTGAGTCATTTGAGATCTATTAAGGACATGGTGATCTATTGGGGTAGTATTTTGTTATGGGTGATGAGTCCCTTTAATTGAAGAAGGTTTTTGGTGTGTGAACATGGTTTTGTATGCATATTAGATAGGTTGTTAATAGATATTAAAAAGGATTATCCTTGAGGTTATTTTATGATTGGGTTTGTTGTTGGGCTAGTATTTTCCTGTTTACATTGATTTATTAACTATTATTTTTTATTATGTGATATATATATATAGAGAGAGAGAGACTGATGATTGTGACCACATATTGAGAGATAGGAAGGTGGGTTGTGATGTGATGAAATGTGAGAGTAGATGTTGGGGCTACCCTGAAAAAGTGGGTTGGGCTTTGAGATAATAATTTGAAACCAATCATAAGTTAAAGTGTAAGTTCTAAGATGTACAGTTTTATGAGATGTGATATATGACGAGGTATGATACCTCACCCTGAGTAAGAGGGTGGTGGTATGAGATGTGATATGTGATTGGTATGAAATTGGATATGATACTACACCCTGCGTGAGAGAATGGAGGTATGCTACATGGAATGGGATTGTCGATATGGGGACCACCTTCAGTGGGAGAGTTGAGCTCTAATGTAATGATGTGAAAACAACAGTGAGTGGGAGATTTTAGTCAATGATTGATGTGAGGTGATGATTTTTTACCAGCCCCAAGTCAGAGTGTGTGGTCAAAGATTAATGTGGTATAATAATCTATTACCAATCCTGAGTGATAGGGTGAGGTTAGTAATTAATGTGATATATGATGTGGAACTAATTGTGAGTGAAAAGGTGTTTTCAGAAACTTGATATGGGATATGACTTGGTACATGATTTTGAAATGATGTATGAACAACCTTGAGTGAGAAGGTGTGGTATGATTCATGATGTGGTTCTTGATGAGATACTATTGGTTAAAATATCAATGGTCATGTTCTAATAAGTATTGGTGTGCGAGGTGACTCGCTACATTCCAGAATTGGATAAAGAATCTATGGTTAGGTTTCATGATGGTATGGTTTGAACATGTTGAAAAAATGAATTTTCTTATATGTTCGTTGTGTTATGCTTCAAGGCAGTTGGTTTTCAAAAGAATTAATTTCACTTGTTATTTATATGGAATACACATAAAATTGATAATAGTAGAATTCAATGTGTTATCGTAATAGGGAATCCTAGTGGGTCATTGAAATCACCCCTACCCATGCACACGACATGTTTTTCAATGTACATGGATAGACCTTCATGTTTCATTTCAAGCATAGATATATCTAGGATTTGGATATGTGGTTTCGGTTTAATAGGTTTTGGAGGTCAAGGGTTAATCAAGGTTGATTATGTGATTTAGTTTTAAGTCCATTGTTATTAATTTATTTTTTTCTTTCATATATATAATAGTTAGTGTATCATTGTTATATTTAAATAATTATTCCTATTGTACATGAGTATCTCCTGATGCAACTCGGTTATGTTATGATGCATCATATAGACTATATTATTTCTTTATATTCTATGTTTCGGGGGCCCTCTTGGATCCCTATTTATTGTTTATAGGTTTTGTGTTGTCAATTTTAGGGATAGTTCATGCTAAATTTTCAGTAGATTTGGGCATGAACCAATGGATTCACATTTGAGGGCATACACTCCCCCATGATTTTCTTAAGCTCGCACTCTCAGTTAATATACTCTAGAATTTGGGGAGGCACTCATGAGGTCTTTCTATATCCATTCTCAGGTTTAGTTGGAGTGATTCGGTATAGGGATTTATAAAATGGGATTATATCATGTGTTTAGTTAGGATAGAATCAGTATATGTGATGTTTTGTAATCAAGAATTGGGAGGTAGAATGGTAGCATGTCTGGATAGCATGTCTTTAGTTGAAATTCAGGTTTCTAAGGGGTTTTCAGTATTAATACTAGGTACTTTGAGATGTGTCAGCTATTGGATTAGACTGAGAATCCTAGTATGGGTTATATGATACTTGGTGTAATTTATAGGACATGGAAAGGAACTAGTAACCTTGTTCATGCATCATGACTATTTCATGCTTAAGGTGTGATACACTTACCCATGGGCGGGGTTTTTTGTGATATTTCCCTATCAAGGTCCATTATTAATTGAATAAACTTAGAGTATATTTAATTTTTATCAAATAAATCATATTGGGTGAATAGATTAATATGGATTTGTGTGGATTATTTGACTGATTATTAATTTTGATTTCTTATCCACTATATGGAAATGTTTTCGGTGATTTTTAAATTTTTTAGGAAAAGTAATGTTTCAAAAATAAAACTCATTCGGTGACATGAATTGTGTGTAAAATGGTTTTATAACATGATTTTACTTAAATGAATCATGTAGTCAATGATTTCGAATTTTTTGGGATTTTTTGATTAGAGTAAATACAAGGAAGGGTTTTTGAAATTAGTCTTCAAAGTAGATTTTGAAAATAAGATCATTTTTCATGGAAAATATCATCTTGGATGAGAATTTTAGGTTTTCATTTTTGGTCAAAACATCCCTTGGATTTCCGGGAGTGATTTTAAAAATCAAGAGAGTTTTTGTGTGTGTAGAATGATTGGATGATTATTTATTCAAAAAAACAATGGGTACTTATTTAATCCATACTTCTTGGATTGTTTCATTTCAACTAGGGGTTACCCATATCTTTTAATTGTGCAAACCAATAGTGTGTCATGTTTTTTGTAAGTGCCAAGTGAGGTTTGAGAGTGTGGATTGGTTTGTTATGGTGCTGGTAAAAAGAGTTGGTGCTTGTATAGACCAATTTTTCATTATTTTTAATGGTTGACTAGGAATGACCCTAGAGGTTGAATCTTAAATTTTGAGGGTATTCATAGTTTTCTTAATATAGCCATGTTTTTTAGGCTCATGGGAGTAATGTATGATGTTGGATCTCAGTAGCCATATTTTATTTTTGATGGTTTTATGGTTTGAACCAGTTAGTTTGTGTTTCGGTATGGAATTATTATAGTGAGGAGTTATATTAACTAAACTCATCCATTAGGGATGGATTCTTATGGTGGGGAGAACCATAAGTCTATAGATTTTTTACAAAGTGTTTTTGTGTTTTGGAATTTATGGGTACATATCTAAATTTTATGGGTTTCTAAGTGTTGGTTATAATAAGGGTTTTCAGGTGAGTGAAATTGGGTTTAAATAGAATCAATAAATAGTTCCATGAAAAATTATACTAGACATGTGATAGAATTCATGGATAGAGCTATGGGAATCTTAGTGATCGGGTCACTTAGATTTTGGTAAATACTACATTTTGGTGGTTAGAGTCACATAAAGGAGGAATATTAAACATTTAGGTATGGAATGTGGTAAGTTAGTAAAAAATTTATGTCTCAGTTTTCTATTCATATATTATTAAAGAAACATTATATCTTATCAGGTATTAGAAGTGTTATGGTGGGGATTTTGTAACAAACAATGTCAATACACGTTATGAAATTTAAAGGAAATTTTAAATTTTTATCTCTTGACAAGGTGAGTTTGAGAATTACAATTTGGATCATAATAGTTGTAGTTGAAAAATATCTAATAGAAATTTTATATGAATTTTATGTATTTGGTGGTACCTAGGGTATCAAGTGGAAGTTTTAAGAGTTCATCATGATGTAGGGTGGATATTTTTATGCAGGTGCCTCATCATGTGACGATGGGTAAGGTTCACACCATGAAAAGGGCCTAGATGGAACCATCACATCATAAAGGTTGGACAACAAAATATGAAAGAGAGAATACCACTCTACTAATAGAGGAGGCCATGTTATAATGGATTGGGTGGTTAATTCAAATTCTTTCTAGAGGTAGGGTGTGATTCCATATCCTGAAGGTTCACATCATGATAGTGGACTACTAAGAGTTTTGGGCCCTATAACTTAGGAAAGTCATTCCACAACCCTGAGGGCCCATGTCATGATGTGGCCTAGCATGGGAGCATCATAGTGTGACCATTATAGTCACACCATGACCAAGCTATAGGGAAGTTTTTATTAGAGGGTGATTTTGGTAATTCACAAGGGTCTTATTTTACAACCCCCTTAGGTTCTTTAGCATCAGTTAATTAGGAAAAAGGGGATATCCCTCTTTGGATCTCCCATTATTCCCATTTTTACTCCCATTAATCCAGATATTTGGGGGTTTTACATGTATTTGAGTTAATATATCTCTTCTTCTTCCCTTTGTTCTTCCTCTTTTCACTTGTTTGATTTTAGTTCACCCATCTTGGTTTTCAAGGACACAAATCGACTAAATCATGGTGAAATCATCCTATTTCATGGGGATTTATTGTGAGGATTATAGATGAGTTCTTGGGAAGATATTTTCATTCCACCATTCAAAAAATTTCATGAGATATGATTCTATATGATTTTATTTATGTTGTTTTTTTAAACTAGGTTTAATGAACTGTTTATTTAGATGATTAAATTGAATATTTTATGTGCCTTAAGTGTAAATGAGTGTTTGGAGTGGACTATAACGCATTTATCATAATTTTGGCACAATTATTCCACTAGGTTAGTTTGAATTTATTGTTCCATGTTGTCTTTTTATTATAAAATGGTCTATAAGTCAAATTGTTAGGGTTCATTGATGAGATAGGTTCTTGTGGACTTTGAGGAGGTTGATACAAGCTTGGTATTGATTTTTAGGTTGTTTATTAAGGTAGGTGGCCTTGGTATTTCTAATTATCTTACACATTTTTTGATTTTATGTCTCTATGTTATCATTACGGTAATTTCCAACATGTTATAAGAATTTTGTAATTTATCCCCACAAATTAGGATAGGATTACATATATAAAATATTCAACAAGAACTATGTACCTTTATAAATATTTCATTGGTGGTATTATTGATTACAAAATACCTAAAGTTACTCTAGGTGGTGGTGAATTAGAGTGCATAGAAAATTAAACATTTCCCTTTTATTTTATTTCCCTAGGCCATTCAAATAATATTCTCTCATAGGAAGGAACATGTTAAATAATTCTCTTTCTATTAACATTGATCACACTGAAAATTAAATAAGTATGAAAAAAAGTAAAACTCAATCTCACATAAGGATTATAATTTCTTCTGCACTTATAGATAATCTAAGGATCAAACACGCAGTGATGTGATGGTGTACTATAATCCACTATTATCAATTTCAGTGGATGCATGTTTCTAGTCCTTAGTCACTCTATGAAAAGTCATAATGTATATACAAGGTTCTAAAAAGACACATTGTTGGTATATGGGACACACCCTCTTTTTATTATATGTTAAATACTTTAATGAATGAAATGGTTATTTTATAAATGTGACGATCTCTCCATGGTCATTATGGTAGCCTACTTTCATCATGTCTCTAGATTTGATTCTTCTTTGAAGTCCATGTCTACTTTTCTTATAATCCTTCAAGGCCTAATGCGTTCAACACTTCAATGTGAGGGATTAAACTTTATCCTCCACAAAACATAGCAGTAGAAACCTGTTGGTCCTAGAGGGTATGATATCGATCCATAAGAGGGGTGAATTGTAATAAAAAAACAAACTATAATTTTTTCCCACTTAATTTTAAGTTGACTAGATGATAAAATATTATAATAAATTGAAAGTTAAAAAATATATAAATTATTATAAATTAAATTCATAAAAATTTAAAAAAAAATAACTGGTATACTGTAGTACACACGACAGATAATAAATCAACCAAAAAATAAACACTATCTGATAAATATAAGAGAAATATTATAAAAAAATAAATGTTAAGAAAACAAGTCTTGTATTATTGAGAAATTATTAAAATACCCCAAAAGGATATAAATTTGAAAAAACACTTCCAATTCACTAAAATTATTTTATTTCATCTAAAATTGTAGGAGGATATTTAACTTAATACTAGGTAACCCATGTTAACACCAGGAACTTCCTTGAAAATATGTATTGGGAAAAAACTATATCTTCATATCCATGTAATCCCTTGGTCAAGTAGATTAGCTAAACTCTCACGCACCCAAATTCTTTTCAACTATTACCCTATTTTAAAGTCTTTGTCTTCTTGTTCGTAGAAGCACTCAATCAAGATGATTGAACTAACTCTGTCTTCCTAGACATGGAAATTTTTTATCATGAAAGATCATAAAAATAAAAAATACAATGTAAAATGATAAAATATTTATATAAAACTAGCATGATATATAGATATTTATAAAAACACTCTAAAATAAAAATATAATCTAATGTACTCTAGTAAATAAGTAGTTGTAGACTTAAATTTGAATTTAATCAATTATTCAAAATAATTTACCTCAAAATTCACTTTTGATACACAAAAACTCATGTTCTATTTATATATTTCTTTGTAACTTACTCCAACTATTAGATTCTAAGATCTATAAGTTCAATTTAAATAGAATTGTATGTGTCCTTCCATTAACTAATGTATGTATCTTTAAATTTCATCATCCAATGATTTCAACATAATGCACCATTACAACACACTAATTTATAATAGATACATTGATCAATTTAGTCGAGTGAACTAGATATTAAATCTATACTCAAACACAACCTCAACATTGATAATAAAGTTAGATATAATCCTTAAATGTAATGATTTTTAAATTTTCAAAACCAAATATAGTATGTGTCATTGACTCAACAATCCCCCTTTTTGATAATCATAAGACACAAATGAAAATACAAGAAAATGAATGTATTTATAATAAATTAAAAATACCTATATTGTGTCTTGCCTTATTAAACTCCCCATAGATTTAATGTCCAATAAGACTAAAATTTACATAGGTTTAGTTGAAAATATACAAAATTTCAAAACATTATTTTAAAAACAATATCCCCCTTGATTGGATAAAATAAGAGAAAAATTAAAAACATGATGTAATAAACCAACAGAAGACTTACAATTTTATAAAATTTTCAAAAAAAAAATCATCCTTTATCCAAAACATAAAAAAAATCCCTCTTTTTTCAAAAAACTAAAAACTATAAAATATATCTCTATTTTTGATTGTTAAAAAAGGATTATTTTTTTATTGTTTGTGGGATTTAAAATTGTAACGTCCCGGTTCCGGAATCCACCTAGAGGAGCCCTGTACCCGGTTGGTCACATGGACTCAAGTGCATTTCCCTAAATGTCAGAGGCTGTCGACTAGTAGTGAGGGCCTTGGGTGTGATAGTGGGGAAACTACGCCCTCATTAGCAGAGTAACACGGTGGAAGGGAAACAAATACACAATAGTGGAAGCAGTAAATATACCAACAACAGTAATATTGGAAGACTGGAATAACAAACAATTGAAGCACATATATAAATGATGCATGGTAACATGTGTCTAAGAAAGCATCCAAGAAGATCACAATGTTGGAATACAAGCAACACTAAACCAAAGTACAAAAGAAACAGATGAACAGATCCTCAACATCACAAGCCTAAGCTTGGTCCCATGCTCTCCAGCTCCACAACAAGTCAAGTACCTAAAGTAGAAGGTCTCTTAACCTTTTCTATACCTATAGTAATATAATCTATTTGGGCCCCAAAGTATGGCCCAAACAGGGTGTGAGACTAAATCCCAGAAGGAAACCACCCAAAGATCTGTGCCTAACAGTCAGTGAATACATGGCAGGTAAAATTACAGAAGTAGTAAACAAGAAAGTACTCATCAGAAAAAATTTTACATATCAAAAACAACTAATCAAGCATAGTAACCCTCTAGAAAGTGCACACAGCCTATCCCCTCTGGTTCAGTTATAATAGTATACAAATACTCTTTGAGGAAGCACTCATTGTAAATTCCCCTTATAGTCAAAGGTAAATCAAGACTCTCGGAGGAATCTCACAGAGTCCATTTCCCTTATAGTCTAAGGTAGTCAAGGACTCTCTAAGGAAGCTCACACGATCAATTCCCCTTATAGACCCAAGGTCAAGGAATCTCTTATGGAGCTCACTCGGTCAATTACCCTCATAGCCCAAAGTTATTCAAGTAATTCAAAGACTCTATGAGGAATCTCACATGATCAATTCCCCTTATAGTCTAAAGTAGTCACGGACTCTTTGAGGAAGCTCACTCGATCAATTCCTATTATAGCCCCATGTGGTCCTAGTATCTCTAAGGAAGCTCACTCGGTCAATCCCCCTTATAGCTCAAATTTCTCAAAGACTCTCTGAGGAAGCTCACTCGTTAAATTCCCCTTATAGTCTACTACTCCAGGTTCTCACGGCCCTGTGTAGGTCAACGAGCATAGAAGTGTAATATGGACAAAGTAAACCTTTATAACTACTTGTCTAACAAGTCTACAACACATCAATCATGTCAAAATACAAACTCTCCACCCTATAGCAATAGGCATAGAAAATAGGCAAGGCGGCCAAAAGGCCAAGCAGGACCAAACGGTCGCAAATAGATCATGCGTGGGTAAAGCATCAAAATCATAGCAATCAACCCTATTAATATCCAATTAACCTCTACACAAGAATACAAGCATGGAAGGAAATAGATTGGGGTAAAATGGTAAACACGCAATACCTCGTTCAAGGGTATTGGTCGAATTTCACATAATACTCAAAGACATTCAACTAAAAGGCACAAACCACCTACCATGGTGTTGTGAGATCTATATACTCCGGTGTCGGGCCTTGGATCGACCTAGAACGTGCTAGATCTACAAAAAAATATAAAACGTTCAATGAAGGATAACTTGAGGAAGAAGAAGAATCATGAATCGAAGCTCAATCAGAAGAGAGATCTTACCGATGCAATCCCAACGCAATCGACGGCGGTCGAATCAGAGATCAGATGGAGGCTCGAAGGCTTGGAGAAGGATCATGGTCATACGGGTTCTTTCAAATGACGAAAACCTAGAAGAAGATGGTTCTAGAATTTAGACGTGACCCTGGTGCGTTTAAAGAAAAAAAAAATTACAGGGCGTGTACTTTTAAAGTACACGGCGTGTACTCGATGTTTTCGTACTCTTATTTAGCCGGCCTCCAAGTCACCCCCACACGGCCGTGTGCATGGCCGCTACATGGTTAGCACCCGGCTACCTACAGTAACTGAGTACATGACGTGTAACCATAAATTACATGGCCTATACTTCGAAAATGTCTAGAATTTCCTATTTTTCCCAAAAATGACCAGAAAAGGAAAAACATACCTGAAAAAAAGATTTGAGTTCTTACAAAAATGATTTTTCAATATCAAATTGTAAGTTTAAATCAATGTAAAATAGGATTAAATAGAAAAAATATTTTGTAAGTTACTTTTTGATACCTATGGATGATCTTCTTCTATTCAAGATGACTCATGATAATGTTCAAGATAAATTTTCTTATCATTAACATAATTAAATATATTCACCAATAAAAAAGTTAATAAAACTCCACCTTTTCTCAAGAATGATTTTAAATGATATATAAGAGTATTAGATCAAAATAATTTTTTCTAAAATATTATATTTGAATAGATATTTAAGATATTAAAACTTTTTCATTGAAACATCATATTGTATAAATCTTACACATAAGATGCTACATCTGGTACTATGAAACCCACTAAGTCACTAGTATATCTAATTTTTAGATTTATTTATTTATTTATTTCGGTATATTTCAAGATTTATAGGTTGGGAACCTCATTATTTAAATATAAATATACTCTATCAAATTTTGTGTGTGTCTAGTAGTAACTGTTTTGCTAATCATGTGAGAGAGGGATTTTGGGGAAAATGTGGTTTTACATGACTTGTGCGTGGTTTTTCAAAATATGCAGTGGATTCTAGAAACTTTGTGAATTTTTTAGAGAGAAAATGGATTTTGGATGGTTTTCATATGGTTTTCCTAACCGTGTAGCAAATCCATATGAATTTTATAAGTCATTAAATTTTTTTATTTTTATCACTTTTACCATGTCAGTATTCAACCCAAATCATCAATTTTTCTTCAAAATTTGTGTGCAACCTCTTCCTTTAGGATTAAATATTCTCTCCTTTTTATTTTTTAAGGATTATTGTTTGGTTATTTATGGTTTATCTTGAGGTGAGACTGATTTTACTTGATTTCTTCTACCTCTACTCTTGTTCTTACTTTCTTTATCTATTTATATGGATTGGGAAACTATAGATTTCATTTTTTGAAGAATATAGGGTTTTGGATAGGGATTTTTTGTTTTTTCATTCATTTTTATGTATGTGAGTACCTCTATCATTCGATTCAATTGATTTTTTTTTAAGGTGATGTGATTTCATTTGGTTCTTTATAGGTATCTCAATTTATGGGAAATGTTCCATTTCTAACCTATGATTCCTAATTACCTTTGGTATTTTTTATCTAATTTCCATTAAATTATGTTATTATTTATGTTTTATCCATTGTTATTATGATTTATAAAATGATATGGAAATTTGAGTGTTTAACATGGGTTTTATAATGGAAGGTATTTTAAATGAGTTTTATGTGTTTCATTAAATACCTCAAAGATGATTTATGAATTTAAAAGGATTTCTTAAAAAGGTTTGAAAGGGTTTTACATGAGAAATGTGGTTCATTATTATTGAAATGTGAGGTTTATAAAATTGGTGCTCATTCTGTGTTTATGTGATTGCCATGTGTACAACATATGAGACCTTGGGTGTGTCTATGGTGACATAGATAATTGGAAAATTAGCCTATGTCGTGGACTAGCTAGGCAGGGGTATCCAAGGGACTGAGAGATCTTTTGGGAGGAAGATTAAAGAAGATTAGAAAATTTTTCCATGTAGACCATGAGTACCTATATAAGTATTTTTGGGCCAGGGGAAGATTGATATGGCTTCCAAACTTTTTTTATATGCTTAGATAGCTAGAAAACTATGTTTTAGAGAAATTTACACTTGACCATATTATTTATATCACATGATGCTTATTGCTTGTTACATGTTTTATTTGGATTCCCATTTATTTATTCCTAAAATCCTTTATATATATATATATATATATATTTTATTCTTCACATGTTTATGTTCATGATTATTCCATGTTTGGGTGAGTTGAACATGTTTATTTTGGGTGGCATCACTACCTTCTCATTTAATTTTTATTTAATCATGCTTTATAAATATGGAATGATTAAAATCAATGCTTTCAAGTGGAATTGTTTTTAAAGTGAAAGTGTTTTAAATATAGTTTTCAAAATTTAGTGATAGGTTTTCATAGATAAGGCCTTATGTATACTCATAATAGCATATTTCTAGTCATTGTTCCCCACAACCTTCATATTCCTTTGGGAATATGTGGAACTTATTTTCTAAGAAACTCATAATTTTATGGGAACCATATAATTTTGTTTCCCTTCTTGAATACTAGTTTCCATGGTTGGTTTTGATGGAGGAGATGATAGCCTCATTGATTTATCTTGTGTGGAGTAGTTTTGATATTTTTACCATTTGGGATATTATATTTCCCTCCTAATACTTGATACATATTTTGATCATTTGACTATGGATATCATGTGTATGTTCATTTATATATTTTGAATTGGTTATGTGTATTATATATATTTCTATTTATTGTTGATTATACCCTAATTTAAACACTTATATCAGTTCTTGATGCTTATTTGGTGGGTGTGGATACCAAATTAATGGATGATTAATGCCATATTTTCCATGGATAAATCATTCCTGAATGTTTGTCTATGATTCCCTTGTGATTTTTGTTGAGCAATGTATTGTTTTCAAACAATTCAAAATAATGTTTTTTAAAGGGGGAGATTATTTCAAATAATACTCTGTCTCTTTATGATGATTTTTATGCTCACAAATACCCTTAATTATTTACTAATTATTTCGTTGAGTATTTTGCAGTAATTTATTTTATTTATTTATTTCATACAATGAGATTTCATACTTCATTTATTCCAAGATCAATTTTAGCGTGTTCTGGAATCACTGTAGCGCAAGATCAATTTTAGCGTGTTCTGGAATCACTGTAGCGCAAGATCAATGTTAGCGCGTACTGGAATCACTGTTCATACCCTAAGTTGATGAACGTAACGTATGGATGAAAAGTTTACTTTTTATGTTAAAAGAAACGTATGGTTAAGGAACCTTACGTTATTTTGAAACGTATGGTTAATGAATCTTACGTTGTTGAAAAGTATGGAAGAAGAACATTACGTTTGGAAGGAACCTTACGTTTTCGTTGTTGGACAAGTATAGAAGAGAAACCGTACGTTAGTTTTCAGTGTTGAGTTTGTTTCTCAAAAGTATGGATCATCAGCCTTACTTTTATAATCAACCGTACGTTCTTTGGAGAGTTGAAGCGAGACAAAGTATGGATGATCAACCCTACGTTTGAATGCTGAAGAGAAAGTATGTACGTTCTGAACCTTACGTTTGTGAACCTTACATTTGTGAACCCTACGTTTGGAGCCACGTCATCAACCCTACGTTTGGCGTCGGGATATTTTTGACAGACGATATTTCCTTTTGCATTGGTCAAACAAGCGGATTATTAAGCGGATTTCGAGCCGATTCTTAAGTACGACTTTGACTGAATCAAAGACGATTTTCAACAGATTACTGATTGATTTAAACGGAGCTTTTTATGCCGATTCTTCAGGGGAGTTACAACGGCTCTGTTATTTCATTTAATATCGCGAATCTAAAGGAGATTTTCATGGATCTATTTATGCAGAAGATTTTCTCAGATTTGAATATATATGTTCTATCTTGGAAACTTCGGATATATATATACACAGGAAAGTGTTCGAAATATATAGATTGATCTTTTAACGAGCAAGAAACAGAGACTGTGAAAAGGCGTTCTTTTCTGGTGATCGAGAAGAAGTGTAAAACCTTTATTGCCGAAGGAAGATCTTGATAGCAGATTCACGTGTTCTACATCGACTATCTGTTGTGGATCTATTTCTGCTGAAGTTGTGAAGTTTCTGGTAATATCTATTGCAACTGGATCGACTCAGAACTGTTTTGATTACAGATCTTTATTTTCTGAAGACAACGATCTATCTACTGTCAATTGCATTCTGTTGCAATTGTGAAGAACAACTGGAGAAGTGTTTTCTTTATCGAAACCCTTTTTTATTTTTGAGTGATCAGCTTCTCGTTCTAAGCTATGTGGGTTCGTGTTTGAACCAGGAAGGCTGTGTTTGCCTGAATCTTGTAAAGGTGTCAACTGCCTGTACTCAGTTGTGAACAGGTCTGTGGAAACGAGGACCAGATAGTGAAAATCGCCAAGCTCGTGGATTTGAGCGTTGGTGGAGTGGACTAGGGGCCTTCTGTTCCCCGAACCACTATACATCCGTGTGTTCATGCTTTTACTTTTTCCGCTGCATATTTAATCGTGCAAAAGCATAGTGGACAGAATTTGTCTAAATTGAAGAGATTGTAATAATTTTGAAAAGACACAATTCACCCCCCTCTTGTGTGTAATCCGTAGATTCAGATCCAACAATTGGTATCAGAGGAGGAGCTTCTTATTTTTAAAGTCTTATCAAGCTAGAAGTATTTAAAGATTATACATAGTGTATCATGGCTGATATGAGAGAGGGAATGTCAATGGTCAGAGCACCTTACTTTAATGGAGATAATTATGGCTGCTGGAAATCACGTATGATTATTTATCTGAAAAATCTTGGTTACAAAGTCTATTCAAAGATTCTGACTCCCTATGAAATTCCTGAAAATCCCGATACATGGAGTGCTGCTACAGAGGCTGAGTATGACATAAATTCAAAAGCTATGAATGCAATCATCTGTGGTCTAGGACCAGATGAATTTAACAGAGTATCTCAATGCCCGACTGCATATGAAATGTGGCAAACAATAGCTGTTGCTTATGAAGGAACAGATAATGTAAGACAGATGAGATATGCAACTGCTAAGTTAAAATTCGATACTTTCAGAATGATTGAAGGAGAGATCATCACTCAGATGAATGGAAGATTGACAGAAATTGTCAATAATATAACAGCTCTAGGAGAACCAATCAAGCAGGCTGATCAAGCGTTGAAGGTACTGAGAGTACTTCCTACTCGATGGAATGGAATCTCTGCAGCAATCAGACAATCAACTTCTGTTAAAGATCTAACTATGAGAGAACTGATTGGTACATTGATGATGTACGAAGCTGAAATGCAAGATGAGGTAAATGAGCATAAAGTCTACATAAAAAGGGAAAATACTAATTTGAAAGTGACTTCTCAACAAAAGGATAGAAAGATGAAGAACAGAGAAGTAAGTGCTAAATCAGAAAGCTCTGATTCTTCAAATTCGGATGAAGAACTGGCTCAGCTAGCCAGAAAATTCAGAAAGTTCTACAGTAAGAAGAAAGACTTCAAGAAATCCTTCAAAAAGGATAGCAAGGAAGTGAGATGTTATGAATGCAAAAAGATGGGACATATCAGACCGGATTGCCCAAAATTGAAAGATGCAAAGAAGAAGAAATTCTTCAAAAGAGATGATTGTGAGCAGAAAGACAAGAAAGCTATGAAAGCTACTTGGAGTGTTTCTGAAGACTCAAGTAATTCTTCTGAATCAAGCTCAGAGAAGGAGGAAGCCAATTTAAAAGCAAATATGTGTTTCATGGCTGAAACTGATGAGGTAGCAGGTCACCAAAGAAAGAAAGAAATATGGTATATGGACAGTGGCTGCTCAAGACACATGAGTGGAACTTCAGCTAATTTCTCTTCTCTTACTCGAAAGGAATGAGGACTTGTCACCTTTGGTGACAATGCCAAAGGAAAGATTATTGGTATTGGAACAGTTGGAGATCCAGAGACAGTCTCAATCAACAAAGTACTTTATGTACAGGGGTTAAAACACAATCTGATAAGTATCTCTCAACTCTGTGATGATGGATACACTGTTGATTTTACTAACAATAGTTGTACTGTTTCTAAAGATAAACTGTTTAAGTTTAGAGCACCCAGAACTGATAATGTTTATACTTTGGATTTGTATTCCTTGTGTAAACAACAAGTAAACTGCTTAACTGCTAATATAAGTGAATCCTGGATCTGGCATAGAAGACTTGGTCATTGCAATATATATGCTTTACATAAATTATCTAAGAAACATCTAGTTTCTGATTTGCCTAGTCTCAAATTTGAAAATGACAGATTCTGTGATGCATGTCAGCTTGGCAAGCAACACAAATCATCATTCAAATCTGTTAATAAAGTTGCTACAACTAAACCTCTAGAACTTATCCATATGGATTTGTTTGGACCTTCAAGAGTAGCAAGTCTAGCTGGTAAATTATATGTTTATGTATTAGTTGATGATTATTCTAGATTTACTTGGATTTTCTTTTTGAAATTTAAAAGTGAAGCTTTTAGTTTATTTGAAGGTTTTTGTAAATCTATTCAAAATGAAAAAGGTTTTAATATAATCTCATTGAGAAGTGATCATGGTGGAGAATTTGAGAACCAGGAATTTAATTCCTTTTTCTCAAACATGGGTATTAAACACACCTTCTCTGCTCCAAGAACACCTCAACAGAATGAGATTGTAGAAAGAAGAAATAGAACTATTCAAGAAATGGCTAGAACTATGTTAAATGAATATAGCCTACCTATATATTTCTGGGCAGAAGCTGTTAATACAGCTTGTTATATAATGAATAGAATTTTAATAAGACCTATTTTGAAAAAGACACCCTATGAACTATGGAATAACAGAAAACCTAAAGTAAATTACTTTAAAGTTTTTGGATGCAAGGTTTACATCTTGAATACCAAAGATAATCTTGGTAAATTTGATCCAAAATCTGATAAAGGTATTTTCTTAGGATATTCTGCAACCTCCAAAGCTTATAGAGTCTATAATAAAAAGTCAAGGATTGTTGAAGAATCAGTTCATGTGAAATTTGATGAATCTGATCCTTTTGAGAAAAGGATAGAACAAATAGATGAACCTGATTCTAATGAAAACATGAGACTTGAGAATTTAAAGAATGATTTTGAAAATGATATAAAAGAAATTCAGTCCAGTTCAGAAGAACATGACACTGAAGAACCTTTGAATGTAATGCCTAGACAGTCTAGAACCTTAAAGAATCACCCTTTAGAATCTGTGATAGGTGACTTAGAGACTGGTATTCAAACTAGAAGAAACTTTGGAAACATAGTTGAATTCTCTGCTTTCCTATCCCAACAAGAACCTAAGACCATAGAAGAAGCCTTAGATGATGAGAGCTGGGTAATAGCAATGCAGGATGAATTGAACCAGTTCAAGAGAAATAAGGTTTGGGAATTAGTTGAAAGACCACATGATTATCCAGTAATAGGAACTAAATGGGTCTTTAGGAATAAACAGGATGATCAAGGGATAATAACTAGAAATAAAGCAAGATTAGTAGCTAAAGGATATAATCAAGAAGAAGGAATAGATTATGATGAGACCTTTTCACCTGTAGCCAGGTTAGAAGCCATTAGAATCCTTTTAGCCTATGCATCTTATATGAATTTTAAATTATTTCAGATGGATGTTAAATCTGCCTTTTTAAATGGTTATTTAATGGAGGAAGTTTATGTTGAGCAACCTCCTGGTTTTGAAAATTCTCAAAAACCAGATTCTGTTTTCAAACTTACTAAAGCTCTTTATGGCCTTAAACAAGCACCTAGAGCTTGGTATGAAAGACTAAGTTCTTTTCTTTTGAAAAATGATTTTACTGTTGGACTAGCAGATCCAACACTCTTTAAGAAAACTGTGAAAAATAATGTTTTGTTGGTTCAAATTTATGTTGATGATGTAATTTTTGGATCAACCAATAAAATTATTTGTCATGAATTTTCAGAATTAATGCAAAAAGAATTTGAAATGAGTATGATGGGAGAATTAAATTTCTTTTTGGGTCTTCAAATATTTCAAAAAGATTTTGGAAATGTTTTAAATCAATGCAAATACATTACTGATTTACTTAAGAAATTTGGACTTGAAAACAGCAAGACATTTACAACTCCTATGTGTACTAATATAAAACTTGATTTGGATGAAACTGGAAAATCAGTGGACAACAAGTTATATAGAGGTATGATTGGTAGTTTGTTATATCTTACTGCTAGTAGACCAGATATAATGTATTCAGTATGTCTTTGTGCTCGATTTCAATCAAATCCCAAAGAATCCCACTTAACTGCTGTTAAAAGAATTTTTAGATATTTAAAAGGTACTATTTATCAATCTCTGCTTTATCCAAAAACCTCTGATTTTAATTTAATTTCATATTCAGATGCTGAATTTGGAAGCTGTAGATTAGATAGGAAGAGTACTTCAGGAACATGTCACTTTTTAGGAAAGTCTTTAGTATCATGGTCTAGTAAGAAACAACACTCAGTTGCCCTGTCAACAGCCGAGGCAGAATATGTGTCTGCAGGTAGTTGCTGTGCACAGGTGTTGTGGATGAAAAACACTCTTATGGACTTTGGATTAAATTTCAATAATACACCTATTTTATGTAATAATACTAGTGCAATTAATATTTCAAAAAATCCTATTAGTCATTCTAGAACTAAGCACATTGATATAAGACATCACTTTTTAAGAGATCATGTGTTTAAAAAGGATATATTTTTAGAATTTGTAAATACAGAAAATCAATTAGCAGATATTTTTACTAAACCACTTCCCACGGCAAGGTTTGAATTTATTAAGGGGGAGTTAGGTTTATTTAATTTTAAATAGTTTTTTTTTTTAAATCTTATTCTGTTTTCGAATTCTGCTTAATTTCTGTTTCCCGCTATAAGTAATTTTATTTTGTTTTAAATAAAAGTAATGATTAGTGATTACACGGGAATCAAGGCTGTCAGAACCATTTCACCTTCTAAACTGTTTCACCTTTTTCGGAAACCCTTTCGAAAACCTAAAACCGCACATCTGCTCCAAAACCCTTTTCTGAATCTTCAAACCCTAAACTTACGAACCTTCAGAAATCGTTGTTGAAATGGCAAAGACTAAGCGTCCAGATGAAGCTGAGAGCAGTGCTGCAAAGAAACCTAAAGTAGTTGGTCGGAAAATACTGCAAGGTAAAGTCATAGATTTAGAATGGCTGTTTGAAACTAATTTACTGTTGAAGCAAGCGTTGTCGTTTCAAAGCCTTGAGCAAGCTTTTAATAGTGAAAATTCTGAGTTTCTATATGAGGCAGAAATGAGACATTTCTTTAGAACTGTTCAGTTTAGCCTTGGAGATACGGAGGATAGTTTATTGGCTCAAATAGAGGATAAGGACTTTTCCATATCATCTGTAGAGATAAGTCAAATTCTTAACTGCCCTCATGAAGGAGTTTTTCATTTCGATTTACGGAATATTGGAGATTCTGTACATAAGTCTGAAGACATTATGTCTTTTCTGTTTGGAACCAGAGTGATAAAGAAAATGTTTATTAAAGATTTGGAGCCCGATCAGAAAATCTTGGTGAAATTTGTTCAGACTGGTTTAGCACCAAGGATGGCTGAGATGGAGAAAATCCTATACCCTGACATGTACATAATGTATCTTCTGATGTGTGATATTAAGTTTAATTTTCCTCGGTTTATGATAAGATATCTGAGATACTGCTGTCAGAGTGAAGCAAGAATGACCTTTTTCCCTTATGGAAGGTTCATTTCTTTGTTTTTGTTTAAAAGAGGAATGATCAGATTGGTAGATGCTGGGGTGAAATGTCACCACAGTAATGTTTTTAATGCTGGAACTTTAAGGAAAGTAGGATACTTCTGGAGCACAATTAAAGGAAAACTCTTACCTGTTGGAGCTGAGGAAGACTCGGAGAGTGCTCAGGCTCAACCGGCTAAGTCCAAGGAGGGACAAGCAGAATCAAGGGTTAGTACAGTGGCAGGGAGAATTCGCTTTGAGATGGAGGAAGTTGAGGAAGAGAGAAGTCAAGAAGGACTTCAATCTAGAAGGAAGAGGTCAATTGATGAAGAAATTATCTCTCCTGCCTTGAAATCCTCTGAACCGGTAATTTCTTATTCATTTGTGAGAGAAGCTGTTGTGGAGCAGACTGCACCGATAGAGGAACCAGCAGCTCAACCGGAAATCCAAAAAGAACCTCAATCTGCTGCTGTGGCTGTTGAAAAAGTAATTCCACAAGAACAACTTGTGGAGGCAGTGCCTGGTGAAGAAGTGGCCCGACCTCAAGATTTACATGAAAATATTGTTCTTGACCATTCAGTAGAAGTTAGAGAGACTACTCTTCGTGATGAACATACTTCTGAAGCTAATACAGAGGTACTTCAGGAAGATTTTTCAGTGGAAGAGTTTCAGGCTTCAAAAGCTAGTTCAGTGGATCAACCTTGTCAGGACAAGGACAAAGAACAGTCAGATGCAGATTCTTTACCACTTACCCTGCCTCATCAACCTATTTCTGGACATGAGAATAGAGCACAGGGTGCCCCTGATTCGAGAAAAGAAGAAGTTGTTGGGTTGTGCAAGCGTATCTCTCAATTATAATCTGAGAATGTTAGTCTCAGAAATTCTCTGAACTTAGAGCAGTTGAAGTTTCAGAAGCTGAAAGAATCTACTGTTTCAAGACAGGAAGTAGATTTGTTTAAGACTGATATGCTGCATGCTGTTGATCAGTTAAAATCAGAGATGGTAAAGAAAGATGATTTGTCTGAGATGAAGATTTACATGGAGAATAAATTTGAGTCTGTTGCAAACAATGCTGTGAGTGGATCAGGCTCTTCAACTGATTTGATTCGGAGATTTCAAGCAATTACTGCAGCAATGAGCAATATGAGTGACAGATTACACGATCTTCAGTGTAATAGTGCCCCTTTGTCAGTTTTGCTAGATAATTAGAAATTTTTAGTGGATCAGTTGACATCTGGAGAGCAACCGATTAGGATTCTTTTGAATCAGTTATCAGAGAAACTGGCTCTTTTTGTTGAAAAAGAAGAAAGAATGCATGAGTTTTTCAGAGTTAATTTGATTGAAGATATTCATATGACTCAAGAGAAAAGAGATCTTATCATCAAGTTAGGAGATGGGATGATGAAGAGGCTCAGAGAACAGTTTACAGAGATCAAGACCGCGATTCAAAGGAGATAGACACCCTTTTTTTCCTGTCTTATCTATGAACCTTGATTCCTCTGTATATCACAATCATTTATATATAACATCTTGTGAATGAAAATTCTTTTCTTACTTTTTTTTTGTTTTGTTGTTTATTGATTTATGATTAAGTTAGCCAGTATAACAAATTCACTTATTCATACACAGTTAATTATAGCATTTACTTATAGTTCAGTGCAATATTGAATGTGTTCAAATCCGTAATTTTTCATTCTTTTTGATATCACAAAAAGGGGGAGAATTTGGATAAACACAACATTTAAATTCATTTGTTTCCTATGAAGAAATTTGGATATATGGGAGAAGACATTTATCTTTTATTTATTTTTTAGCTGAAAATTTATTTTTATGGGGGAGAAATTTTATTATAGTTAAATATTGTTTTAATCCTTTCAGAATTCTAAAATTTTATAAAACTAATTTTTCAATAAAGATTGAAATTAAATTAGTTCTATTATTTTATGGGTTTTGTGATCATCAAAAAGGGGGAGATTGTTGAGAAATGTATTGTTTTCAAACAATTCAAAATAATGTTTTTTAAAGGGGGAGATTATTTCAAATAATACTCTGTCTCTTTATGATGATTTTGATGCTAACAAATACCCTTAATTATTTACTAATTATTTCGTTGAGTATTTTGCAGGAATTTATTTTATTTATTTATTTCATACAACGAGATTTCATACTTCATTTATTCCAAGATCAATTTTAGCGTGTTCTGGAATCACTGTAGCGCAAGATCAATTTTAGCGTGTTCTGGAATCACTGTAGCGCAAGATCAATGTTAGCGCGTACTGGAATCACTGTTCATACCCTACGTTGATGAACGTAACGTATGGATGAAAAGTTTACTTTTTATGTTAAAAGAAACGTATGGTTAAGGAACCTTACGTTATTTTGAAACGTATGGTTAATGAATCTTACGTTGTTGAAAAGTATGGAAGAAGAACATTATGTTTGGAAGGAACCTTACGTTTTCGTTGTTGGACAAGTATGGAAGAGAAACCGTACGTTAGTTTTCAGTGTTGAGTTTGTTTCTCAAAAGTTTGGATCATCAACCTTACTTTTATAATCAACCGTACGTTCTTTGGATAGTTGAAGCGAGACAAAGTATGGATGATCAACCCTACGTTTGAATGCTGAAGAGAAAGTATGTACGTTCTGAACCTTACGTTTGTGAACCTTACGTTTGTGAACCCTACGTTTGGAGCCACGTCATCAACCCTACGTTTGGCGTCGGGATATTTTTGACAGACGATATTTCCTTTTGCATTGGTCAAACAAGCGGATTATTAAGCGGATTTCGAGCCGATTCTTAAGTACGACTTTGACTGAATCAAAGACGATTTTCAACGGATTACTGATTGATTTAAACGGAGCTTTTTATGCCGATTCTTCAGGGGAGTTACAACGGCTCTGTTATTTCATTTAATATCGCGAATCTAAAGGAGATTTTCATGGATCTATTTATGCGGAAGATTTTCTCAGATTTTAATATATATGTTCTATCTTGGAAACTTCGGATATATATATACACAGGAAAGTGTGTGAAATATATAGATTGATCTTTTAACGAGCAAGAAACAGAGACTGTGAAAAGGCGTTCTTTTCTGGTGATCGAGAAGAAGTGTAAAACCTTTATTGCCGAAGGAAGATCTTGATAGCAGATTCACGTGTTCTACATCGACTATCTGTTGTGGATCTATTGCTGCTGAAGTTGTGAAGTTTCTGGTAATATCTATTGCAACTGGATCGACTCAGAACTGTTTTGATTACAGATCTTTATTTTCTGAAGACAACGATCTATCTACTGTCAATTGCATTCTGTTGCAATTGTGAAGAACAACTGGAGAAGTGTTTTCTTTATCGAAACCCTTTTTTATTTTTGAGTGATCAGCTTCTCGTTCTAAGCTGTGTGGGTTCGTGTTTGAACCAGGAAGGTTGTGTTTGCCTGAATCTTGTAAAGGTGTCAACTGCCTGTACTCAGTTGTGAACAGGTCTGTGGAAACGAGGACCAGATAGTGAAAATCGCCAAGCTCGTGGATTTGAGCGTTGGTGGAGTGGACTAGGGGCCTTCTGTTCCCCGAACCACTATACATCCGTGTGTTCATGCTTTTACTTTTTCCGCTGCATATTTAATCGTGCAAAAGCATAGTGGACAGAATTTGTCTAAATTGAAGAGATTGTAATAATTTTGAAAAGACACAATTCACCCCCCTCTTGTGTGTAATCCGTAGATTCAGATCCAACAATTTTATCTAGACCTTGGAAAATGGTAACATTATTTGGGCCTTATGGAGGAGTGGTTCGGGTGGTATTTTAGTTCATCCCAGATCAATTTCTAATAAATTGATATCTGATCCCTCTTGTTATCTAGGGTTCAGTGGTAGATAAGATATAAGACCATTAGGGGTTGATATGGAGGTGTAAAGAAGTTAATGAATAGCACTCCCTCATGACAAAACTAGAGTTTCCATTGGTTTTTAGTATATAAGTTTTAAATTTTGACACATTTTTTTGTTTCTTTCATGAGATTTAATATTTTCATTATTGGATATGGGATTTAGGAAGAACCCGTGAGTGGTTCTATGAAATTTTGAATTTTAGGGTGAAACATATAAGTAAAGAAAAGGTTCATGGTTTAGGCACTTGATTATTAGTAACTATGCAGATTCCATGAGACAAGGTCTGAAATATTCTAGTGTTGATTCTCATGATTTGTGCACAGTATTCCAAAACATGGAACCAAATCAAACATCGTGGAAAAATATTTAAAATTTTGGTATTTTCACCCCTTATTCATTTAAAAAAAATTATATTGGTTTTTTTTGTTTGGGATATGTATTAAGGGTTTCTTGTTGTTTGACAGATGTTGGATGAGATTAAATTTTGTATTAAATGAGTTTGTATCTTGTGATTATACAAAATGAATCTCAGAAAGGCCTCTTATAGCAGAATATAGGGAGTTGTGTAGAATTACCCACCGGTAACCAATCTATTTGATCATGATTTATTATAATAAGTGGTCCAAATGATAAATTATTTCAGCTATGAGGTCAAAAGTGGTTAGGTAAAAACATTGGACCATGTCCAAGTATTCACTAAGAATAATTCACTCATACTTCATGGTGAAAACGTTACCCATGAGACTAAGGAATGTATTAGAATGGTCAATCACATATTTCCTTTTTTAAGGACCCCTAATACCTCAAAAGTTATCTTTTACACTTACATGTTGGAATTACTAGGTATGAAATGGTGGGAATTCATGGTGCAGGAAAGAGGAATGAGGATCTTACATGGACTACCTTTAAAAAAGATTTTAATATTTAGTTTTATCCAAAAACTTTTAGTGTTGTAAAGTCCTATGATTTTATCACAATGGGGATGAGATACCATTTTTTGATGGAATGTGCTATATATTTTTCTAATTTAGTCCACTTGTCTCCCAAAATCCTTGTTAATGATTATGTTAAGGAAGCACATTTTCAAATGGGTCTTATGGAAAATATCATTTTAATGATTATTATCCTTTTAAAATAGACTTATACTAAGTAATTTTATAAATAAAATATGGACGAGTTGGACTAATTAGGAAATAAAGGTCTCGGGGGGGTTTCTTGAGTAGTGTGTGGTAGTCAGAGATCATCCTAGGGCAAGAATTGGAAGTGGAATAAACCTCATCAGAGTAGTGGAAATGGTGGTAAATAGTCATCTAGTTCAATTGTAGTTTATTTTTAAAGTTTTATTATAGTGACATTTTTACATTGTGGGATGTTTTTACATACCAGGCCTAATTTCCTAGATGATCTGAGGATATGCCACCGGTGTGGGAATTTTTTTCATCTTTAGTGCTTCTAAAATACTTCCTTTTAAGAGAGTATAAACTATTATTATTTTTTAAGTAATTCATAAGTTTGATTAGACACCTCTATGTGTGTGTGATCTCACCTTAAGTCTAGAGGGTATTCTGGGTCAACTAAAAAGGAACATAGAAATCCTAAGTCAAGACATCTTTATAAATAATATATGGCACCTGAGGATTCATATTTTGGGTCAAACATCATAAGAGGTATGGTGTTTATTGCTTCTTCTATGGATTTATCTTTATTTTATACACATTATTACCATTACTTTACCTCATTAGTGTTTTTGATGCTTTGGGTATGTGATAAGAGTTGATACTATGTTTAATAGATCTACTTAACTTATTGGGAAGGAATAAGAAGTAAGGTTTTAAGTGCTAGAAGTGTCAAGTTTTAATCCCTGATGTGGAATACATGTGTTAATTCCTCGTGTTAGACCTAGTTTTTTTATATCATCATTAGTATGGATTGTATGATTAGTTTCAAAGCACATATCAACTATAATTTCCATAGAGTCTAGTTTCTAACTCTAGATAGGAATACTCATGTCTTTCAAGGTGAGGGGAGTCAAATGTTAGAGAAGTCAAGGCTCATAGCAATACATGTGGGTTTGATTTCATGTTGGTTTTTTATTTTATTATTTTTCTTCATGAAGAAGGGTTTATATGGTTATCTTCATTTGGTTATAGATTGGTTCCCCAAGTTGATTCTGGATGATTTCTATGGGTAGACTTTTCAATGAGAGGTTGAGTTTATTATCGATCTAACCCCAAGGATGATCTCCATATCATTACCTTTATATTGAATGGATATTACCTAGTTGAGATAATTAATTGTTGAGTTAGAATACTTTTAAATTAAGGGATTTATTCATCCTAGTGTGTCACTATGATTGTTTCCAGTGATTTTTATAAAAAAAATCCAGACATCAGCCTCTGAAATTGCATAAATTATCATAATCTTAATCTGGTGAGAATTAAGTACCAATACCCATTTCCTTGAATTGTTTATTTTTTTATTAGCTCAAGGGAGATCAATGGTTTTTAAAAATAAACCTAAGGTCGGGGTGTCACTTGGTAAGAATTCAAGAGGAGGATGTTTATAAAACTACCTTTAAAATATGATATGGTAACTTTGAGTATCTAGTAATTTCGTTTTTCATTAAAAATGATTCTATGGTCTTTACGGATTTAATGAAACAAATAATTATTTGATTTATGGACTACCTTAAATTCATAACTATGGATGACATATTTTTGTATTCTAAGATGGATGAGGACCATGGAGACCATTTGAGAGTTATTTTGGTACCTTGATAGAGAATCATATATATTCTAAGCTTTCCCAATTAAAATTATAGATTTAAGAAGTAATGTTTTTGGGTCATGGTATTTCCAAGAAAGGTATTCCAGTGGAGCTTGAGAAGATTCAAGTGTTCATGTCATGGTAGTGACCTAAGAACATGTTGGATATCATGATATTTTTAGTCTTTGTTATTTAGTATAGGAATTTGTTTTTGGAATTATCTAGGATAGCTTCACCCTTTATAGTGTTAACTTGAAAGGTGGTGAATTTTGAGTGGAGTGAGAAGTTTTGGAAATATTTTGAGGAGTTTCTAGTATGGTTGATATCAAATATGGTTTTCATCCTTTCTAAGCCTAGGATGGGATATGAAATATATTGTGATTATTTAGGTGTGGGGTTAGGATGTGTTATGTTGAAATATAATCCTATGGTGGACTATGGATCTTTTAAGATATACCCACATGAGATGAATTATCCAACCCATGACCTAGATTTGGAATAAATGATACATGCATTGAAGACATGATACGATTACCTCATTGGGGAAAATTTTATAGTTTATTCGGATCAAAATATATTGAATTACATTTTCACACATAATGACTTGAACCATAGGTAGAGATTCTAGGTGGAGTATATTAGGACCTTATGATTTTGATATAGCTTATACCCCCCATAAAGGGTAATGTGGTTACCAATTCTTTGAGAATAAAGCTACTGGTCTTTTAAGTTAAGTAATCTATGAGAGAGTGGTGTCTCGTGATTTTGTTTGATGATGTGAGTTTAGAGGTGCAGGAGGATTCATAACTAATTTTTTTTACCAATATTTCAGTATTGATTAGGTTTAGAGTGAGAAGGAATATAAACCTCACTTGTAGTTGATTCATATAGTTTTAAAGAGTGGGGAGACCATGGGTGATTGGTTTTAGTCTCTTGATGGTACCCTCTTCTTTATGAAGAGGTTGAATGCTCCTTTGACCTTGAGCTAAGAGTTGATGCACAAGGGAAATTATTCTAGTTTCTTTATTCACCCAGAGGCTTCCAGGATGTTATATACTCCTATGAATCAATATTGGTTTCCTAGTATGAGATGGTTGGTTGCGTATTTTATCTGTTAATGTTTTTCCAAGTATAGGATCAAAGTTGAGCACCATTGGCTATTCGAGTTACTTTATCCTCTTCCCATTCTGTTATGGAAGTGGGATGAGATCTTTATGGAATTTTTTATCATTATACCACATTATCCTAGTAGAAAATATTTTATTTGTATGATTATAGATTGGTTGACAAAGTCATTCCATTTTTTCCCATTAGGGAATCAGAAAATGTAATGGAGCTTAGACACCCATATGTATAAGAGATATTTAGGCTTCATGGAATGCCATTAAGGATAATTTCATACCAGAATACCTATTTTAATCCTTTATTTTGGAATATTTTATTAGAATATATGGGAACCTAGTTGAATTTAATCATGGTTTATCACTCACAAAAAGATTTTCAGGCAGAGTGGTCCATCCAGATTCTTGAGGATATGATTCATGCTTGAGTTCTTGACTTCAAGGGTTCATGGGAGAGGTATATTTCATTAGTTTAGTTTTCATAAAACAATTATTTCCATAAATCAATCAATATGGACCCTTTTAATGCATTATATAAGGGTTAAAATCAGTTAAAATTGTGTTGCGTTATGTTTAGAAATAATTCCTTATTGGCATTGAGTCTCATCCATAAGATTATGGAGAAGTTTCATTTCATTCAAAATAGGTTATAGATATATTATTATCACCATGAATCATATTTTGATCATCATTTTTTCCCATTAGACTTTGAGGTTTGTGATCATGTGTTTCTATATGAATCTATTCAACTAGAAAATTATTGCTTTGGAAAGTAGGATAAGTTAACGCTATGTTATATCGATCTCTTTCATATTGTGGAGAATCTTGGGAAGGTAATATATCAGTTGTGATTTACACCATGAGTGGACTTGATGATTAATTTGAAACCACAAGGATCATTCTTTCACCATAAAATATGTTTTACAAACCTAACCCAAATAACATCAGTCCGTATCGATTTTTATTTTTTGGTTTTCCCCTTTTGTTCTTCATTAATCATCAGTGTTGACTGGTCAGTGATTCGACTACCCAAGATATCATTTTTTGGTATTGTTTTTCAATTTTTTATATGGATTGTTTATGTTTCTTAAGTTTTAAAACTATATATTTGATGGTGGGTGATGATGATGATGAAAATATTATATTGGTGCAAGTGATGGTGGTTTTGTGAGCCAGTTCATACGGGTACTTTGGAGGTACAATGATAATCATTTTCTAAACAAACGGTGGTTGGAATCTATCCCCTAGTGATAGAACATGCTCAATAAACATGGCGTAGATAATTTATGGGTGATATTAGTGGTGGGATCAAAGGAGATGACACCATTAGTAGAGACGTGTGGAGATCTAAAGTTTCTAGAATAACCTAATCTACACGACTTGTAGTTCATAAGAAAACATTTTGTTGGAACACTGCATATGGATCTAGGGTTTTGGTTTGAGAAAATTGTCACATATTCTTGTACTTTTTATACATGTTTTGAGATTCCTAAGCTACTATCTCCACATGTGCAATCCACAATACAAGGACAGAGACATGGACATGGGAAAGGTATATGGACTCAAGAGGATGACATGTGCTCATGTACAAGTCCCAACCTCTACACATTGTCTGTCATAAATTATTCCATGTATATAGAAAATAACTTTTATTGTAAGTTAGAAAGATATCAGTAGAATCAGACTTGGTGAGACACATTTTGTATCCCTATAACACACATTGTACTCCTTTTATAATAGGTTAAATCCCTTGTTTCCCTCATCATGGCTTAATTATTAGCATAGGTATGTTCTCATGGTATGTTCCTATGAGTTTATAGTGTACAATACCATATTTATAATAGTATGATCAATACGATATTTGGTTTCATTCTATATGGATTTAGGTATCCCTCTACGAGGCATGTGGTGTGATCCTCTTTCACATTCTTCCCTTGGTAGGTTCAAGTATCCCATATCTAATATTCTGGTTATGTGATCTCCTTGTAGTGAGTTATTCTATATATTCTTAGGTATCCCCCGTAATCTTTAAGTGTGATCCACTACCTATGAAAAAATATCATATGTGTATCATTTCATGCTTCAACATGGAAAGTCCTGACAAATATGAATTCTCGGATGAGTTCTACCAGTGTTAGTGAGACCTAAGGATTGGGTTCCATTGGATGAGTTTTGACTCAAATCCTAGAGAAGAATTTATAGGTTGGAAGTGAGGATGGATCTCATCTTGAGATTTGGAGTCCTCCTTTAAGTATATTTAGTTTATCTTATTTATCCTCCTTTTTTTGATTTAAATCTGAATCTTTATCTATATTTGATGTTATGTTTGGTTATTTCTAAGTTTCCTACTTGATGGAAATGATTTTTGGTGTAAGGAGTTACTTGAGAGACATTCCTTTTCATTTTAATAAGTTGGTCTCTATTTCTGGTTGGTGAGCATGTATTTTTTACTTTTAATTTTATGATTATGTACTATAATACTCTGATGTGGGATTAGATATTATGCATGTATTTAAGGTATAAATTATTTTCATCAATGCATTACGCTAGTTTATAGTTGTTTGTTTGTGTGTCTTGGTACCTTAGGCTAAGGCCTCCCATGAGTGTTATATGCTTACTCAAAATCTAGTCGCCAACACCTGGCCTATTACAGGAAGTCTTGGGGTGTCACTCATGAATTACTTCCTGTCATGTGGGCCTTGGTGGGTCGGTTCATGAGAGAGTTCCTAGGCTACCTTAAGAATGAAATTTAAATATAGTCTAATTATAAGGATTTGTATTGGAATCTAGGTGAAAAAATATTAAAGTGTCACAATTTATTCTCTCAATTCAAGGAACGCAATGATGGTGTAGTGGCTGACATATCCATCCACTAAGACTCTCATAATCTTCTTGTCATCTCGATACATGTAATCACTAGTTACAGAGAAAATAACAGTACTTGAATATTATAGGAATGGGTTATTGTTTCAATTTCCATCATGAGTCTACTCCCTAGATATTCTCTTTGACCATGGTACAACTTGACTATTGTAATATTCTTCGACCATGATATGCAGTTAGGATTCTACTAAAATACCGTATTGATAATATACTTAGTGATGAGGCTTCATTAAATGGGGAAATGTTAGAGGTAGTTCACCTAGGTGGATTTTTGAAAGTTACACCACCCATCAAGTATCTGATTATTTCATCCATACTAGTAGATGGTGTGCACATATAAACATGACTCATGAGTTATAGAGGAAGATACTATCCTAGTTTCAAGGATAACATAAACCCTAGATAGTATAGGACTGGATGAAGGTAGTAGAGTGAGTTTTTATCCTTGTTAGGACACCTCCTGACAAGGTTTTAGTTCTAGTGATGAGCCTCCTCTATGGAATGGTAGGAAGATGATAGCTTTTGATGTTTTAGATATGTGATGATATGACCCTTAGAAAAATATTAATATCCTCTTCATAGAGGAGTTTATCTAGTGAATTTATAGTAATTATGTATCTAGGAGCTTTCCGAGGTCCAACAGGGAATCATGAGAGTCACATAGTACATGTTGATGTTCATAAATGTCTCATGGTATTATATGGATATGGTTCATGATAGATAATTTTGATCATAGACCTTAAATTGTGGCCTATGCTAAGATATCTGATCTAGAGTAGTATATCTTTTCATACCTTCTTACACTCGGGTGTTGGAGCATACCTTGGTTGGGGAGAGATTTTTAGTAGAGTATTCATAGACCACTGGTTTTGGAAGTAGATATTCTAGATCTATGACCCTAGAAGATGATATTCAATGATATAATTAGGGATCTGAGCATGTGTGGTGAATTTAGATACAGTCTAGAGATATAGGGTCAGCCACTCAGGGCTATCAGAGAATATTTAGTTAGCCGAGTGAGAGGCAGTGCTACTCTTTTGATGGACTAGGTCACATCATGTGGTATTTCATGATTGTTGTGAATAATATGAGGAAAAGGTTGATGGGCCTCTAAGGTAGAGACGTTTCTTGATCAGGGAGGTTTTAGGGTGGTTGACATGGTAGAGTAGCTTTGAGAGTTGTGGTTGGTGGTTGACATTATGATCTATTTCCACCACTACCACCTCTAAGTGATATATTCCAAGCTCAGGGTTCTAGTGGTAAAGGATGTGGATAACTATAGGAAGTTTAGGCTTACAAACCATAGGCTTCAGGTATGATAAAAGGTATAAACTATATATTCTATACATTGTCTTTAGTTTTCCTAGACACTGGAGTAGGTCACTCTTCTCCTGTTATAACCCTTATCCAAGACCTCGAGATTCCAATGGATCCCTTAACCAAACCTTTACCATTTGAGACTCCAAAAGGGGGATATTCAGTGATTAGACACTTATTTTGAAACTATTACTTAACTCTTAGAGGAGAGAGCTTCACATGGGATCTCTTTATAACATATAATGAGACCATATGATTTCATTCTAGGTATGTATTGTCTCTCTATCGTCCATGAAAATATTGACTATTATAGGAGGAGGATGTGGTGCATATAGGTATATGGGAGGATTTTTTTTCTTCATTTGTGAGAAGGAATATTATGTAGAATAATATGGTCTTGTATGTAGGAGTACATAATGGATTTCGCATTAGTTTTTTATAATGACCCTTGCAAAAGTATATGTTTTGAGATTTTAATTTCATGTAGTAGTGGAGGATTATAAGGATGGTTTCCCTTATGACATTATGGGGTTACCACCCTATAGAGAGATCTACATCGACCAAGAATTTCACTCAGTAACTACCCTAATACAGCTACATATCAGATGTCATTTTTAAAGCTATGGGATTTGATGGTGCAATTGAGGAGTTGTAGAGGAAGGTCTTAATCAAACCTAGTGTGTCCCCTTAGGCATCCCCAATATTGTTTTCCAAGAATACGGAAGGTATTTTTAGGTTATGTGTGGATTATCATCACCTGAACCAGGTTAATATCAGTAATAAGTATCCACTTTTGAGAATTGACAGCCTCTTTTGTAAATCCCCGAGGTTTAGGATCCATTATTATTATTATTATTATTATTATTATTATTATTATTATTATTCTTTAAGTCTATTATTTCAATGAATGTTTCTCTATTATTTCAAATGGATTGAAACATGAATAGAAAATGTTCCCTATAAGATATGAACCAAACTAAATACACTTTATTCATTCATAAGTGGGACACTACAGGAAAAGCATAAAAAATAAAGTATTATGCACCATGGATTATTACTCATTGTGGATGAAGTACATCCATTAAAAGTGCATAAATATATAAGGTAAAATGGATAGAAAATAATAAAATCTTCATGAATAGGAAATATCCAAAATTATCTTCATCCTTGGGGATCACCAATAGCCAAAAAAATATTTATAATGAGGAAGATCACAATGAAATGAGAAAGAAAGATAAAAAATATATGATAAAAAAATAAGAACTTGGTCTTTTCAAGAGATAGTGTAATAAATGAATGATTTAGTAAGTATATATATAGGAACAAAATATAGTCATTGAAAATATGATTGTTATAAATATGGTAATTGAAAATATATTCATTGGTCAAATATTCAAAATGTTTACTAAATTCATGTATTGATATGTTATAAATTTAAAATGATATAACTCACAATGAAATAAAAATATTATATTAAAATATTATTAATATATATATATATATTTGTATTTGTATTTATGTCCCACAATTGATGATGGGGTGGTAAGGGTTTTGGGGGTGAAGGTCAGGTCGTGGGGTTAAGTCTTTGGTCATGCAAGTTTACTACAATTTGTTTTCTTACATTATGTTCTAAAGTGGTGGATGTAATCAACCTTATATATATTTATTACACATTGATTTTATATAATTATTAAAATTTGATATGATAAAATTCAATTAAATATTTTAGTATCAATTAAGTATTAAGATAAATTATATAATATTAATAAATAATTTTAAAGATATTTGTTAAATCCTATTTAGTATAAAAATAATATTTATTATTTTTTTAAATGACCATTTTTTTAAGTAATTTATATTTTATCCTAATAGATTAAAATAAAAAAAATTAAAATATTATTATAGATATACTAACAAATTAATATTTTTAAATTATAAATTTATATGAAATAATATTAAGAACACTTAATATTTAAAACATCATTTTTCAATAAAAATACTTTTCCATTATATTTTATATTTTCATTCTAAAAATATATGTACAAATTTTAGAATTTGAATTATTTAAATATAAATTAATTTATGGATTTAGAATATCAAAATTAGAATACCCAAAATTTATGATATTTTTCAAGACTGGCTGAGTTTTAGGTGAATAGTGAAAAATACATTTTTTAAATATAACATGAATTTTATGAAATTATTAGTGTATAAATATGAATTCCAAATTTATGAAACCTTTTTCTAAGACCAAATATTCATTTTATAATAGAATTAATAACTTTAAAAAAAATTGTTTTAATTTCTAAATCTATATTTAACATTTTATAATTTAAATTATATTTTTTTAGAAATTTGTTTTTAATACATTATACATTTACTGATATAAAATTAATTTTTATAACTTTTAAAAATTGAATTAAAAAATAGATTTAAAATTTCAAATAATTGGGTCCAAATTATATAATAAGAACCATTTTATTTTTCAGTATAAATGATAAATTACCTAGGTAAAAACTAGTTACTGTGATGCAAACCAAAATGCTAAAAATGAGTATCTAAAGAGATAAAGTGACAAACATGTTAAAAACATGTTTTAATTGAGTATTTGTGGAGTTTATAGACATTATCACTCCTCTACTCACATACCCTCAAACCAAAACCCCCTTATTTTTGCCCAAAATATGTCCAACCCTATTCTAAACACTCATATCCACCTTAGGGAGGTTTTTTCTTTTAAAATGTTATCCTTCAATGTTTTAACCCCATTTGCAAAGGAGACAACCAAAGTAATGAGATATATATTTCTACCTACTTCTTCCTCTTTTCTTTTTCCTTATGTTCATTTATTCTTTCTCAAATTTTATTCACCATTTAAAAATGATAACATAAATATAATTATTATACTATTATGTTATTATAATTATGTTTCAATATTTAACCACACTTCCCTTTTATTCTCCAATAAAAGAGCAAATGACATTTATGTGTGCGTGGGATACCGCATCCAAAAAAATCCATGCCTCATTTTCCTCAACCACCTTACACGGATGGTTATAATGTGGAATTTTATAAATTATTATAATTTATATAACAATTTTTATTTTCTGAAATGAATAAATATATTATTCATTTCTCCTGTTCTATGGAAAATGAAATTTTCAACCATGAGTACATGTGGACTACCGCCTCCATGGGATGATTGATTTCCATTTTTCTTTTCATTACCGCATTACATGGATGGCAATGAGAATAATATTAATGTATAAATTTGATTTTTATTACATAATTAAGGTTATGGTATGGAAAGTTTTAGAACGAATTAATGATATGATCAATAAATGATTACTGATAATTTTATGATTTAAAACATTGCAAGTATACAAAGAAGAAAATATTTAATAGAAATTATGTAATATTTTCATCTCCATTAATTATTATATTATATACTTTTTAATTATGATATATCACTATAATAAACACATAATTATATCATTATACTACTTTTTTAATAATATTTCACACAAATCACCACATGATAATGAATAATCATTGTATGTTCATGTTTAAGTCAGTTTGACTACCAACTTGAAAAATGTTATGACATTACATCATAAATGATTATGAAAAATTAATTAATAGTAAAATATGATATAAATATGTAAATAATTATTTTTTATGGAAAATATAAATCAATATTTAATTCATTAATTATGAAAACACCCTTCGTATGTTAAAAATCATCAAACAATGTTCATTGTCGATTTCATCTTCTAGGATGATGAATAAAGTAATCAGGAAAGAAAATTTAAACATCATAAATAATTATAATTAATCCATCAAAATATCTTTAATAATATCATAATGGTGAAATTTAGGAGAATAATTGATAATGACACTCTTATTACAAAACTAGTTTAAAAAGATCAATATTACTCACACCCAACATCAAAAAAAGATAATAATTAAGTAATATAAATATAGAGATTAATTTTAAATTAATTTTATAAAAGGTTATTTATTTGAAAATATTTCTTAAATAGGTTATTATGATATATATATTTGTTAAATAGGATATTAGAGTGAAATTGACTAACTGGGGAAACAATGTAAGGGGTTTTTTATCTCAAATAAAATTTCTTGAGACTTATTTATTAATGTGAACATTGATTCTGTTAATATGGTGTGACTACTACCTAATGTATTTATCTTAACATATTAATTTATTTTTAATATATATATCATATTCATTATTTAATTTTCCATCGATTCAAAAGATACCTAACTTGAATTTTTTTATCAAAATGTTACTCAAACCATAAGGGTTTCGTTGCCAATATTATTTTTAAATAAATATTGTTTTTGAAATACAATACTTATAGGTAATTTTTATTATTGATAAAAACTCTTATAATGTCATTTTTATATTAATTGGGTTTGATATGTTCCATCTATATTTCAATTCTCCTTGTCTGATATTTAACCCAAAGTGTTTCTTGTAAGTGAAACTAACCTCGTCTCTTATTTTTGGTCAGGAACCTCCCTTTTTATATATCCTAATTCATTATATAATTATAAAAGTTTCCTTATATACACATCAATAATTTATTTAGTTTATTTTATACTACTTCATCTTCTTCAAAAAAATTAAATAAATTTTTTACATTTTCGATATGGGTCATTATAATCGAAATGTAAAAAGAATCTCTTTTCATTTTTTCATGTGAACACCTCTTTATTCCATATTTATTATTTTATATGATACTTCATTTATAATATTTAATTTTTTTATAAAATAAAATATTATTCTACTTTATTTATAAAAAAAATTACATCTAAAATGTTCTCAAAATGATTAAGGATGTTTCTTATTTCCAGATCGATATTTCTTAATGCTCATAAAAATAGTTTTCAACTAAATATACATCCTTTTATATATATTCTTCTTGATCATGGATTGTAATTTAATGTAACCATCCAAATTATTTCAATATATAAACCATGTAATATCCTTCTATTTGTAGTAATGTTCTATCACTACCTTTTTCTTTCCTAATCATCCACTATGTATGATCCTAATTTGTGACCTAGTGCCTTTGCTTTATGAATACCCTATTTTTCATTCATTTGACTAAAGGGTGTTCACCTAGATTCTATACATTGATTGATTTAGGGAAATTATCGAATTACCATATAACTTTAATTTATTTTATGTAAATGTCATATGATTTATCATATTTATTTAACGGTATTTACAATCAAAGTTACTTGATTTTATTCGATACCCATTAATTTTCCATGGGTTTATAATGTTATGATTATTTATGGACTTGTTAATGATTTTATTATATGAATATTTATGAGACCCATTTTAATTCTATGGGTTCTTTATGATGTGTTTTATAAAACCCATTTTCGTTCCATAGGTTCTTTATGAATTACAAGATAATTATTTCCATTTGGTAGGTTTTATGAAACCCATTTTATTTCCATGGGTTCTTTATAATGTGATAAGTGATTGATTTTAAGTTTCACTCATAAATATAGATGATGATGGGTGGGGTATTATATCCCCCTCTAATGTATTGGCTTAATGTTTATATGTCATGAGATAATGTATTCATGAGTACATTTTATTTACTCATAAGAATGGTCATTGATTGTGTGGCCCATGAAATTAATGTTCCCAATATTAATGTTTGTTCCAAAGTTTGAAGATGTTTCCTATTTTTATAATTATTCTCATAATTATGTTAAGAACTTAGGGTTCATGTTTTTTAATCATGTTTATATACTCTTTGGTTTCATTTATTTTGTTATTCCATGTTATATGATAAGGTTTATATTCTATAGTTTTTGGGGAATTAATTTTCATATTTATCTTGATTGAAAATTTATTTTTTATTAGATTTTGAACCTGCATTATGGATGAGCGGTAACCCATAGAAAAACAAGCAAAAACCCACAGTAAAACATCACAAACCAAAATTCTAAATTAAAGTTGAAGATGCTCCATCATTCCATCTTGGTCCACGTGCCACCTAATGTCGCTTGGTCACCTTGATTCCTCAACCTTGTCGCGTCACACCCCATCATCGCCACATACCAAATCGTCGATGAGATCTTCCACCAGAGATCATCATCATGGTCGTAAACTCTTCATCGTCACCGCCATTATCTAAATCCCTATACCAGTAATTAGTATAAAAACCCCATATCATTGTCGCTTGACCTTCACCATCACCATCAACACCAGCATCCAGAACCACCAAGAAAAAATTTCAACAACACCAGAAACCCAAAACGGACAAATCCTAATAGCCAAGGCACCACTGATTGCTTTGAAAAAGAAACATAAACAAAAAATGACAAACAAGAGGCTAGATTCACAAGAAAAACCGACTGATGAAGCATCTGGAGCACCGAATGTCGCCAAAACACACTTCCCAGAACCTCATAGCTTCCACCGCTCCAAATCTGACTTTGAGAGGCACCGAGGAACTCGAGGTCAAAGCAGGTTTCAGTGTATGGGGGCTCCGAACGACGCCACTAAGGACCAGAAAACCATAAGAAGTCAAAACAAAAGTAGGCCAATTCCAGGAGTACCTGAGAACCCATCGACCATTGGAACACATGACCTAGAACCCCTTTGAACCTCCGAACTAGAGAGGAATATAGGAACAAGGGGTCAGAGATGGTTTTGACCAGCTGATGACTTCAGCAGCAAACTGCTGACATTGGGAATATCGAAGGAACAGTGGGGGATATTCTCTTTCAGTGAGCCCTAAAGTAGAAAAAAACCCGAGAAGAATAAAATTTCAGATAGGGATAAAATATAGATAAGCGAAAAAAGAAACATCAGCGGAGAAGTAAGAGAAGGTGGAGAGGGGGAGATGGTGTTGGAGTCGTGCAATGGCCTCCCCCAAATCAAATCACTACCGAGTAGGTTCCCTAGCATGAGACAGAAAAGAAGACGTTTTCGCTCAGAGGCCTTTTATAGATCTTATTATGTATCTTGATTATAACCATATGTTGGTCTTATGTTTACTTATGATATTCAATTTTTATTTCTTATGTTTAATCTTATTGAAAATATTAGATCAACCCTTTCTTTTTTTTCCTTTTACTTAGGTTATGAAGATGAGTATAATGTATAAGAAGTATAGTAGGTTGTCTAGTGTGGATCAATTTTGTATAACTATGAAAAGGGGTTGTAAAATAAGTTTTTTATATATATAGTCCTCAAATACGCTAAACCATTCATTCTTAGTGTCGTGTGATTATTTTTGAGATATAATGTTTACCTTATCGAAATTTTTTAAAAAAAGTAATCTCTAGAATGAGCCATTATAGTTGGTATTAGAATAGGGATTAGTTATTTTTTAGGATAAGTTTAGTTATTATAGGGATTATGATGAGATACCTTTAGTGAAAACACTAGATATTCCTCTAAGTATAAAATTATATCCAAAAATATAAGTTAAGTATTGATTAGGTGGTTTATAAGGAAATAAGTCCATGAATTGATACTAGAGAGTATATCCAGAATCTAGAATAGTTGTACCTAGGGGTAATAACCCACAAAAGGTTGTGTTGGGAATTAACTCAACCGTGAACTGGTAAACGACAAAGAGGTCTAACTATAAACCTGGATAAAGTCTCTCGAGGGATATGATTTGGTTGATCTCATACTCTTTATGAACCATTTTAATGTATTTATTTTCTAGTTACTTTGACGGATTATATTAATAATTATGAGAAAAACCAACCTAAATTTTAAATAAGAATGATATAGGTTAAACTAAAAGAATTATAAATTAACATGATAGTGTCGAATAATAAGAAATTTTAAACTTTAAATTCCTTTTATCATTATGATAATTCTTCTGTATTGTTAATGTTTTGTCACTCATGTCAAACTTTTTGGTTTTAGTAATTGATGAAGCTATAAGGAAACATGGGTGTGGGGTATGATGAAGTGATTACCTAAATGAAAGACCCATCATATTGGGAGCTGGATTGAAGAACCTTATAATTATACTAAACCAACTATCATTAAATTTTATTAACAATGTAAAAATAGTTGAAATTCAAAAAAATCAAAGAAGAGAAAGTTGGATTCTCAAGAAAGATAATGTGACAAAGATCATGAATAAAATAATGTCCAATTTCATATATATCAAAAATTTGGAAATAAGAACCAAGGTAACTTTCTTAAAGTGATAGGAAGATGATTTACCTATGAAAAAGGAGGGCATCAAGAAAAAAACTTGGATAAGAAAATGAAGATTTTAGTTAACATGGCTGAAGTAAATAGAGTTAATCCTAAGGATCCATTAATAATTTAATGACTTTTATGTGTGGAACTTAGGTATTATCCAAGTTAATTCTCTAATAAAAGGACTAACCATGATGATGAGCATCACTAAACTCCAACACTAAAAGGAAAATGTAATGTCTATTCATGAATTACTCTTTAATTGGATCCATATATTTAAGGTACACGTACCATCCAACTTGGATTTATAGATTTCTTGTTGGAATTTGATTCTAAGAACTCAAGTTAATCTAATAAGTTTTCTAAGAACATTAAATCAACCCCAAATGATTTGAATATGGAAGAAATATTCTAGTGATGTGATTATTGTATTATAATTTTAATCTTATAGTAATATGACTAGTGGAAGTCTTAATATCCTTACTTTATATAAATTTAAGGCGATTTTAGTGAGGGATTGGTTCCTTCTACTTAGAGGAAAAAATATATAGAGTAAGGAAAACCCCATATCATATTAAACTATGATATTTTATTAAAAGATAATAATAAAATCCCTCTAAAATATTATATAATATGGATTTTGATACCAAATAATGATAGATTTATGGACTAAATAGTTGGATAGAAACACAATATTATGTATAGGCCTATTCTGAGGAAAGATATATATTTCCCCATTTTTCAAGGTTGATATCTCTTTAGAAATTATATGTTGAGTTGTATCTATAATTTATATGTCCTTATATATTTCCATTGGTATGCGATTATTAAAAGTGTGAGGATGGGGGAGAATGTAACACCCAAAATTTTAGGAGCAATTATTGTTGTTGTTGTTGCTACTGTTTTTGTTGTTATTGTTATTATTGTAATTTATGTTTGAAATTTTGAAGAACATTTCTATATTCTTTCAAAAGGATTGAATCATGATTTGAAAATGTTCCGTATAATATATAAACCAAATTAAAGGCTTTTTATTCATTCATAAGTGGGACATTACACCCAAATTATAAAAAACTAAGTACTTCACAAAATGAATTATTACTCACTATGGATGAAGTAAATCTATTAAAAGTGACTAAATTAATAGGGAAAAATAGATAGAAACAATAAAATATTCATGAATAGTAAATATAATGGATAATATTCACCCTTATGAATCACCAATATCCAAAAGAAACTTATAATGCATAAGAAATCCATAAAAGGATATAGTATTATGAAAAATATATAATATGAAATAAGAAAAGTACCTTGAAAAGTGAAAGTGGAATGAATTAATGATTTAGTATGTGAATAGATAGTAATTAAATCCAGTAATTTCAAATATGGTCATTAAAAATATGATCATGGGTCATATATCCAATAGGTATAATGAATTAATGTATTGATAAGTAGTAAATTTAAAATAATATAACTTGCAATGAAATAAAAATGTGACATTAAAATATTATTAATATATATATATATTTGTGTGTGTTATGTATAAATTTTAATATATGATAAAATTCAAATAAATATTTTAATATCAATTTGGTAGTAAAAAAACCACAAAAATTTGATAAATTATTTGAACAATATTTTTTAAAGAGTATTTAGTGTAAAAATAACATTTCTTCTTTTAAAGAACCCTTTTTTAAGTATTTTATATTTTATCCTAATAGATTAAATTAAAAAAATTTAAAATATTAATATATATAAACTAATATATTATCATATATTAAGTTCTAAATTGATATGAAATAATATTAAGAACACTTAATGTTTAAAAACATCATTTTTTAGTAAAAGAATTTTTCCTTATATTTTGTATTGTCATTTAAAAAATAAATTTTTAAGTTATAGAATTTGAATTATATAAATATAAATTCATTTTTTGATTAATAATTTGAAAATTAGTTTATCATGAATTCTTGATAATTTTATAAAAATATTGATTTTTAGGTGAAGAGTGAAAAATGCTATTTTTACAAATAACATGAATTTAATCATTTTTTTAGATTGAGATCCTTAAAAAGGAAAAGCCTCATTTATTTAATAAATATAAAGCTAAAAATTATAAAAGATGACATTTTACAATAATCTTTTTTCCTGTGAGGTAGGAGCTCCCCAGGTGCATGTTTAAGCTAAGATAATTCCAAAGCAGTGATCCCTTTATTATCAAGACCATCCAAAAAATAATTTTCCTATCAATAAGTATTCATAATAATATAGTTCATGGATGCCTGATTATCCATGCAGTAACTCCATCTAGAATTTATCTTCAATAAGAGATTAATAGTACCTTTTATTACGGATTTAACTATAGTAATGGAATCACATTCAAGCCACAAATAAAAGTATCCTCATTGATTTTAAAATTGAACTGCATTAATAACCCCAATAATTTTAGTATTAGGGGATGTGTTGACACCATAAGGACCATAGAAGCAACCTAATTTTTCACCACTATCAAATATAAAAATTTTACCATAACTAGAGTGTCACAACTCATCCCATTGGGGCCTATTTTGTGAATCCCAAATCCCACCTCCAATAGGACAGAGGATGGTGACTAGCACCAAGTATAAATATAATAAAAAAGGGAGGAATTTCCTTGGTACCTATACACACACACACACATCTACAAGCTCAAAAAATGATGAAATGTCAAAACCCATATGTAACCAATGCATGCATACAACCATATCCCACAACCAGAGTATAATAAGAAGTTAAGAAAAGTAAACAGGGACAAACACAAACCCTCCACAACGAGACTATAAACACAAGTCCAAATTGTAAGAGAAATGTATTGGGATAGCTGTATAAATGCTGCAAGAACACACCTTGGTCTATCCAGCCTCACTAAGAACTGTCTGGTCCTAGTCTTCCTAGGACTCCATTAAAGGGTTGATCATTTTCGCAAGACATGAAACATATGGGAAAATCCCATGCAGGGGTGAGTATAACAAAACTCATTAGGACACCCCAAAACCACAAGGAAATATAACAAAGAAAATTACTATCAACTCTTCATAGGTATATGTCTAAAACACATATAACATGAATATCCACATATACTCAATCCAAGAAACATAGTCTAAAGGTAATCCATAACCATAGTATACCAACACTAGAATTTCATCTTGAAGATTCCACAAATCACTCATCTGAGAGAATACACTCCTGAGTTTGATAGCACTAATGACATCTGTCCGAGAGGTACTACTCATTGGGTAATATTATGAGAGAGATACAAAAATATATCTGAAGAGAATACGACACACATCTGATGATCACATCTAGGTCAATGGGGTGATACTAAAATCTCAATATATTTTTAACCATGTTAATTATAGGATCAGAGCCTGCATAGTGTTAGTCACATCAATACTAATAACTCTACCAAGGGCACAAAGATTAATAGAGAATACCAATTTGGGCCTCTCATAGCGAATTCCAAAAAAGATATCCTAGAATTAATGTTGAATGGATCGTAGTACTAGGAGTATGAAATGATTCATAAAAACCTTCAGGGATGTAATAAGGGGAACAGACCCTCACAAAACATTTCCAAGATACGAAGGATGAGATATTTTATCCATATAGAAAGTGATACATAGAGTGTAGTAGGGGAACACACCATTTCCCTTGACCCTGGGTACTACCCATGTAAAACGGACCATGCCATTTAACCAGTGTCATGTAGAAGAAGATTACACGGTGTGTAGAGGGGTTACACATTGTGTCCCTATATCTGGGGTCTGCTCATGTACTCTGGCCACGTACTAGTACACGGCGTCAGCCCGTGTATCTGTTCCTATGTACCAGTACATGGGGTAGCCCATGTACTTGGTCCAGGCCATTCCATGTGGGGAAATACATATCATGTATGAAACTCATGTACTCCACCACATATCTCTATACTCATTAAGTTACCTGCCAAGTTGTTCAAAGGGGGATACACATCTTGTAGTTAGGGACTACACACTACGTGTATCAGGTTTTTCAAGAACCCAACTTTTTCCTCCTTCTCACACTATTTGATCTTCCAGCTTCCATTCCAGTTTTCAGTTTTCCATGAAACTCAAAATTCATGGTAGCTCGATCGTTCCATCACTAAATATCTATGATTTGGGCCTTCAATCCACCCAAAAAAACAAGATCATCGTTGTTCTTTTTTGTGTGTCGAAGAACACAAAAATCGGCACCAACCATTGTTTAATTCATCAGTTCAACCACCGTCAGAACTAAATCGATTTGTACTAATGTCTCATCTACTATTTCAGATCATTGGGATAATAATTGAATGTGAAATGATTGATTTTTTAAAGGGTTTTCAAACCATGGGGAAGAAAGAATAATGTGATGAAGAACACATGAATCGGGGAGAAAAGCACACACCAAATTGACAGGGATGAACCATGATTGATCTTTTTTCAATCTTGGTTCATCACTATTATAATAATAAAAAACCCAATAAATCTCAAGATCAAACTCCCAACAAATACCACAAAATAACCTGTCCTGCAATATGATCAAACCACAGATCAATCTGTTTGTTGATTGGTCTGTATTCTTTGTGGAAATTCAATATCATGGAATAGAAAATTAAAATTACACACCCTAACTTGATTAAAATAATTGTATGATGAATAAGGATTGTTGTGTCATCGTCATTGGAAATATCCTTCAATATCGGTGTGCTCTAGTTGTCGATAGGTTATTTTTCACCATTTTCTCAGGATAAATCTTTAGAGGTTCTCTCGAGCGGCCCTTCAAATATTATAGGGTTATGAGGATAACCCTGGTTCTCAAAATAAGGATATATTTAAGGAGATTTTGGTCACTGCATCAATACAATGTTTTCAAAATAATTTTATTGATTTTGTGCTCATGAAATGTTTTTCACAAACGACCTACACCGACCAATGTTAGGTCTCACCTAGGGTAAATTCTATAGTCTAAAATCAGTGGTTCCCTCAGATACTTTATCTAGGATACTGTTTAGAAGTTATTCCACATTTTCCATAAAATCACACACGCGTTATATTTAATATTTTAACATTTTTAAATCATTTATTCTGAGCACACCATGCCTCATAATCACACTTCATCTCATAATATGGTTTCAAAAATAGTCCATATTTTATTTAAAAAATACTTGTAAAATTCATAAAATTACATTCTCCCAATCTTGGGGCTTTACATCCTCAAAAATCCAAAACAAAGGATACTCAAAAATGAGATTACTAAGCATTAATTTGAGATTCTTGCTCCCATGTGATTTCTAAGAGATTCACATGCTATCATCGTACATGCACCAAAGGAATCTACCATCCATGAAGGATTATCTCCTACTGATCCTCGATCTCCACTAGATACTCAGAAAAAGTCACTCCCTCCTCGATGTCTAGATCACCCTAGTCGATGATGTGTGATGGGTCATGCATGTAACTCCTTAGCAATGACATGTGGAAGAATTTCTGTACTCGGTCTAACTACAAAGGTAGATTCAATCGGTATGCCACCTCACCAACTCTACACAATATCAGTAAAGGGATAATAAACATTATAGATAATGTTATAGCATGGAAAAATATTTGTAATCTATGTAGAGGTGAAACCAATATAAAAACACGATCTCCTTTATTTAACTCGAAAGGCCTCCATCTCCTGTTAGAATAAGACTTCTGATGGATCTATGAAATCTTTATCTGCTCATGAATAAGCTGAACCTTATCTGTAGTAGCTCACAACAACTCCAGGCCCATGAGTTACGAATCTTATGAGTTAGTCCATCATAGTTGTGACCTACAGGGTCTCCCATAAAAATACTTTAATGGTGCCATGCCAATGGTGGAATGGTAGCTATTATTGTATACAAAATTCACTAGTGGTATGTGATCCTCCCAAATACGACCAAAATATAACATGCAATCTCACAACATTTCCTCCAAAACTTGTATATTTTTCTCTATCTGGCTGTTATTTTATAGTTGAAATGTTATGCTCAAGTGTAACTGGGACCCAAATTGTCATGAACTAGACCAGGTACCTTGGTAACCCAATAACCAATCCGGCTCTAACATAACCTGAAGGGAATTCCAAATCCCCACAGACTGGTGACAAGCACTCGCATTGTACAACATACAAGTGGGAACGATTTTGTGACAAGAATGCGGAGGTAAAAGATAAAAGATAGTGTGCATATCAATAAGAAAAGTCCACTGGGAGTAAAAGTACCAGAATACAAAGAGGAATGAAATCCAAAGTACTAAATCGGTAAACAACCCCAAGGTACATAAGTACACAACTCACCATGTCCAAAGCTCAATAGTTGGATCCACCTCCTAGGGATACCTTCCCTTTGCTCGAGCCTCGAAGAAGAAAGTCTTCAAACACTCAAATGAAAAAGTATGTTGTAAGCCTAATCCCCATAGGATACCACCAAGTATTCAATAATAGATTACAAATATATATTAACCAAATAAAAGCTTTTAATTTTCAAAACAAAACATTTTTGTAAATTCAAAATAATATTTAAACAAAACATGATAAACATTTTCAATATCATGGAAAATTCATTAAAAGAACATGATTTACTTTACAAGAGATGGAATATTTCTCAAAAAATGTCTTAAGTAAAAAAAATTATATAAAATAGTTTATATAAATTCAGAAGGCATGTAAAGTAATTCAAAAAGCATTTACAAACATTTATATCTCAAATATAAATAAATAAGCAAGAAACATGGTCATTTTCCAAATGGAACGATAGTATTAACAAGGTATAGGATTCTTCACTCTCTATGTGAACTCAGAAAACTATTTATACATACATTCCTATGACACTGGCCAAAGGATACTCCTCACCAACCCTTCAGGGATGTGACCTGCTACATGTATGTTTTAAAACATTGTCGTAGCGTAGAGTGTATCCAAATAACTCACTTACTACCTAAGGATTAGATGCAGTCTTACATGATGGGAAAACTATTTTAAGACTACTTGAAATACAATCAATCTCATTCTTCCATTTCAAAAATTATAATCTCTTTCCATTTAAAACTAAAACATGTTTTATAAAAAAAACATGCTTTTTCACTAGATAAAACCACTAAATTTCTATAAAACCATTTTAATCCATTTTTAAGTTTGAAATTCATTCAAAACTAATTCCATATTTTTCACCATTTCTTTTCTCAAATAAATTCCACAATTTAATTGAAAACATTTCCATCAAATAATTAATTTAAATTCAACAATTTAAATGAGAACATTTCCATAAACCCACCCCAATTCAATGGAATCTGGGGTTTTCCAAGTTTACGTGCAAAAACCATTTAAAATATCCTAATTAAATGGAATTGGGTTTTATAAAAGAAATTAAAATCAAGGTTGAGCATTTTAATTTAAATTAGTAATTGAAATCAACCAAGCAATACAATGGTAATAAATTTGAAAAAATGGGATGGAACCACCTACCTCTTTCTTGAATAACGACACTCACAACGGCACCCATCAATGAGAATAAAGGTGTAGAATGCCTCGAAACTCTACCTGGTATCATGATCCAACACCAAACGACATGGATCCCTCAATCCCAATATGATCCATTGAAAACCCAAGAGAAGAGGGAGAGAGAAACTTGAATAATGATGGGAACACTGGACTAGGAATTACACCATAAGAAGAACAAATATACCAATCTATTTGGTTCGATCTGAAAGGAGTTGAGTCTCTCAAAAATACACCAGAACATCCCTAGGTCGAGAGACATGAAGTTTGGAAGGACTGAGCAAAAAATCCAAATGCATGACTTTAATTTGGACGCGAGCTGAGTCACGACATGTACCAAGGGGTCATGATGTGTAGGCCACGTTGGATAAGTACGATAAAAAACCCATCGTCTCAGGCTTAAAACCCAATACTTAATCCCTTCATGATGTTTATCCCAGGTACATGGTGTGTACTAGATCACGATCTGATCTCCCCAATCATGGTGTGATCTCCCAGTCTACGATATGCAACCAGCACCAAGTATACGACGTGTACTTTAGGTACACAGCGTGTACCTGTTCTGCAATCAGCAGTAAACCCAGAAAATCGCATAAAAGGATTTTTAACCGATTGAGAACTTAGAAAATGTGGAAAATTACCTGATCAAGTTAATTCAATGTTACATAATCTCCTCTATAAATACTTTCAGCCCCAAGAAAGCCTATGAAGAAGGTTCCTTTCCAAAATGATGAAGTCACTGCTCTCTCATCAGTGCCTCATGTTCCTACATATCGTTATTATCAACACCATGCTACCATAGAACACAAACTAAAGGTATATTCCTCCCATGAAGTACCTTGATCTTAGAATCAACTATCCTGACTAGTTGTTTATTCAAAGATAAATTAGGCTCAATCTCAAGATCAATCCATCTAAAAACATTAGATGGATCAAATAAATACTTTCAAAACTGTGATACATGGAACATGTCATGTATTGACGTCAGCTATGGTGGAAGTACCAAACATTATGTCACCTTCCCCACCTTCCCAGCAGCCTCTAAAGGTCCCACAAAGTTAGTATCAAACTTCCCTTGCTTCCCAAGCCATCGATGACCCAACCAGGGTGAAAATTTCAAGAACACCTGGTTTCCAAATGCAAACTCCAAAGGTCTACAACGTCGATCAACATAAGACTTATATCAGATCTGTGTTACCAACATCCTCTGACGAATCAGCTGAATCATTGTTGTCATCTCTTGCACCAAGCTTGGTCTAACCAAAGAACTTTCATCGACCTCTGACCAACACAATAGAGATTTACAAAGCCAACCATACAAGGCCTAGAAAGGTTCTATTTTGAATTCAGACTAGTAACTGTTGTTATAAGAGAACTCAACCATCCCTAAGTGATCATAACAATCCCCTCCAAAGTCAAGAACATAGGCATGAAGTATATCTTCAAGAATCTATATATCAATTTCTGTCTGTCCATCTGACTGTGAATGGTAGGCCATGCACAAATGAACCAGAGATTCTAGTGCCTCCTAAAGGGCTCTCCAAAATCGATAAGCGAATTGAGGTTCCCTATCAAAGACTATAGTAAATGGAACTTCGTGCAAGTGAACAATATCTTTCATGTAGAGATTTCCAAACTCCTAACTTTGGTTATATCACGAATGGGTTTAAAGTGAGATGACTTGGTCAGTCTGTCAATCACAACCCATATTGCATTATTCTTTCTCTAAGTATGAGAAAACCCAACCTCAAAGTTCATAGAGATCTCATCCCACTTCTAAGTAGGGACTAGAAGTGGTTGATGTAAACCTGGAGCTTTTTAGTGCTCAGATTTCACTTATTGGAATGTATATAAATGAGAGACAAACTCAGATATGTATCATCTCATTCCTGGCCACCAGAACTACCACCTGATGTTATAGAACATTTTAGTGTTTCCCGGGTGCATAGTCCACTGGGAATTATAGAAATCCCCCTTAACTTCCTTTTTCACAATGAATGTCATAACAAAGTAGTTCTGATAGCATAGAACCACCTATTTAAAGAACATCCATTGGGAAACTATCTCCCCACTATAAAGGGATTATCTAATGCTATGAAACTCATCATAAAGCTCTTTATCTTGAAGAATCATCTCGATAAGGGTATACGTCAAGTTTACACTGGCCAAAGAAGAATCAGCCCTTTTCTCCTGAACTCCAATATGCAATTATTCAAATAGAGCCATCAAATTCCAATCTTCTAAAGACTATTTATCTAACTAGGTTAGAATTTTCCTACTCAAAGCATCAGCAAAGACATTCCCTTTCCAAGGGGTGTAGGCGATGGAAAATTCGAAATATTAAAGGTACTCTACCCAACACCTTTACTGAAGATTCAAATATTTTTGAGAGAAGATATAACTTAGGATTTTGTGATCTAAATACACTGTAACCCTTTCAGAAAAAAGGCAGTGCCACCAACTATTAAGTGCATGAATCAAATCTGAAAGTTCAAGATCATGGGTAGGATAATTCTTCTCATGTGGACTAATCTGATGAGATCCATACGCTACTACATGATCACCCTGCATAAGAACACAACTCAATCCTGAACCTGATGCATCCCAAAATACTACATAGCCCTGCTCGTCTTCTGGAAGAGTCAACACCAACTTAGTAGTCAAAGGACGTTTTAACTCTATAAAAGAACAATGAAATTTATCATCCCACACAAACTTCACCCCCTTCCAGGTCAGAGCAGTCATTGGAGAAGACAACTTCAAGAAGTCCTTCATGAACCTGCGGTAATATCTGGATAAGACCAAGAAGCTATAGATCTCAAATACATTTCATGGTTACTCCCATGTCATAATATCCTCCAACTTCTCAGAATCAACTAATACACACTATCCAAACACCAAGTGTCCCAAGAATTTTAATTCTTGAATTTAGAAATAACTATTTGAAATCTTGGAATTAAGGCGGTGATTTCTTAGCAGATTCAGAACCATTCTCAAATGTTGCACATGATCCTCCTCAGACATGGAGTAAACAATAATGGAATCCATAAAGACTACCACAAAGGTATCTAGATACTCATACGAAATATTGTTCATTAAAGCCATGAAAACTGCAGGATCATTTTTCAGGCCAAAGGGCATAACAAGTTACTCAAAATTCCAATACCTTCTCCGAAAGGCGGTCTTATGAATGTCATATTCTTTTATCCTCAACTAATGGTAACCATATCAAAGGTCAATCTTTGAAAAAATCATTTCCCCTTTCAACTGATAAGCTGGTTCATCAATCTGTTGTAATAGATATTTGTTCTTCATCATAACTCAATTGAGCTTTTGATAATCAACACATAAGTGAAGAGAACCATTATCCTTCATAGAAAATAGAATTGGAGCTGCCCAAGGTGACAAACTTGGATAAATAAATCCTTTCTCAAGAAGATCATTCAAATAAGAGTTTAACTCTTTCATCTCAGCTAGTGTCATCTGGTAAGAGGGGATAGAGGCCAGTTGAGTACTAGGAATTATGTCAATAGAAAAATCAACCTCTTTCACCAGTGGAAGACTAGAGAAATCTAAAGGTAACATATTGGAAAACATGGCAACAACTGGAGGAAGATCATTGAACATTGAATCTCTCTGCAAGTAAAAATATAATAGTGATATCACTTTCTCAAACTCTGGATAATATGGTCTGGCTCTTCTTGACCTTGGGTCCCATTCTCCTTGAAAAAAGGTCACACCACTGGGTGTAGTAAAGTAGATCCGTCGAAGATAACAATAAATTTGGGCTTGGTTGGAAATGATTCAATAAATCCTGAATATGATGACAAGAGATTTCATATCAAGAACCAAAAAACTCCAAGATATATTTACATTATATAGAGAGAAGACACATGCAGGACTATGGTGGCCTGAATCTCTCTCCATACCAAGTGGTGTAGTATTATCCATTTGACATGACAGTTTCTCCATAAGAAGATTAAACAGGTTAACAATACGGGTCGAAATAAAAGAGTGAGATTCACTAGTATCAAAAAGATCAGTCGCTAATGATGAAGCAGTGGCAATGGTACCTCTCATAGTCGCTAGACTCATTTCTGTTTCCTTTAGAGACTCTTCCACTATGTGAAGAAGCTTCATTTTGGACGCCTGTGGATGGAACCCTTTTGAACGGGAAGAATTTGATTTCCATGTAGTGTTTAAGAGGAGATAATAATCCTTTCCACTAAGAGGAGTATATAAGTGATGGAAGAACCTCTGTAAGTTTCCTAAACATCCATAGGAGTTATAGTTCTTGGGTGCCTCAATGCAAACCCTCCTAGAATGTCTGGTCTTTCCACACTGGTAGAATTTCAACCAACATCATCCTGGAGCTGTAGGAGGTCTGGAATGACTCGGTTTTTGAGAAGTACCAGGACAATCATCACACTTTCATTTTCCTTTGATGGAACCAGTGCTACCACTAGGAGAAAATGAACTCCTTCCAACCTTGAATTTCCATTCAAGTCCATCTCAACAATCATCGCCTTATCCATAAAATCATTATACACAGGAATCTTCAGTAAGAAAACCTAAGAATGGATATCTGATCAATGTACCAACTCGAACCATCGAGACTTCATCCTCTCATTAGATATTATATTAGGTGTAAACTAAATTAGTTCAGAAAAAGCGATATGAAAAATCAGTCACGGTTTTTTCAGCCTTCTCAATCTTGAAAAACACTATATCCATGGCTGACACCATTGACTCTAGATATAACTGATTGGTTAAAATAGCATTGAAGTCCTTACACCCTAATCCCTCTTGCTTCACTACCATCACCGTCATATCCCACCATCTCCTGCTCAGTATTTCCAGTACGAAGGTGGAAAACTTCACCATGATCACCTCTGGCATCTCTAAGAACTCGAACAGACATTAAATCTTTCCCAACCATTCTTAAACATTTTTAGTATCAGTGGATCCTTTGAATACTGGTGTCTTCTGGCGAAGAAACTTTTGAGAATGATTCTAAATAACATCCCCCTGAGGATCTACATCTAGATCCTGAGCGGGAACTGGAGGTGGTACATGTCCCAGAGCTTGGACAGTGCAAATAATCACCTCAACCAGATTCAGATCAATAACAGGATTTTCTTGTTGAGGTTTAGAAGTATCCTTTTCCTGTATCTGATTCACACATATTCTCGGAGGAAGGATCTTCATAATGTTAGCAGATAAAATTAAGACATTATATTAACACTCAAAATAATTATAAAGATAAAATATTATCAACAAAAGTGAAAAGATTTGGATTTCAACCTATCCAAATTTATATAGGAAAAATACTACAACTGATCTACAATAAGTATTTCCCTTAACACCCCTAATGACTTAAGGATCATTGTGGTGAGATCTATCTAGGCACTTAATCACAACTACCTTCAAAGTCCCGACAAGATCTCAAAAATCTATACTGACTTCAAGAAAAAGGATCAATATCCTGGATCTGATACCAATTTGTCACAAACTAGCTCAGGTACCCTGGTAACCCAATAACCGAGCCAGCCCTAACATGACCCTAAGGGAGTTCCCCATCCCCATTGGATGGTGACTAGAACCTGGAATTATACAACATACAAGTGGGAATTATTTTTCCACAATAATGTGAAAGACAAAGATAAAAGACAGTATGCATATAAATAAGAAAACTCCACTAGGAGTAAAAGTACCAGAATATAAAGACGGCACGAAATCCAAAGTAATAAAACCCAAATCACTAAATAGGGAAATAGCCTCAAGGTACATAAGGACACAACTCACCACATCCAAATCTCAACAGTTGGATCCACCTCCAAGAGAACTCTTTTGTTTGCTCGAGCCTATAAGAAGAAAGTCTACAAACACCTAAAGTCAAAAGTAGGGTGTGAGCCTAAGCCTGGTAGGATACCAGCAAAGATTCCATAATAGATTCCAAATATAGTTTAACCAAATAAAAGCTTTCAATTTTTAAAATAAATAGGTTTGGAAATTCAAAAACATATTTAAACAATACCTACTAAAAAGTATCAATATGATAGAAAATTCATTTAAAGCACATGATTTACTTTATAAGTGTTAGAATAATTCTATAAAAATGAATTAAGTAAATTATTAATATAAAATAGTTTATATAAATTCAGAAGGCATGTAAAGTAGTAAAAACAACATTGGGATACATTTATATCTCAAATATAAATAAATAAGCGAGCAACATGGTTGTAGCATAGAGTGTAACCATCACCAAGTACATGACGTGTACTTAAGGTACATAGTGTGTACTTGTTCTGCAGTCTGTAGTAAACACAAAAAAATCACATAAAATGGTTTTTAACTAAGGGGGAAATTAGAAAAGTTGTAAAATTACATGATCAAGGTAACTAGATGTTACAACCTCCCCACCATAAAAACTTTATATCCCTAAAAATTACTTTCAAGAAACAGGAGGAGCATGAAGTAACCCTTTATAAGGTGGTATGGATACCTCTCCCATCAGGAGGCCTTTTCCTAGGGGATGCCTAAAGTCCAGAGCCCATAGAAATAAATATCGTGCAGGCTAGGCCTATATAAAAAAATATCAGGATCGTGAGATATATTGGGCCATTACAAATGGTATTAGAGCCAGTGTCCATTTTTTGTGATAGTGAGGACATTAGGCCCTTCTAGGAGGGGTGGATTATGGATATCCCGCATCGAAGGAGGAGGAGCATGAAAAACCCATTTATAAGGTGGTGTGGATACCTATCCCATCATGAGGCCTTTTCCTGGGGGATTCCTAAATCATAGAGACCAGGGAAAGAAAAACTGTGCGAGCTAGGCCTAAAGAAATTAATATCATGATTGTGGGCTGGACTGGGAAATTAAAAAAATACCTCATATAATACATTTCAAAACTATAATTTAACGAGATCATCACAATCATAAAAAATCGTAGATGTAATTCCATGGAGTCGAACTATCTCTAGAACATAAAGGCATCCCATGCACTCTACTAAAATTTTCTATTATATATCTAGGAAGTGGGTCAACTTGGTGAGTTTATAAAAGATCACCTAAATGGAATTATTTCCCTTGGATTTATGTGGTATTCCTATCATGAATTAAATAGATATCACATCCCACTTTTATTTTGGAACCTCAAGGGTTTGATTTAAACCTACTGGAACTTGGTGCTCATCCTTCACTTGCTGATAATTAAGGCATCAAGAGATAAACTCTACAACTCCTTTATTCATACCTAACCACTAAAACTTACATTGGAGGTCTCAGTATATTTTTTTTACACTTATAAGTACCATAAAATGGGATGTATGAAACTCTATTAGAACCTCCTCTTACAATTTCATCGGTACCATCATGAATCTTTTGAAAAGAATCACATGTTCCCCTCCTTTATAAAACCCATTCAGAGCATGACCTTTGGATATCTAAGCACATAGAGTCTCACAGTCAGTATCCCTAAGTTGTGTCTCCTTGACTCACTGTAAGAGTTGTGGGATGACAACCATATACTAGAGGTAAGCTGGTCCATCTCCATCGATAATATATAATTGTAAAAAGAATAACTACACCAACACCTCATTCAAGAAACTACAAACTATATCTAATTCTAAGTAAATCTACCACCATATTCCCCTTCCAATAAGTATAGAAAATCTCAATGTCAAAGTCCTAGAGGAGCTCTATATATCGCCTCTATCTCAATTTGATATCCTTTTGAGAGAAGATATACTTGATACTTTTATGGTCACAGTAGATGATAAACAACTCCCCATCAGGTAGTGTTTCTACATCTTCAAAGAGAATACTACTGCTACTAACTGAAGATAATGGATCGTTTAGTTCTTATCATGTGTTATTAACTAGCATAAAACAATGGAAATTTCATGCCTCTGCATTAGTACACAACCAAGACCAGTTCTTGTTGAACCGCAGAATACTATGTACTAAACACCCTCCTTCGGCAATTTCAAGATCAAATCACTCATCAAACTCTACCTCAACTACTGAAAAGAATGTTGGCGCTTCTCTGTCCACACGAAAGGCTTCCCCTTTTAAGTCAAATATGTCATGGGTGGTGATATCCTATATAAATTAGGTATGAATCTATTATAATATCCCATCAACCTAAAGAAGCTCCTCACCTTCATCATTCTTTTAGGTGTCTCCCATGATAACACCGCCTCGACCTTGGTTAGGTCTACTTCCACTCCATCTTCTAAGATAACATGTCCCATAAAGTGTATTGAATAAATCCAGAATTGAAATTTTGAGATACTTCTATAAATATTGTTCTCTCATAGTACATAAAGAACTATCCTTAAGTGTCTCTTGTGTTCCTCCTTATACTCCGAGTACACTTGGATATCATCGATGAAGACCACCAATAACTAGTCTATGTAAGGCTAAAAGATCTGGTTCATGATTCCCATGAAAACTACTAGGGATTTCATCATGCCGAAGGGCATCACCAAGTATTCATAGTCACTATAACGATATCTAAGGGTTGTCTTTGGTATATCCTCATCCCATACTCACAGTTGGTGATAGCTTGATCTGAGGTTAACCTTCAAGAATCATCATTCAACTATTAACTAGTCAAAAGTGCATCAGTCCCTAGTAGTGGATACTTGTACTTCACGATCATCTCGTTCAAGCACCGTTAGTCCACACTTAACCTCAATCTCCCATATTCCATTCTATCAAACAAAATTGGGGTTGTCCATGGTGAAACACTAGGTCTCACGAAGCTCTTCCTCTAAAATTTCTCTAACTGCACCATCAGCTCACAAAGCTCTATGAGATCCATCTAATATTCCATTGTAGATATCGGTGTCATTATAGGGTGTAGATCAAGGAAAAATTATATCTCTCTATGGGGAGGTAAACCTAGAACATCTTTAGGAAATACTTTCTCATACTCTGCCACCACTATAGGAAGCTAGAAACTCACAACATTCACTTAACAAATGGTTACTCTAGCCAACTAATGAGTAATTGTTTTACCCTCCCATGAATGATTACATCTTGTTATTCCTAGGTTTCCTTTTCACCAACAACATCAAGCTTCTTTCCATCACTTTGAACACACCTCATTCGTCTCCAAAAATAGTCAGTATGGGAATGGACTATAAAAAACCAATCCATACCAAGAATGACATCATAAGGCCTCGACACTACTACCAAGAGGTTCCAACCAAAACTATTGCCTACAAGGGTCAGGTCACACTATCTGCATAGGTATGTGATCATTGAGTCTTATTTGATAGGTGTCTCCAAGGATAATGGTTGAGTCAATAGCTCACCCAAAATATATAAGTCTCATACAAGGTATGTGGCAAGAGATTAATGACTACAACATGTGTCTATCAATACTAAAACTAAAGTATAAAAGATACATATCATATCTCGAATCATTCCAAGAGCCACTAGGTCATAAGCCTTGAGCACATGCAGTTGTCCCCACCCTTATCCTAGAGCTCCCTGAGCCTAGTGTAGACTACTTGGGGTAGTGGTGGTAATAGGTTTAAATGTCAACCACACCCTTCTACTCTCCCTAAACCTCTTCCAAATTTTCCACCCTATAGATTTTCCTGCTTCTGTCAATGTCTCTGCCTTGATGGTCCATCTACTATCTCCCTATCAACAGTACGGTGGGTTAGACAATCTTGAGCGAGATGTCCCCATGGATCACATGAATATAATATACTCTATATAGTATTAATTAACCCACCCTATGAGCCTTGAAATATATATCCTCTATCCTGGGACCTCCTCCTGAAACTTTTCTCGCATCCTGGTCCCTAAGACTGATGTCAGTTCCCTGCTATCGAGGTCTCTGCTCCTTCTTTCCCACTATTGACCATCATCGATTGTATCTACTTAGCTAAGAAGCCTTCAATCGCCAAATCATTCTCAATAACCCCAAAATAAGTAGGAATTCGCATAGGGTCAACAGTAGATCAAATTTCTCTATTCATACCATGCTCGATGTTATGAGACCTGAAGTATTAATCTCGAAACATATCCATAGAGTATATGTAAAGGTTGGTAAACCTTTATGAATAATCATCTACTGACATATTTCCCTATTGGAGTAGAAGAATATCTTGGATACACACATCCCTCAGCAAGGATAGTGATAAATCTTCTCTAAATATGTTCTTGAACTCTATCCTTAAAAGAGATGCCTCGTTGTAAGTCTCGGTAACCAAACTCCTCCATCGTCCTACTGATCCATGAAGAAGTCTTTCCATCAAGACCACCATATAATATAATAGTGTCCAGACTAGACGAAATATATGGGTCACCGCCTCAATCCATTCCTCAACCGCTTATTAGTTGGGCTCACCTCATAACCAAAGGGGTCTCGGCCACTAAAACTCGGGAAGTGTTCTTAGCTTGCGCACCTCTTCCACTAGTACTATGGGTATCATGTGCTTCTATACAAGTGGTGGTATGGCTAGTGCACCACCTATAGATAACATCTCTAGAACTGGTCCCTATATCGAAGCTTCTTTATTTAGGGGTCCATCCTTATAATCAAGCTGTTGAATCCTAGATGGTATGTTTCATGGAAGTATCCTATAAGAAAACATGATGTACCACTATCAATGATTATATATGGAGAGATTAATCAAGAAGTACATGGAAATCAAAACCCATCCCTATATGATTCATGTACCATTATTTCCCCTACGACCATTGTTCTCATGTATTGAATCGAAAAATGGGTTATCAGAGTCCTGGTGTATGAATACATCAGTCGCCACACAAAAAGTGGACTCCCTGTCATGAAAACCGAGCTTGAAACACTTAACACTATTTCCCCAAACCAATATCACAGACTCCATGTCCTAAAGTATAATCGACCACCTCTGGTACCACTCTGTCATGACCCATCCCAGTGGGGCTTGTGTTATGACTCCCCAATCTCACCTATAATAGGTCAGGGGTTGGTGACAAGCACCAAGTAGGCATAACACTAACATGGGAGGAATCTTCTATGTACCTGTACACACGCACAGATCTCCAAGCTCAAAAAAATTGAAACGTAAAAACCCCTAAGTAACCAATGCATGTATAAAAACATATTTCATAACTAGATTATGACAGGAAGAAAAAAAACGTAAATAGGTCCAAACATAATACCACCACACAGTGTCTGTTAACACAAGTACAACATGTAAGAGAAAGGTACTAGGACTGTTTTATAAAAGTTGTAGGAACACACCATGGTCTATCTAGACTCACTAAGAACTCTTTGGTCCTGATTTGCCGAGGTCTAAATAAAAAAGTTTGATCATCTGCACAAGACATGACACTTGTGGGTATAGATAATCTAGGGTTGAGTATAATAATACTCAGTAGGACACCCCCGAAAACACAAAGCAATATAACAAAGAAAGCACAGTCATATCTACATAGGTATATGTTCAAAAAACCTATAAAAAGAATTTCCAGATATACTCAATCCAAGAAACAAATTCTAGATATATGCCACAACCATTGTATGTTATCACTAGAATTCTGGCTCGAAGATTCCACAAATCACTCATCTTGAAGGACACACTCCTGAGTCCGATAGAACTAATGTTGTCTGTCTGAGAGGTACTACTCATCAGGTATGGTCATGAGAGAGATACACTGGTAAATCTAAAGAGAATACATTATACATATGAGGATCACAGTAAGGTACATGGGCTGATATCAACAACTCAATATGGATTTAACCCTACTAAGTAGAGGGTCGACGTCTGTATAGTTTTGGTCATGTTGATACCAAGAACTCCACCTAGGTCATGAAGATGAGTAGAGGATCCCACTCTAGGCCTCTCGAGGGGGGATTCCATCAAATCTATCTAGGAAGTCCGGTTGAAGGGATAGTAGTCCTAAGAGTAAGTAATGATTCATACCAACCTTATGGGAAACAATAAGGGGAACGTACCCTTACGAAACTTGTCCAATATACAGAGTACAAGAGATTTAATCCATTTAGAAAGGGGTATATGACATGTAGTAAGGGAACAAGTCATGTCCCTTGACCCCAGTTACTATCCGTGTAAAATGGAATGTGTTATTCAACCTGTTTCATGTAGAAGAATAGTAAATAGTCTGTAGAGTTCTTACACTCCTTGTCCCTATATCTGGGGTCTGCCCACATACTCTGAGCATGTGCCAGTACAGCGAATCATCCCATCTACCAATACATAGGGTATCCTATGTACTTGGTCCAAGAAATGTCATGTGGGGAATTTCATGCTGTATCTGCAACCTGTGTACTCCAACCCATGTTTTTTTACTCCTTTAGATACACATCGAGTCTTTAAAAGGGGTATAAACACCATGTAGTCAAGGACTACACGATGTGTGTATCAGGTTTTTCTAGATTATTCCACCCCTCACTTATGCTAGTCAATCTTACAACATCTGTTCTAGTGTTTGGTTTTCCATGAGACTATAGATCTGAGGTTGTTCAGTTAGGACAACACTTAATTGGTAAGATTCGGTCCTTCAATCCACTTGGAAAACAAAATCATTATCATTATTCATTATGCATCGAAGAATACGAAATTGGTACCAACTGTTGTTCAATCTATCTCTGTAACCACTATCGCACCTTCATCGAGTCATAAAGATGATGGATTTATGATTTTGTATTATTGCGTAAATAATTGAATGTGTAGTGATTGATTTTTTAAAGGTTTGTTGAAACGAGGGGAAGAAATAAGAACCCAATGAAGAAAATTGGAATTGGGGGAGAAAATCGCACACCAAATCGAGAGGGAAGAACCTCATTCAATGTTTGTTTAGATCTTGGTTCATAACCTTTATAATGATAAATGAATCCAATAAATCTCAAGATCAAAATCCTAAAAAATCCTACAAAATAACCCATCATGAAATACTATCAAATCACAGAGGCTCCACCCCATGGTCGGTTATGTACACCATAAGAAGATGTAAAGATCTCCTGAGGAGAAACATTCAGATTACACATACATGGAGAGAGGGGAATAAAGTTGCAGAATACCTTGATTCAATTGCTATCCCTAGTTTTGTTGTCACCTGCCTTCATAATGTCTCCTGCTTGAAGCCTGAGGGTGTGAACCAATTTGTTGGGATGCCCTTGGTCTTCACTATTTTAGACCCCCTAGTCCATGAGTTTCTTTCTTCCTAGGATCTTTCGTATCTTGTTTTATCTCCATTGAATAAATATATAATTATGATGATTATATGTTCCTTAATTCATCCTCATTCATCATGGAAATTCAAGATCGGGTAATAAAAAAACAGAAAACACACCCTAACTCAATTAGGATTGGTCACATATGAATAATAATTGTTGCATCATCAGTGTTGGCAAGATACTTCAAGATTAGTGTACGTTGATCATAGATCTATGATTTCTTCACCATTTTCTCAAGAGAATTATTCAAATATTCTCTCTGGTGGCTCTCTAAAGAATAAAAGATTATGAGGCTAATAATGGATCTCAACATAAGGATATATATAAATAGGATTTGGTCTCTGTGTCAAAACATATTTTTAAAATAATTTTATTAAATTATATTATTTGTTTCACACCTGCGATAACTTTTTCACAAATGAACCACGCTAACCAATGTTAGGTCATTCCTAGGGTAAGGATTCCATTTTAAAATCAACAGGGCCCTTATATTTCAAAATTGGGAAACTTTTTAAAATTTATTCCACTTTTTTAGGAAAACCACTCACGCGTGATATTTAATATTTTAATATTTTTCCAGAATTTATTCAAGGAATATAGGGCCTTAAAATTGTATGTTGTCAGCTCATAGTCTCAAAATTAATCCATATATTATTTAAAAAAAATACATAGAAAATATGGTACATTACATAGAGGTTTTGGGATTTCCTCTTGACGCTCCATCAGTGTTGCATTTGACCCAACCCAAAAATAGAGGTATCCAAGTAACTTCCAAGGTTCTAGAATGAGAATAATATTTAAATATAATATCAAAATTCTTAAGGATAGTGAAATCATGAATTGAGTTATCTCAATACCCATTTTGGATGACATTTTAATTTTTCATAATAGAAAGAATATTCTCCAAGGCCGATTTCATATTGAAGGTTGTGCCACTAAGAACTATCTTGTTTACATTAGTCTAGATAGTATGGATAACTTCCAGAAAATCTATAAATAAGAGATGACTAAGATAATCTGAAAGAAACTACTCAATGAAAGAAAGAAGGTGTGCCAAAATGTTTGTTGTACAGGGGATTCTGGTTTCAAAAAAATCAGCAGTAGTAGTCCAAAGAGTAGTGGTTGTGATATAGCTAATAAAAATGATCAATTTCCTATATATGCTGGTTTTAAAGATCACATATTGAACATATATTAATTCAAGAACCCTACAAGAAATAATCATTGGGAATCTTATAGTAAATAATACTCTAAGAAAGTGAGGATCTGGAAGGAGATATCCATCCTTCATTTAGATCCTTATGCCATCTATTAATCTTCCCTTGAAACACTTTACAATATAAATAATTTTTAGAGAGTTCCCCATTGTATATAGGTTACCAAATAAATAAATCATCACCATGAATATATTCATAATTCATAACTTCATATTTAAATTCAATAGGAAGAAAGTCTAAAGAATACTCTATTTATTCCTTGATTGACATAATTGTATCTACTAATGAGTCAAAAGAATAAATCATATCAAGAAGTGGTATGCATGTCTATTTATCTAACCATAAATTCAATGATGGATTATTGTTGTCCAACCAATGAGTTTTCACTAAAATAGTAGAGAAAAAATTATTAAGAGTAGGATAAATGGAAGAATCCACATAATTTAAGTTCCTAGATTTTAGCCTGAATATGAACCGGGATATAAAAAAATATCCTCTCACTTTTCATTAATAATCCTCCACATTAGATTTTCATGAAAAGATTCATTAAATTTACAAAGATTATTTGTTCCAAGACCACCAAAATCTATTGGTTAAAACATTGTTTCCATGATACAATTGCAAGTCTCCTCTAGAGGATACTTCCACTCCAGAAAAAAATAGAGGTATTGATGCTCTTGATAAGAGAAGTTGGCCATTTTTATATGACGAAATAATAGAAAAAGTTTGAAATAATAATAGAAATAACAAGGTAATTCTACCTACCATTGAGATAATATTTCCTTTACAGGAGTCCAACTAATTTCTTACCTGAATCACAATATAAAAAAAATTATGGAATGAGGTTTTCCCCAGAACATAGGGATACCAAGGTTGGTAAAAGGGGAAACAAAATATCTAATTATCATTTCACTGATGATATAAACTTTCCAATAATAAGGGATATTTTTTACAAAGTATTGTAAATATTCATTCCAACTGAATTCTTACCTTAAGACTCAATAATAATTAATAAGATAATATTTTATGTTTTTGATATTTTTTTATCACCTTGATTGAAGGGAATAGTGTCATAAGCATAAAGTGAATGAGTAGGGGAATTAAGACCCTTGGTATCTCTGATAGATTTAATTTTTTAAAATTTTCCATGTTGAGAAGGATTATACCTAAATAATATTTAGCAATAGAGAAAATGATGGCTGAGAGATAATCACCTTGTCTAAAACATCTAGAGTAGGTGAAATATCTGTTAGGAGATCCATTGATGAGGACTAAGATATGTTTGAAGCCCATGAGATTTTGATCCCATTTAATAAAGATATTATCAAATCCAAAATTACTTAATATTGTTCAAATCAATCCCTAGTCCAAAGTATCAAAGGATTTTTTTTCCATCAATATTAATTGAAATGTTTCCTCCTTTGAAACTTTTTCTAAGAATATCAATGCATTAAAAAGCAGTAATAATTCAATCATTAATATTTATATATTTTATAAAAAAAATGGTTAGGAGAAACAAAATTTTTTTCATTATAAGAAATCCCATTTGAAATAATTTTTCTAATAATTTTTCAAATTGTGTTGACAAGGGACATTGGTCTAAAAAGATGAATCTAATTTTCATTCTACAGATTTGGAATTAGAGAAAGGAACATAGTGTTAATGACCTAAGTCAACTAACCACCCTTGAAAAATTATTTAAAATCCTAAAAACATCACAATGAATAATCTTCCAATATGATTGAAAGTAAGAGTTTATAAAACCATATGGGCTAGGAGAGCCACTATGATTAAGACCAAAAAAAGCATCTTTGATCTCAAAATTAGGAGGAAGAGCAATAAATCCTGAATTATCCTCCTTAGAGACAAACCTTGGGATAATATCCTTCATAAAATCAAGATAAGTGTTGGGACCATCAAAGTGGTTCTTGTAGAAAGAGACAATATGGGCATCCATATCCTCTATTTTCTCAAGAAACATTCCATTTTCATTAAGAATATCTATAGTCCTATTGAGCATTCAGACTCTTTGAAATGTTTTAAAAAACATGGTATTTTTCCCCCTATAATCCATTTCACTTTAAAATATTATATTTTCATACATCTTATGAGATTAAAATGAGTATTAAGATCCTAAATAGACACATTATCTTACTGAATACCATTGGAAAAATTAGAACTAGTGTCATTCTCTTTAATGGCATGAAACCTAGATTCAAGATGTACAATATTTTCCTCAAGGTAGATAAATCTTTCTAGACTCCAAATTTTAATTTTTTTTAATCACTTTAAGATTAATCACATTGGAAAATAAATCATTATGATTATTTACATAATTACATGTATCTTGTACCACTCATTTACACTCAGTATTCAAAATATAAGCATTATTAAATCTGAATGGAAAGGAGGGGTTTGATCCCTCTATTGACAGGACTTGTCAAAATCATATGAGGATTTCTGTTCTATATTGACAAATTGGAGTAAGAAATGGAGTCCCAAATTTCAAGGGATACATCATTAAAAAAATACCTATCGTGTTTTCTAGACAACACTTTGTTGAGGTGATTCTTATACCAAGTAAATTTAGCACCAACCAGATTGACTTTATGTAGATTATTGTTTTCAATACATGTTCAAAATTACCTGGTAGGAGTAAAGGAGTTGATCATACCTAAACTATCATCAGGATTAATAATTTCATTGAAGTCCCAAATGATTATCCAAGGGTCATTCATAATACAAATTAGAGCTTTAATTTTCAATTATAACTCTTTTATTTCCTAATATCCATTGAAAGCATATATAATGGATCTGAATTTTGATCTTACCATACAATTTTAAATTACATTGACCATATACTCTATGGAATTTATGGATGATATCCCATACAATATTGAGTGATATAAAACCCAATGCCTTTTTATATCATTTCTAAATTTATTAGTGCTTATCTGATGAAATCCCATCCTATCATGAGAATAAATCTTCTCAGAAAAAAACATCTTCACATCTGAAATACCTAAAATATTAGGCTTATTCTAAGTAATAAAAATATGAATAGATCTATTTGTTTTAGGGTTGTCTAGGACATGATACTTATAGTACATGATCCTAATTTAAAATTGTGTTTGGGGCTAGGTCCCCCTTTTTCCTTCCCACTAGAGTGTTTCTTTCTTACTGATTCTCTGATTGTAACAGTTTTCTTCCCATATTTTTCTAAGTTTTCATGATTATCCCTATATGAGGTCGCTAAGTTAGAATATATTATATTCCATTTATGTTATAAATTTCACACACATTTGGTAAATGACCCTTATGTAGGTGTTCTTATATGTCTGATATGCCCACATTTTAATCACTCTTTCTAGATAAATGTGTGGGAACTACCTATTATTCATTCTGTTTATCTATGAAAGGTAGTATTTTTTTCATAGTAGTGTTTTCAAAAATAAGGACCTCACTAGTATTTATGGTATTCAACCCATCCCAAACTTCAAATACAATAGGTATACCAAAAATTCCACAATGAATCATTATTTTTAATTTTTATTTATCTTGTGAATCGTTGTTATCTTGAAAGAGATCATGGTTGATCACATATGATGAAAGGTTCCTAGAAAAATGAGAATTTCCTTTGATATTGGATTCACTAGATTTCATTGGTTTCCCTTTTGATGAAGCATCTAGTAGGAATTAAACATTTATAGAATCATCTAGACTGTCATAAATATTTTGGGACTACCCATATTTAAAGAGACCTATACCAGTTCCATCAATAAAATTCACTAGAATCCTTATTTATGTAACAACCATAAGTCCATAAAAAGATGTAAGAATAGATAGATGGATACTTCCAGGTATAGAGTGGGGTTTTTCAACCTTGGTTAGACTTATAGGATTCATGATTGTGTCTTAAATAGATTTCAATGGGTTACCTTTTAAAACATAAATTATTAGGCCATCATTATGATTAAGGATAGAGTAATTTTGACTTCTAGGTAATAAATGAGGTAGTACAGACTTTATATGACCTGAAGATTCCTTGAAAGATCCATAAACATATTTTTTTTGTTCCCATTTGATGCATCTTCAAGCATGTCTTCAACATGAGTAAGCATAAAAGGAAGGGGACTTCCAAACTTAGAATGGGGATTTCTAGGCATTGTGAGACCTTTATGGCCCATATTATATATTTTTTTAGCATCAATATGAGAATTAGAAACCTCCTTATGCTTTTCAAAAGTTCCGTTAATATTTTCATTACGTAAAGTGTTGATTAACATCTTGATATCTTGAGAAATTTCAAGATAAAATTCTTTATCCATAGTTTCTATAATTATATCCTCATCCAGAACACCCCCATTATGATATCCATATTATTGAAATGTGAGGGAGATTCATCCTCTTCCACAATAATGAAAGCCTAGGATTTCCCAATTTTAGGCTTTGAAGGTAGTTTGGCTATTTTTTCACCCATTTATCTAGATCATCCTTTCTTTTAGTTTGAATTTTTTCAATTTAAATATATTTAACTTTATCGTTCCTAGAGACCTCTTTACATGCACTTGGATTAGATAAATCTTTCACCTATTTTTGAATAATTCTACAATTTTTTATGGCATGTCTAACCATCCTGAAAATTCACAAAAGGTTGGGATATATTCATATTCAATCTTGACCATAGATTTTTTATCATTATCAATTACATTTATCAAATCATGGAGTAGTGTCTAAAATTTTTCATCAACTGGTACTCTTTCATATAGTCCCAACTACCCACTGAGAGTACGATTATCTATTTTCATAGTCACACAAATACAAGCAGAAAGTTCATTAAAAAATTTAGGATTCCAAAACATCCAATTTAAAAAATTCAATCTAACCTATATATGAGTAGTAAAATTCCTCTAATTGAAATGGTTGAAATTGATGTCTCATTCTGAGATCCTAAAAATTCAAAGTTTCTAATGAATGTTCCCAATATTCCATACTCAATCAAAATCATCTTGATGTACAATAAATATATGAAAGAATCCCCTTCTAATTAGAATCATCCTCCATTCATTTCCTCCCTATAAATGTGAAAGTATTGATTTTAGGTTAGTTTAATACCATGGTTTATCTCCCTTTGAGTGTGTGAAATTCTTGAGAATGTAAAATCTACATAAATCAAGCCTTTTTTGTAAGGCCTCTGGATCAGAAATAACTGTGAAACCTCCATAATCTAATTTCTTAAAAATATGTGGCATAAAAATTTCATCCTTGTATGATCAACTCCATGAAGCACTTTTGAAAAGGTAATTCCCTTGATCTTGAAAATCCATAAAGCTTTCCCAAAAATTAGGTTTTCAGAAGGATGCTTCTTTCTTTTTGAAGATTAATGAACCAAATCCCTGAAAGAATTATCCCAATATATATGAAATTATTCCATGACCCAAGATATTATATCGAGGAAGAATCGTCACCAATTTTGTACAATATGAATAGGAAGATTCACAGGGGGATTATTCTTTGTGAGAACAAGAGTGATAGCTATCTACATCACCACCAGGGTTGTTTTATGAAATTATTTGTATATGAATATGAATTATAAATTTATAAAGCCTTTTCATAATACCAGATATTTATTTTATAAATGAATTTAAAATTATAAAAAAAAAATTGGTTTATTTATAAACACATATTATGCATTATAGAATTTAAGTAATATTTTTGGAAAACAATGTTTTGAATACATTATACATTTCATATTTTAAATCAATTATAATGAATTTAAAAATAATAATTTAAAATATATTTAAAATTTAGAATCATTATATCAAAATTATATAATATGTAACATTTTTTTTGGTCCTAAATGATAAATTTATTAGGTAAAAATGAGTTACAGTGGTGAAAACCAAAATAATAAAAATGAGTAACCTAAGTGCTAAAGGGGTAAACATATAAAAAACATGTTTCAACTAAGTGTTTTAGGTTTTCATCAACATTATATCTTATCTTATTTATTATTTCTTAATTTTGGATCCATTTTCCTTGAGTATTACTTTCCATTATTGAAATTGTTTGGGTATTTACAAAATTATTACTCATTTTCAATTATAAAAGGGGCTCTCCTTTATTCACTTAAACTCACCAAAAAACCCTTATTTTGGACCCCAAATATGAAAAAACCTCTACTAAAAACTCATATCCATATTAATTATGTTTTTTTCTATTATAAAACCATCCCTCAAAGGTTTAAACCCCTTCTCAAAGGAGATAACCCAAGTAGTGAGGTATAGATTTATAACCGCTTCTTCCTCTTTTATTTTTCCATGTTCATTTCTTATTTCACAATTTTATGTTTAATATATCAAAATTTAAACATAAATATAATTATTATAATTTTATTTTATCATAATTATGTTTCAATCTTTAACCACCCTTCCCTTTTTTCCCTAACAAAATCTAAGATGACATTTGTGTGTTCGTGAACTACCGCCTCCAAAAAACATCATCTCTCATTTTACTTAACTGTCATACAAGGATGAACCTAATATTGAATTTAATAAATAATTATTATATTTATAACATATTTTAAATTCTTAAATTATAATAAATATTATTCATTTCTCCCATTATAAGGAAAACAAAATCGTCAACTATGCATACATGTGGACTACCGCCTCCATCGGACGATTGAAATATGTTTTCATTTTCTTCACCACCTTGCACAGATTGTAATAAGAATGGGTTTAATAGATAAATATTATTTTTATGACATCAATAAGTTTATGTTATGATAAATTTAAGAACTTATTAATGATATTATTGGAAAACAAATATCGTAAATTCAATCATTTAAAACAATCATACTAAGAGGAAAATATTTAATACAAATTATGTAATATTTTCATATCCATTACTTATTATTATAAATACATTATAATTACGATATATTGAATTATTAAACACTAAATTATATCATTATTCTACTATTTTAATGATATTCCAACTAAATCACATCTTAATCATAAATAATCATGGTATGATCATGTTTGGGTCGATTTGACTGCCTACATGAACAATGATAGGAAATTATATTATGGATGATTATAAAAAATTATTTAATAATATAATATGATATAAATATTTAAATAATTATATTTTCGTTCATGAATATATGCATCAATATTTAACTCGTTGATTAAGAAAACAACTTTCATAGGTTAAAAATCACCAAAAATGTTTGTTGACGATTTTATCTTCTATGATAAAGATTAATGTGATCATGAATGGAAATTTAAACATTATAAATCCTTATCATTCTTACATTTAAATACATTTAGAAATATTTTAACAATAAAATTTTATCTAATAATTAATAACAAAACTGATATTATGAAACTAGTTCAAAATAATCAAATATACCCACACCCGGCATCGAAAATATGTAATAATTAACTAATATTAATTTAGATAATAATTATAAATGAAATTTATAAAAGGTTACATATAATAAAATGGTTCTTAAATAGGTGATTAAAATATTTATGTTTTTTATATAGGATCTTAGATTTCATTCTACTGTGCGGGGAAACATGGTAAGGGGTTTTTTGTCTCAAATTTAATTTCTTAAGACTTATTTCTTAATGTTCACCTGATACATTTAATATGGTATTTTTACAGCCTAATTATATTATTGTACCATATTCATGGGGTTTTTAGAGAAATATCATGTACTTTATTTAAATATCCATTGATATAAAAGATAACCAACATGAAAGTGGTTTTGATCAAAATATTTACTCAAACCATAAGGGTTTCACTGCCAATCTTATTTCCAAATCAAGATTTTTTTTGATAGATAATGAATCTTGGTAATTTTTATTCTTTGAAAATCCCATAATTTTATTTAATTATACATGTCAAAAATGGTTAGGGTGAATTTTGGGGGTTTTGTATGAAATTCTTGAATTTTTTATGAACAGTGAAATACGGTAAATAACTGTATATACAAATTATGAGTTAAATACACTATTTATGACATCATGAGTGATGTAAGTCCACTTGGTTAGAAACTCAAATTCACTTATCATTATTAGGGGTCACAAGAAACAACACTATTGGTTGTCTTGAGGGAAATTATAAAATAATGAGTAAAATATTCAAAATTCACTCCTCTCCACTATAAAAAAACCCCATCACTCTCTCTTCTCTTCACTCCTCTAAGACATGAAGCTCCTAAAAGTTATAACCAAATACCCTTCCCTAGTAACTACCCATGTCAAATAATCTCTTTATCTTTAAAAAAATACCAAAACCCCTTACCTTAAAGAGATTCTCATGGAGGTGGATTCAAGAGGTAAATTCACATTTTATTCCTTTCATTTTCATTCCAAGTTCCTTTAAATTGTTATCCTATACTCACATCCTCAGTAAAAATAACCATGATAACTCTAGAATAATATATATACTATAATTATATCATGTGAATGTAATAACCATAATAAATATTCTTACTCTCTCCCTTTTATTTTATAAACGAAATTATTGTCCTTGATGTTTCAATTTACAACCTTTGTGGACGACGAAGTTTCGTTCTTAAATTTCTACTTCATTATAGGTCATGAAACCATTTTTATGGTTTAAAAATACTATAATATATGTATTTTAACCTATTTATTATTCATGAACTAGTATACATACATATTATTAAATTATATGACCAAACTATTTCCTAATAATCATAATACCACTGAAATAATCTAAGTGAATGGCATTAATATTTCATCTAATGATTCATCCTAGTTCCATGTAACTAAATGATATAAATGTAAATTTATGTTCATAAATAATATTTAAATTTAATTCTGGAGATTTAAATCCATTTCACATGAACTCTATTACATAAAAACAAGTGAACTGATTATGAAAATCAAGAAAATGAACACTCTGGAACAACAGAATTCAATCTTATAACTCATAAATAAAGGCATAATGAACTTAATAAGGTCATGATAAACTAAAAAATATCTAATATTTTATTAATTAAGTTACTAATAAGTCTAATTTTATATTAAATTACCTTAATTTCAAGATCGGAACACATTTGGACTTAAGGTAAGGGGTTTTCACCCGAACCTCCATTTTCATTCGGGTTACTTTTATTATCTACTTACCTAAATTAAATTATTATTAATTCATATTTACTCATCATAATTTTAGTTTTAATTATTTATATATGTTTCCAAACCATAATAAATCCTTATTTTATGGGGAGTTACACATTTTAAAAAGAACATTAAAAATTATTTCCAAAATACAAGCCTGATTTAAGCGAATTTCTCAAATTATTACCTATTTTCAAGTGCACTATATAATCTATTTTGGGAAATAATTATATTTATAAAATCAATAATTTTATTTTGAAAATACTATCTTAATTAACTTATGATTTTATACAAATACTTTTCCAAAATAACTCTTTATTTCAAAATAAAAGAGTATTTATCTCAAGAATTACTCAATGATTTCATAAGAGTATTTTAATCTATTTCAACACTCTTAGTGATTATTATGTATTATTTTGATTAATAATTTAGGATATCATCTACCATATTTAATTTTATTGTTTGTGACTAGTTTGATTGGGTATGTTATATCCTAAAACCATTCACCAATTTACTCTAAATGGTTAGTGTTTAAGCTTAATGTTCGGGGAAAGTTAATTACATTTCATATGTTAGTTTCAATATGAATGTATATGTTGTTTATGTTTATCCCCAATAATATGAGGAATGAATTGGAATTATTATGTGATATTTGGGGCCCTATATTTCCCCTATATTCATCGGTAGTTCTCTTGATACAAATATACATGGACTTGACTGAGGCCTTTCCAATTTTGAGATATGGTTTTGGTCGAGGCCTTAATCATTTTTAGAAGTCTTGGCCAAGGCCTTGATGGTATGTTTCAGAATTTCTTTCATATGTACATCCCTCATTATGAAGATATTAATTGAAAGTTCCTGTGGTAATTCAATTAGTAGAATAACCATGATTATGTTTTAATGTGGCATTATTTACTCAGCTTATATTCCTACCATAATGTGTTCAAGTTTATTATTTGTAAAGGAATGTTTTTTAAATTATTCACCATGCCTAATGTTTATTTTTATGTTATATTCCATTTTATTTCTTGCTCTTACTGGGCATTTAATCTCACCCCATTCTTATGTTTCATTTTCCCAGGATATTAAGAAGTAAGTTAAGATTGACTTGTAGGAATAATCTTAGAGGCATGAATGTTTCTAATGGAATAAATTAGTGTCATTTTTTCTTTCAAGATGTAATGTTGAACATGTATATATATCTCGTTTCAAAAATCTACTAAACTATTCATTACTTCAAGATATGAATTTCTTGTAATCATTCCAATTTAATGAAATAAGGCACCAACTACAGGAAATTGGGGTCGGGTCTTTACAGTTGGTATCAAAGAATGTTTAGTAGACAACATGAAAACTATATTTAGAAAACATAGATTAGGAAAAAATCCCTAATATATTGTTTGAGGATAAGCATACATGTAACAACCCTAACTTTTGAATAATATTTTTTTCTTGAATTTTTGTATTATTTTATTTTATACTCAATAAAACTATATCCTTTCATTAATAAAGTGAGTATAATTAAAATAATAAAACTGGGTTTTAACTGTTATATGATCGTTGGTCAATATGACCATTGGAAACCAAATTCTTTATGTTATGATTATTGTTTATAAATACAAGTGATCATGGTTAATTAATACAGAAAGAAGAGTCTATGTCCTCATCCAGTAGACTCGGGCCATACGAAGCCCATCTGTTAGAGCTTGGGAAGGAGGTTGCATCAATGGTATTTTCTCTAGACTAAGCCCAAGATGAGCATCAACATGTAAATCTTGAACGGAATCGCCTAAGGGAAATGTTCAAGTTGATATAAATCACCACTCAAGAAATTTTGTATGAGCCCCCCCCCCCCCCCCACCCCAATATTCTATCACCATAGAACACCTTATACTTAGGTCCTATACAGGTGTTATACGGGGATATGTAACAAGGAATTAGTTATTTGTGTAATTCTTTTGTATAAATAAAAATTGTTATTTATTCTTATTGTAAAATTTGTGTATTTAAAATTTCTAGATAAATATAGGATGAATTTATATAATTACCATATTATTGATGAAATTTTGGAATAAAAGGTATTTTAAAATATTTTTTTATACTTTAAATAATTAATAATGTAAAATGATTTTCAAAAAAATGTTCTTCTACAGTTGTGATCGGTAAGAAATCTATAATCTAATAAGATCAACATAACTTTTAGTTAATAGTAATGTATGAATAATAATGTTACCCTTATGAATATTAATGCTACAAATGGAATGGTAACCTCACTTAAGAAGGTATAAATATAATTTAGGCATCTTTAATGGTTAACTGGTATAATAGAATAAGTAAATAACCGTTTTGGAAATTACTAGTTAAATATTAGTATTTTTTCTGGTAAATAGTGTTTTTACTTAAAAATTAAATACCTCATAATTAGAAAATTATTATCATAAAATGGAGTTAATTTTTGAATTAAAAGAATTGATGTTCGGTTATAATGAATTTATGATATTTTTATAAAATGTTTTGTTTTTTAGTGAATAGTAAAAATACAGTTTTGAGTTTCAGTGTGATTAATGACATCATTAATGATGTAATAATGATGTAATAATTTGGGTTGACTTGTGAGTAGTAATATATGTTATGAGATGTTCCAAGTGGACAATACCATGTGAAAATACCATGGTTTTGCAAATACCACCGATGAGGTGTCCCTTGAAAATTAATAAAATATTCCCTCACTTTTGCTATAAATATGAACTCATTCCTTCATTCCTTTCATTAAAATTTATTCATCAATGAAGCTCTAGATATTTACATCCCAAGGAGTCCTGCCAGGTTTCTATCAATCCCTTAAGGTCCCAACCTTCAAGCTTTCGAAGTTACTCTTCACGATAAGGGAACCTTTCACCCCTATCTTTTTAAGTCCTGACTTCCTTTATGTTATGTCTTCTAGTTTCCATATTATTATGTTGGGTTATGTTATTATATGTCCTTATTTCCTTCCATTTTATTTCCAAATAATTAGATACCTTTTCCACTCTCATAAACTTATTTTCTGAATTTTAAGTGACGTCATTAGGCTGCCGAATTTTTCATAAAAGAAATCGCATCTTCTATTTTCTTTTAAGTTTCCTTTTCATGTGGTATGACTTTAAAATATCCATACCATTAACTTATTTATATTATATCCCTATACTATATTATGAATTATTTCTGAGTAAGTGACCCTTTTCCCCTCTCTTTTTAATGTTTACTAAAATCATGTTATGTATCCATTATGCTGCAGAATTTTCGTCTCAAAATATCTCTATTTTTATCAAGAAATTATCTTATTTTATTTATGTGAATAACAAATATATTTTCATTTAAATAGGTATTAATAAATACATAAAATTGATATAATTGATTCTGGAATTTACATACATATAACCCTCACTTCCTTTCTATGGGTTATAAATGGCATAATGATCTTATTTTTAAGCACTTTTTAAACATAATGATTTCGAAATCAAACCCATTTCTTTTATTCTATTTGGGTTATTTATGAAATTTTTTATTATGATCTATTTGTATCACATGAAAATAAATATATATTAAGGGTTCACCCTGGTAAAGAATTTAATCTCTAGTAATGACAAGTTTCACAATACCTTGGTGAATAACCTTGGTAATTTTTATAACACCTTGGGGATGAACCTTGGTGATATGTTCATGAATGTATAAATTAAATTTTGTAGCCACATGTTCAATTTATGATTCATATTATTTTTATTATGATATTCCCCTTCTTCCATTTCTCATGTCTTTATTTTTTTTCATCAAGTTCTTATACATATCACAAGTAAACTGATTCCCTTGCTTTCCTTACTGGGCCATCTTCTCACCCTTTCCTTTGATGTATGTCTCCAGGTTATGAGATGAAGTGATTGTACTTAGAATGAACCTTTTATTAATACTTACAAGTATATTAGAAGAATGTTTAATGTTTTCATGTATATTGTTCTTGATTTCCAAGACACTGGACTTTAAAGATCATCTTTTTGTAAAATGTAATGAAAAGTTAAGTAATAAAAGGCGAGATTCCGTAGTTGGTATCAAATGATAGTTTAGTTATTTATGTAAATTGGGATATAAAAAATTTAGGAAGAACCCTATAGAAAAGTTTAAATATAGGAAAACTTCCTATTATTTTGGTGAAATATTAAGTTAGTGGTTTTTGAACAAATAAATCCCTATATGGATACAACCAAGTGGAGGTGGCTCTGGAACAGATGTACCTAGGAGTGAAAACTCTAACAAGGAGTTTCGGGCTTGACCTAAAGTATCCCGGTACATGACAATAGGCCTCGATTCACTCCTGGTTTGACACTCCTGGGGGATATGTTTGGTTAATCGCAAGCTTTTTATGAATCGTTATGAAGGATTTATAGAGAAATGTAATTGTTTAAGCATGAAGTTTTAAGATATAAAATCCTTTATAGTTAAATGATTAGTAAATGAAATAAGCTTCTAACTAAGGTTTTATTATTTAATAAAATGGTAGTAAATAGGAGGAACCATGCAAATGGTGACCACAATGGACTATGCATTGACGACCCTCCTATGGAAGATATAATGGAAACTTTCATGAGAATGATGAACCAACTGACTCAAGTTAGGGGAAATAACTTGAATCAAGCTGAGAGACTGATCTCACCATGAAGGGAACAACATTCTATTGAGTTCTTTATGTTTCAACGACCACCAACCTTCAGTGGATCTACCGACCCATTGATTATTGAACAGTGGATCAACACTATCGAGAAGATATTTTCTATTATCCACTATTTAGAACAAGAGAATGTCACCCTGGCTGTTTACCTCTTTGAGAGAGAAGTTGATCAGTGATGGGAGCTGATAAAAAACAAGATTCCAAGAGTGGAGGTGGAAGATATGGGGTGGTAAGAGTTTAGATGTATCTTATTTAGTAAGTATTTTCCTCTTTCTATGAGAAAAATAATGGAGAAGGAATTTCTCGAGCTGAAGCAGAAGGAAAATGAATCTTTTGGAAGCTACGAGATGAACTTCACAAGGCTTTCACATTACACCTCTAGCTTTTTCATGGATACAAATGGTAAGGTTGATAGATTATTTGGTGGATTAAGACCACATCTACAGATGAATCTATCCAACTGAGACTATGATAGTTATGAGGAGATCGTGCAAAGTGCGATGAATGTTGAACTAGATTTTGGTGAGATGCAGTGGTATCATAAATCCAATGAGAAGAATAGATTTATGGAGCTAAGATTAGGGAAGAGATTTGATCAGGGAAGAGGAGGAAAGAAAGTGAAATGTTCCACGTGAAATATGTGTGGGAAGAATCATTCAAGGAACTGCCTGCTTAGGAGTGGAAAGTGCTAAAAGTGTGGAAAAGATGGCCATATCGCACGAAATTGTCATATTGAGGTGAATATTCAAATCCCAAACACTAAAGACAAAGGGAAGATGGTGCAGGCCCTACCTGATGTCCAATGCTATAAGTGTGGACAACTTGGTCACTTTTCCAATCACTATCCAAATCTGAGGGAAGTGGAGGGGAACCACCATCAGCCTCAGTAAACGCCAAGGGAGAAAGGTCATGATTTTACTATCATGACGGATGAAGTTGAAGCACCAAATGATGTGGTGGAAGGTACTATTTTTGTTCTCTCAAAGCTATAAAGTACTTTTCTTGATTCTAGTTCTACGCATTCCTTTATTTCCTCTAATTTTTCAAGGAATTTAAAATCAACCCCTTAATTTCTTAAAGTAGAGTTATCATTCAAGACTCTTGGTGGGATTATCAAAGCATCGTCAGTGATTATAAACTCTAGTATTTACTTTAGTGAGAAGAATATTATTAAAAATCTAGTATTCATTCCCATGCTGGAATTTGACATTATACTAGGGATGGACTGGCTCTCAAATTATAATGCTAAGATCAAATACAGAAGTAAGAAAATATCAGTAGTCTTAAATGGAAAACCTACAGTTATCTTCTAAGGAGAGATATCTCATCCTGATCTTTTCCTAGAAGAACCTCCTATATCCTAATTTATGGAGTTGATTGGTGAAGAAGTGGAAGGAAATGAGAGTATAAGGATAGAAAATTTCCTAATCATATAGGAATATATTGACATATTTCCTCAAAATTTACTCAGTCCTCCCCCAAAAAGATAGGTAGAGTTATCTATTGAAATCATACCTAGATCTCATCTGATATCAAAGACCCTGTATAGAATGGAAAATGTAGAGCTGGAGTAATTAAATAAGAAACACTATGATCTTTTAGAGAAGGGGTTTATCCATCCAAGTTTGTATCCTTGGGGAGCACCTATTCTCTTTGTGAAGAAGAAGGATGGATCAATGTAGCTATGCATTGATTATAGAGAACTAAATGGGATCATAGTGAAGAACAAATACCCTCTTCCAATAATTGATGACTTATTTGACCAACTTTGTGGGGCTCAATTCTTCTCTAAGATTGATCATAGATCTGGTTATCATCAATTGAGGGTGAAGAAAGAAGATATTCTAAAAACTACCTTCTGGTCAAGATATGGGCATTATGAGTATGTTGTTATTCCCTTCAGACTGACTAATGCACCTTCTATTTTTATGGATTTGATGAATATAGTCTTTATAGACTACCTTGATAACTTTGTGGTAGTTTTTATTGATGATATTCTTATATATTCTAAAATTATTGAGGAGCGTGAGGATCATCTAAGAGTTATTTTGGAAACTCTGCGGAAGGAGAGGATTTTTGGAAAGTTTAGAAAATGTGAATTTTGGTTACAAAAAATTTCTTTCTTGGGGCACATTGTAACCAATGAAGGAATCACAATAGACCCTGAAAAGACAAATTTTGTAGAGGAGTGGCCTCATCCTACAACAATAACTGATATTCATAGTTTCCTTGGATTAGTGGGATATTATATGATGTTTTTGAAAAAAAAATCATGAATTTAAAATCCATTAACCAAGTTAACTTGAAAAGGGGTAAATTTCATCTAGACAAAGGAGTGTGAGGAAAGTTTCTAAGAGCTGAAGAAGAGATTGGTTACTGAACCCGTGTTAACTCTTCCCTCAAGTGGAGAAGTATTCATTATTTTTAGCGATGCATCTTTTAAAGGGCTTGGGTGAATCCTTGTGAAAAATTAAAAATACATTGCTTATGTATCTTGACAGTTGAAGACTCATGAGAAGAACTATCCTAGGCATGATATGGAGCTGGCTACAGTCATTTCTGCACTGAATATATGGAGGTACTATCTTTATGGGGAGAAATATAATATAACACAGACCATAAAAGTTTGAAGTATATTTTCCCAAAAAATTAATTGAACATGAGACAAAGGATATGGTTGGAACTTCTTAAAGACTATGATTGTTCAATTAATTATCATCCTGGAAGAGAAAAAAAAGTTGTTGATGCATTAAGAAAGAAAGACCCAGTTTTTTTCCATGATGAGGATTCAAATAGATCCTTTGATCAATGACCTAGTAAAGCAGGACATGGGAATTATAAGGTAAGGGACATCATCAACCCTAACCGAAATAATATCTCAACCATCATTACTATAGAATATCAATAAATCTTAAAAAAAGATCATTTGTTACAGAAGAAGTATGAGGTTGTGAAGGATGGGTAGTTTCTTGATTTCAATATTGATCAAGAAGGTGTACGGAAATTTTGTACAAGATTATGGGTTCCATCTATTCTGGAAATAAATAAGGAGCTGAGGGATGAATGTAACACCCCGAGATTTTATGAAAAATATTCTTTTTAATTTCATTAATGTCTTGTACGCTACACCAAAAGGAGCTTGGACAACACGCATCCTTGACTTGCCTTGCATTACATGCAATCACGACCTTCCTCGATAGCGTGTGTAGTACGCAATAACAAGTTTCACTAAACAACGATATGCTATTAAAATATTATTAAAACTAGCCGTTATGAATAGTAATAACCACTTTTTAAAATTTTTGAAATTTTATCTCTCAAAATGGAATTCATTTTTGGATTCGAAGTATCGAATTTAGCCTAAGGTGAAATTTTGGTACTTTTCGGATAACTTTAATATTTTGATGAATAGTGAAAATTACTAAATTTTAATTAAAAACAGCTGTTTTTAATCAAAATAATCAATAGTGATAAATTATTAATTTGAGTGGTTTTAAAGTATATTTAGAATATATTTTTACAATTTAATACAATGTTGGTCATTGGATGTAATTCTACATTTAAACCAGACATAAACAAGTGTCAATCTTTTGATAGTTATTATCTGTTAAGAACACGCAATTTGTTTTGACGACGGGAATTATTTTTTTAAATTAATTAATGCAACTGATATGTTTTGAATTTGGTAAAATAGAAATAATTTTTGAGTTCATAATATCAAATATATCTTAGGCCTAATTTTTGGTATTTTTCTGGAAACTTTCATTTTTTGATAAATAGTGAAACCACTAAGTGGTAGTTAAAAAAATGAATTTTTCATAAAACTTAATTTTACCGCTTCTGTGAGTGGAATTTCAAAAATCCGAGAGACATGGTTGATGTTAGTAAGTAAAATGTGGTTCAATGAGATGAAAATAATTTTTGGTGAATAGTAACTTTTTAATTTTTTTACCACGGTTAAAAGTAAATAGGGTAATTAAGGGTAAAAATGATATTATTATTACCCTAACACATGTCCTAATTCTATTGGACAAGTGTAATTCGACCAAAAACAACCTTAGGAATAAAATATGACAATTTAGGCCCACTTGAATTAGATTAGGACATTTATTATTAATTTATTTAAAGAAGGGTTAAAATAGGTAAAATCAAAGTTTAATAAGTAAATAATTTTTAATATGGGGTTATACCTAAGATAAATTCAACTATAAATATTCATTAGAAATATAAAAAGATTTCCTACATAATGGTATTTTATTTGTAATTTTTAGACATTAAATAATTTAATTTATTTATGACACAACGATGATGCAGTAATTGTCTTATTAATGAAATATTGACATAATTGATGTTATAAATGCCCAAATAAATGTACTTTGAGACTTTTTATGACTTAAATTAATTTTATAGGTTAATATGACATGTTATTGTTGATATAAGTAACTTGGTTCGAACTTATCATTCTGTTATGAATTTCATAAAAATCATGTACCAAATAGTGTCAAAATTGACATAAAATAGTTTTTAAAACAAATATTATATTATTAATTGTTATTTAATTCCTAAAAATCTAAGGTTCGTCCAAATGACTTAGATAAGGATAGATATATTAATAATAAACAACTTGTAGTTCTTTTGGCCTGTTATGGTAAGTTTATTAACCATATAGTGTAAGAAAACAAAAAGACACGGTAAAAGTTAAATTATTTAACTTAGAGTTAAATCTAATTGATAAGGTTAAAATAATAACCTAAACTTGTCTAAATCCTATTGGATGAGAGGATTTCGACCCATCCCCACCTTATCTTCGAAATAAATCAATTTGGAGCTATTTAAAACCGAATTTGACTTTATAATAAAATAATAGTTTTAGTTATTCCAAAGGTACCCCTCTCCTCCCTTATAAAAGGGAACCTCCTCCCCCTCTTCCTCACACCACTTTGAGCCTTCAAGCTCGGCCAAACCCTGCCAAATTCTCTTCTCCACTTCCATAGCAACATACTAGAGGTTCTGGTCTTCCTCAAAGACCAATTTTAGTGCCCTAAAAGCAGATCTCAAAGAGGTGCTTCAAAGAAGAGGAGGTTCGGATACGTACAAAGCATATCGGACATAAGGTAAAGGAAAATCTCACAATCTCAATTTTTATCCGAGATTTTTTATACTTCAGAATTTACTGGGGTGAATTTTATCATCCAAATCCATGTTCCATCAATATTTAACATTGTTTCCATCCACCTACAATTGTTTAAATCCAATTTTACCCTTTGGTGTGTTTTTAGTAAAAGATATGAAAGGAATCTTTTGTCGTTTTTCGTACGAGGTACTTTTTGACTTTTCTGACAAAAGTACGAAGAATGTTTTTTTTAACTTATACGGCATGAATGGATTTTTAAAACATTATTTCCAAGAAGCTTCCTTTACAAGTTTTCAAGCTTATTTTAAATCAACTTCTTTTAGTTTATAATTGTACAACATGTTAAGAAAGGAAAAGTGTTTTTGAAGCAGAAAGGATATTTTCTTCAAAAATGGAGTTCAAGTGTTTTATCAAAATTATTTTCCATCTAAGATAATAAATGGTTTTGGTTCTATCCCTATTATTACATTGATTTGATTATGTTGTGATGGAATTATATTTATGAATTCCTTTATCTTATATGAATTGTTTTATGATGTCACGATGTTTAAGATTCTCATTTTTATTACATGGGTTATGCTATGATGTATGGTTTATGATTTTGTGGCACACATAATAATGGTATCATTATGAGATGGGTGGGACCTATATCTCCCTCCAATTCATTGGGTAAAGATTTTATATCTCATGAGATAGACATGGCTGGAATGGTAGGTTATACCGGTTCAGTGAAATAGGACTGAAACGAGGGTGACTCGGTTCAGAAATGGACTTTGTCCACTAAGATAGTCTTGTCAATGAGTCTTGACTAATAAGATATGATTCTCTATGATTATGTGTGTATTTTACAAAGTTTCATGTTTTATGTTATGATTATTGGGATTCCATTTCACTACTATGATTTATCCCATGTTATGAAATTATGCTCTCTTTTGCAGGTTAAGATTTCCAAAAGTTATGTTCTTATGAATATGATGTGATTGATTTTTCTTTTGTTTACCCTTACTGATCATTTGAGCTCACCGTTTTATGTTTTCTTTTCCCCAGGATATAAATAAAGGTTTTAGGTAAGAAAAAAAGGGAAGATCTTTATGGGAGATGTTGAAGATCTTTCACCACGATTAGAAGATTATATTCTGAGTTTCCAAAGACACTAAACTATTACGATCCTTGTGTGTGTGTTTTTGTTATGTACTAAGTATTCCGAAAAAGTAATGTAATGTCTATGTACATCAAGCTTCGGGTCTTTACATTTGGTATCAGAGGAAAGTTTTAGTCAACCTTTGGAAACTAGGATGCGAAAACGTTAGTGAGATCCCTAGAGATATTTCTTAGGTATGTCTAGGGATGTCCCTAAGGATAAGTATACGTATAGGATATAGTCCTAGAACTATGGTAAAGATATTAGATTAAACCAAAGATGTTAGATATTGAAGTTACTCCCCCTTTATTATGATTTTTGCCTCTCACACTATTCTTTTTGGGTTTTAGAAAATGGCTGGAAACAAGATGATTCACGATAATGGAGGATATGATGGACAATGGAATGATATTCTTCATGAGAAACCAAATGAAATGGGATTTGAAAGTCCAAACATCATTATTATGCCAAATCAGCAATCTCATAATATGATCAATAAAGTAAAATTTGGTAAGTTTCCTAACTCGGCTAATAAGAGAAAGATGGAGTTTCATGATGATCATAGAGGAAAGAAAGTTCAATTTCCCCTATGTAAATCATGTGGGAAGAGGAATCAAGGAGAATGTTTCAAAGGAACTGGAAGATGCTTTGGGTGTGGAAAATAAGGACACAAAGCCAGTAAGTGCAAAGGAAAAGGTTCAGTTAACACCATGGACAAGGATAATGGTATTGATACGACATCAACAATGATTAGATGTTTTAAATGTGGAATGTACGAGCATTATGAAAACCAATTCCCTAAGGGAAAGTCTCATGAAGAGAATCAGTATGGTCGTATGGGTAGTATTTATGTTGATGATGATGATGAGACTACAAATGATATATGAGATGAAAGAATTTTTGAAGATCGGTCAATGGTTTAAGAATGTAGTGGAATGATTACATGTTTATCAAGTGTAATGTTGTATAATTAATCTCATGGTACTATGGAATAAAGAGACATCTAAGGATTGTTAAACTGTTGTCTTTCCTTGAGTTTTGAAAGTGTATGATTAATGGTACCAGTATCCATTAAAGGTTATTCAGATATTTTTGGAATATAGATGATATGCGCATAATGAAGGGATAAGGATAAAATTAAATGTTCGATAGTATTCCTGAGCTCATGACTGATATAAGGAGAAGGTTATGTCATGGTTTGAGTATATAGAATTTTTGGATTTTGGTATGTAGAAAGAGTTAACTTTTGACAGCATTCATGTTTTCACTAAGGTTTAATGGGTATTCATTTTTCAAGAGAATACATGATTAAGGTATTCACATGATTGGAATGTGACCAACAATATATATGGGGGATAAATGATGGTATTCGCATGCTTGGTTGATGACATTTCAAGTAATCATTTTCTTTATACTATGAGCTTGGACCAAAGTATTTTAGATAATCCTAAAGATTGGAATAGATTATGTTAGACATAAGTTAGGATAGAACTTTTTTCGATATTATTGATGGGATGTTATAGTAATATAGTTTTAGAAAAAGGACAACCTGCAGGACGGGCGACAGCCCATCGCGTCGGACAAGGTCGTAGGAATCGAACCCACAACCGAAGTGCGACTGGCCTTTATCGCCTACCACTGGCCTACAGGACGTCCCTGTTTAGTAGAAACTAGTATTATTATATTAAGCAGTATGATATATGAATTATAAGTCCATTTTAGGAACCATATATGATTAATCTCACTATAGATGGACTTATGTATTTTTTTCATAACTTTTCTAACCTTTTGTTTGAGATAGATGGAATGACCCATCATTCTATCACATGATCTGCTAACACATCACGAATGAAAAATTCAACTTCATTTATTTAAGAGATGAAGTAGAAATTGTCCAAATAACGACAAACGGTGAGACTCTACCAAAATCACCAAAGTATTTCTTCTAATTCCAATTTCATCAACTTTAGGGAAATGATCTTGAAAACCAAAAATGTTGTCCTAGTGCTCTTATATCTGATGAATCATATGGTACCTTAGATCATCACAAATTTATGGCCTTGTGATTGCTGGATTTTCCATAGCCATGTTCTCTACCACTCTCCATCAGAACATGATGGTTAGATTTCTCTTCCATATCCATATTTTCAACTATGTGGAAACCCAGTGATTAGTTTATTTGGGTAACCGTTACGTTTCATACTTTTGTTTTTAAATATTGGTTTTGGTATTCTTTTTTTTTTACGGTGTGGGTTTCTATCAAAGAAACTTTCGAATAGTAAACCATTTATGACCCCGACGAATTTCGAGGGCGAAATTCATTTTAAGGAGGGTAGAATGTAACACCCCAAGATTTTATGAAAAATATTCTTTTTAATTTCATTAATGTCTTGTACGCTACACCAAAAGGATCTTGCACAACACGCATCCTTGACTTTCCTTGCATTACACGAAATCACGACCTTCCTCGATAGCGTGTGTAGTACGCAATACCGAGTTTCACTAAACAACGATATGCTATTAAAATATTATTAAAACTATCCGTTATGAATAGTAATAACCATTTTTTAAAATTTTGGAAATTTTATCTCTCAAAATGGACTTCATTTTTGGATTCGAAGTATCGAATTTAGCCTAAGAAGAAATTTAGGTACTTTTCGGATAACTTTCATATTCTGATGAATAGTGAAAATTACTAAATTTAATTAAAAACAACTTTTTTTAATCAAAATAATTAATAGTGATAAATTATTAATTTGAGTGGTTTTAAATTATATTTAGAATATATTTTTACAATTTAATACAATGTTGTTCATTGGATGTAATTCTACATTTAAACCAGACATAAACAAGTGTCAATCTTTTGATAGTTATTATCTGTTAAGAACACGCTATTTGTTTTGACGACGGGAATTATTTTTTTAAATTAATTAATTCAACTGATATTTTTTTAATTTGGTAAAATAGAAATCATTTTTGAGTTCATAATATCAAATATAGCTTAGGCCTAATTTTTGGTATTTTTCTGGAAACTTTCATTTTTTGATGAATAGTGAAACCACTAAGTGGTAGTTAAAAAAAATGAATTTTTCATAAAACTTAATTTTACCACTTCTGTGAGTGGAATTTCAAAAATCTGAGAGACATGATTGATGTTAGTAAGTAAAATGTGGTTCAATGAGATGAAAATAATTTTTGGTGAATAGTAACTTTTTACTTTTTTTTACCACGGTTAAAAGTAAATAGGGTAATTAAGGGTAAAAATGATATTATTATTACCCTAACACATGTCCTAATTCTATTGGACAAGTGTAATTCGACCAAAAACAACCTTAGGAATACAATATGACCATTTAGGCCCACTTGGATTAGATTAGGACATTTATTATTAATTTATTTAAAGAAGGGTTAAAATAGTTTAAATCAAAGTTTAATAAGTAAATCATTTTTAATATGGGGTTATACCTAAGATAAATTCAACTATAAATATTCATTAGAAAGATAAAAATATTTCCTACATAATGGTATTTTATTTGTAATTTTTAGACATAAATAATTTAATTTATTTATGACACAACGATGATGCAGTAATTGTCTTATTAATGAAATATTGACATAATTGATGTTATAAATGCCCAAATAAATGTAATTTGAGACTTTTTATGACTTAAATTAATTTTATAGGTTAATATGACATGTTATTGTTGATATAAGTAACTTGGTTCGAACTTATAATTCTGTTATGAATTTCATAAAAATCACATACCAAATAGTGTCAAAATTGACATAAAATAGTTTTTAAAAAAATATTATATTATTAATTGTTATTTAATTTATAAAAATCTAAGGTTCGGCCAAATGACTTAGATAAGGATAGATATATTAATAACAAACAACTTTGGGTTCGTTTGGCTTGTTATGGTAAGTTTATTAACCATATAGTGTAAGAAAACAAAAAGACACGGTAAAAGTTAAATTATTTAACTTAGAGTTAAATCTAATTGATAAGGTTAAAATAATAACCTAAAATTGTCTAAATCCTATTGGATGAGAGGATTTCGACCCATCCCCACCTTAGATTCTAAATAAATCAATTTGGAGCTATTTAAAACCGAATTTGACTTTATAATAAAATAATAGTTTTAGTTATTCCAAAGGTACCCCTCTCCTCCCTTATAAAAGGGCACCTCCTCCCCCTCTTCCTCACACCACTTTGAGCCTTCAAGCTTGGCCAACCCCTGCCAAATTCTCTTCTCCACTTCCATAGAAACATCCTAGAGGTTCTGGTCTTCCTCAAAGACCAATTTTAGTGCCCTAAAAGGAGATCTTAAAGAGGTGCTTCAAAGAAGAGGATGTTCGGATACGTACAAAACATATCAGACATAAGTTAAGGGAAAATCTCACAATCTCAATTTTTATCCGATATTGTTTATACTTAAAAATTTATTGGGGTGAATTTTATCATCCACATCCATGTTCCATCAATATGTAATATTGTTTCCATCCACCTACAATTGTTTAAATCCAATTTTACCCTTTGGTTAGTTTTTAGTAAAAGATATGAAAGGAATCTTTTGTCGTTTTTCGTACGAGGTACTTTTTGACTTTTCCGACAAAAGTACGAAGAATGTTTTTTTAACTAATATGGAATGAATGGATTTTTAAAACATTATTTCCAAGAATCTTCCTTTACAAGTTTTCAATTTTATTTTTAATCAACTTCTTTTAGTTTATAATTGTACGACATGTTAAGAAAGGAAAAGTGTTTTTGAAGTAGAAAGGATATTTTCCTCAAGAATGGAGTTCAAGTGTTTTATCAAAATTATTTTCCATCTAAGATAATAAAGGGTTTTGTGTCTATCCCTATTATTAAATTGATTTGATTATGTTGTGATGGAATTATATTTATGAATTCCTTTATCTTATATGAATTGTTTTATGATGTCACGATCTTTAAGATTCCCATTTTTATTACATGGGTTATGCTAGGATGTATGGTTTATGATTTTGTGGCACACATAATAATGGTATCATTATGAGATGGGTGGGACCTATATCTCCCTACAATTCATTGGGTAAAGATTTTATATCTCATGAGATAGACATGGCTGGAATGGTAGGTTATACCGGTTCAGTGAAACAGGACTGAAACGAGGGTGACTCGGTTCAGAAATGGACTTTGTCCACTAAGATAGTCTTGGCAATGAGTCTTGACTAATAAGATATGATTATCTATGATTATGTGTGTATGTCACAAAGTTTCATGTTTTATGTTATGATTATTGGGATTCCATTTCACTACTATGATTTATCCCGTGTTATGAAATTATGCTCTCTTTTGCAGGTTAAGATTTCCAAAAGTTGTGTTCTTATGAATATGATGTAATTGATTTTTCTTTTGTTTACCCTTACTGAGCATTTGAGCTCACCCTTTTATGTTTTATTTTCCCCAGGATATAAAGAAAGGTTTTAGGTAAGAAAAAAAAAGGGAAGATCTTTATGGGAGATGTTGAAGATCTTTCACCACGATTAGAAGATTATATTCCGAGTTTTCAAAGACACTAAACTATTATAATCCTTGTGTGTGTGTTTTTGTTATGTACTAAGTATTCTGCAAAAGTAATGTAATGTCTATGTACATCAAGCTTCGGGTCTTTACAGTTGGTATCAGAGGAAAGGTTTAGTCAACCTTTGGAAACTAGGATGCGAAAATGTTAGTGAGATCCCTAGAGATATTTCTAAGGTATGTCTAGGGATGTCCCTAAGAATAAGTATACGTATAGGATATAGTCCTAGAACTATGGTAACGATATTAGATTAAACCAAAGATGTTAGATATTGAAGTTACTCCCCCTTTATTATGATTTTTTCTTCTCACACTATTCTTTTTGGGTTTTAGAAAATGGCTGGAAACAAGATGATTCACGATAATGGAGGATATGATGGACAATGGAATGATATTCTTCATGAGCAACCAAATGAAATGGGATTTTAAAGTCCAAACATCATTATTATGCCGAATCAGTAATCTCATAATATGATCAATAAAGTAAAATTTGGTAAGTTTCCTGACTCGGCTAATAAGAGAAATATGGAGTTTCATGATGATCATAGAGGAAAGAAAGTTAAATTTCCCCTATGTAAATCATGTGGGAAGAGAAATCAAGGAGAATGTTTCAAAGGAACTGGAAGATGCTTTGGGTGTGGAAAAGAAGGACACAAAGCCAGTAAGTGCAAAGGAAAAGGTTCAGTTAACACCATGGACAAGGATAATGGTATTGCTACGACATCAACAATGATTAGATGTTTTAAATGTGGAATTTACAGGCATTATGAAAACCAATGCCCTAAGGGAAAGTCTCATGAAGAGAATCAGTATGGTCGTATGGGTAGTATTTATGTTGATGATGATGATGAGACTACAAATGATATGTGAGATGAAAGAATTGTTGAAGCTCGGTCAATGGTTTAAGAATGTAGTGGAATGATTACATGTTTATCAAGTGTAATGTTGTATAAGTAATCTCATGGTACTATGGAATAAAGAGACATCTAAGGATTGTTACACGGTTGTCTTTCTTTGAGTTTTGAAAGTGTATGATTAATGGTACCAGTATCCATTAAAGGTTATTCAGATATTTTTGGAATATAGATGATATGCGCATAATGAAGGGATAATGATAAAATTAAATGTTTGATAGTATTCGTGAGCTCATGACTGATATAAGGAGAAGGTTATGTCATGGTTTGAGTATATAGAATTTTTGCATTTTGGTATATGGAAAGAGTTAACTTTTGACAGCATTCATGTTTTCACTAAGGTTTAATGGGTATTCATTTTTCAAGAGAATACATGATTAAGGTATTCACATGATTGGAATGTGACCAACAAGATATATGGGGGATAAATGATGGTATTCACATGCTTGGTTGATGACATTTCAAGTAATCATTTTCTTTATACTATGAGCTTGGACCGAAGTATTTTAGATAATCCTAAAGATTGGAATAGATTATGTTGGACATAAGTTAGGATAGAACTTTTTTTGATATTATTGATGGGATGTTATAGTAATATAGTTTTAGAAAAAGGACAACCTGCAGGACGGGCGATAGCCCATCGCGTCGGACAAGGTCGTAGGAATCGAACCCACAACCGAAGTGCGACTGGCCTTTATCGCCTACCACTGGCCTACAGGAAGTCCCTGTTTAGTAGAAAATAGTATTATTATATTAATCAGTATGATATATGAAGTATAAGTCCATTTTATGAACCATATATGATTAATCTCACTATAGATGGACTTATGTATTTTTTGATAACTTTTCTAACCTTTTGTTTGAGACAGATGGAATGACCCATCATTCTATCACATGATCTGCTAACACATCACGAATGAAAAATTCAACTTCATTTCTTTAAGAGATGAAGAGGAAATTGTCCAAATAACGAAAAATGGTGAGACTCTACCAAAATCACCAAAGTATTTCTTCTAATTCCAATTTCATCAACTTTAGGGAAATGATCTTGAAAACCAAAAATGTTGTCCTAGTGCTCTTATATATGATGAATCAGATGGTACCTTATATCATCACAAATTCATGGCTTTGTGATTGTTGTCTTTTCCATAGCCATGTTCTCTACCACTCTCCATCAGAACATGATGGTTAGATTTCTCTTCCATATCCATATTTTCACCTATGTGGAAACCCAGTGATTAGTTTATTTGGGTAACCGTTACGTTTCATACTTTTGTTTTTAAAGATTGGTTTTGGTATTATTTTTTTTACGATGTGGGTTTCTATCAAAGAAACTTTCTAATAGTAAACCATTTATAACCCCGGCGAATTTCGAGGGCGAAATTCATTTTAAGGGGGGTAGAATGTAACACCCTGAGATTTTATGAAAAATATTCTTTTTAATTTCATTAATATATTGTACGCTACACCAAAAGGATCTTGCACAACACGCATCCTTGACTTGCCTTTCACTACACGCGATCACGACCTTCCTCGATAGCATGTGTAGTACGCAATACTGAGTTTCACTAAACAACGATATGCTATTAAAATATTATTAAAACTAGCCGTTATGAAAAGTAATAACCACTTTTTAAAATTTTGGAAATTTTATCTCTCAAAATGGACTTCATTTTTGGATTCGGAGTATCGAATTTAGCCTAAGGTGAAATTTTGGTACTTTTCAGATAACTTTCATATTCTGATGAATAGTGAAAATTACTAAATTTTAATTAAAAACAACTTTTTTTAATCGAAATAATTAATAGTGATAAATTATTAATTTGAGTGGTTTTAAAGTATATTTAGAATATATTTTTAAAATTTAATACAATGTTGGTCATTGGATGTAATTCTACATTTAAACCAGACATAAACAAGTGTCAATCTTTTGATAGTTATTATCTGTTAAGAACACGCTATTTGTTTTGACGACGGGAATTATTTTTTAAAATTAATTAATGAAACTGATATGTTTTGAATTTGGTAAAATAGAAATCATTTTTGAGTTCATAATATCAAATATATCTTAGGCCTAATTTTTGGTATTTTTCTGGAAACTTTCATTTTTTGATTAATAGTGAAACCACTAAGTGGTAGTTAAAAAAATGAATTTTTCATAAAACTTAATTTTACCACTTCTGTGAGTGGAATTTCAAAAATCCGAGAGACACGGTTGATGTTAGTAAGTAAAATGTGGTTCAATGAGATGAAAATAATTTTTGGTGAATAGTAACTTTTTACTTTTTTTTTACCACGGTTAAAAGTAAATAGGGTAATTAAGGGTAAAAATGATATTATTATTACCCTAACACATGTCCTAATTCTATTGGACAAGTATCATTTGACCCAAAACAACCTTAGGAATAAAATATGACCATTTAGGCCCACTTGGATTAGAATAGGACATTTATTATTAATTTATTTAAAGAAGGGTTAAAATAGTTAAAATCAAAGTTTAATAAGTAAATCATTTTTAATATGGGGTTATACCTAATATAAATTAGACTATAAATATTAAGTATAAATCTAAAAAGATTTCCTACATAATGGTATTTTATTTGTAATTTTTAGACATTAAATAATTTAATTTATTTATGACACAACGATGATGCAGTAATTGTCTTATTAATGAAATATTGACATAATTGATGTTATAAATGCCCAAATAAATGTAATTTGAGACTTTTTATGACTTAAATTAATTTTCTAGGTTAATATGACATGTTATTGTTGATATAAGTAACTTTTTTAGAACTTATCATTCTGTTATGAATTTCATAAAAATCATGTACCAAATAGTGTCAAAATTGACATAAAATAGTTTTTAAAACAAATATTATGTTATTAATTGTTATTTAATTCCTAAAAATCTAAGGTTCGTCCAAATGACTTAGATAAGGATATATATATTAATAATAAACAACTTGGGGTTCGTTTGGCTTGTTATGGTAAGTTTATTAACCATATAGTGTAAGAAAAAAAAAGGCACGGTAAAAGTTAAATTATTTAACTTAGAGTTAAATCTAATTGATAAGGTTAAAATAATAACCTAAACTTGTCTAAATCCTATTGGATGAGAGGATTTCGACCCATCCCCACCTTATCTTTGAAATAAATCAATTTGGAGCTATTTAAAACCAAATTTGACTTTATAATAAAATAATAGTTTTAGTTATTCCAAAGGTACCCCTCTCCTCCCTTATAAAAGGGAACCTCCTCCCCCTCTTCCTCACACCACTTTGAGCCTTCAAGCTCGGCCAACCCCTACCAAATTCTCTTCTCCACTTCCATAGAAACATCCTAGAGGTTCTGGTCTTCCTCAAAGACCAATTTTAGTGCCCTAAAAGGATATCTCAAAGAGGTGCTTCAAAGAAGAGGATGTTCGGATACGTACAAAGCATATTGGACATAAGGTAAGGGAAAATCTCGCAATCTCAATTTTTATCCAAGATTGTTTATACTTCAGAATTTACTGGGGTGAATTTTATCATCCACATCCATGTTCCATCAATATGTAATATTGTTTCCATCCACCTACAATTGTTTAAATCCAATTTTACCCTTTGGTGAGTTTTTAGTAAAAGATATAAAAGGAATATTTTGTCGTTTTTCGTACGAGGTACTTTTTGACTTTTCCGACAAAAGTAAGAAGAATGTTTTTTTTAACTTATAAGGCATGAATGGATTTTTAAAACATTATTTCCAAGAAGCTTCCTTTACAAGTTTTCGAGTTTATTTTTAATCAACTTCTTTTAGTTTATAATTGTACGACATGTTAAGAAACGAAAAGTGTTTTTGAAGCAGAAAGGATATTTTCCTCAAGAATGGAGTTCAAGTGTTTTATCAAAATTATTTTCCATCTAAGATAATAAAGGGTTTTGTGTCTATCCCTATTATTACATTGATTTTATTATGTTGTGATGGAATTATATTTATGAATTCCTTTATCTTATATGAATTGTTTTATGATGTCACGATGTTTAAGATTCCCATTTTTATTACATGGGTTATGCTATGATGTATAGTTTATGATTTTGTGGCACACATAAGAATGGTATAATTATGATATGGGTGGGACCTATATCTCCCTCCAATGCATTGCGTAAAGATTTTATATCTCATGAGATAGACATGGCTGGAATGGTAGGTTATACTGGTTCAGTGAAACAGGACTGAAACGAGGGTGACTCGGTTCAGAAATGGACTTTGTCCACTAATATAGTCTTGGCAATGAGTCTTGACTAATAATATATGATTCTCTATGATTATGTGTGAATTCCACAAAGTTTCATGTTTTATGTTATGATTATTTGTATTCCATTTCACTACTATGATTTATCCCATGTTATGAAATTATGCTCTCTTTTGCAGGTTAAGATTTCCAAAAGTTATGTTCTTATGAATATGATGTGATTGATTTTTCTTTTTTTTACCCTTACTGAGCATTTGAGCTCACCCTTTTATGTTTTCTTTTCCCCATGATATAAAGAAAGGTTTTAGGTAAGAAAAAAAATGGAATATCTTTATGGGAGATGTTGAAGATCTTTCACCACGATTAGAAGATTATATTCCGAGTTTCCAAAGACACTAAACTATTACGATCCTTGTGTGTGTGTTTTTGTTATGTACTAATTATTCCGCAAAAGTAATGTAATGTCTATGTACATCAAGCTTCGGGTCTTTACAATGAATCTCATAGATCTACTTTTTATATACATCCAAGAAGCACAAGAATGTATAGAGACCTTCGTGATCATTATTGGTGGGATAATATGAAAAGGGAGATTGTTGAATACACTTCAAGGTGCCTGGTATGTCAGTAAGTGAAGGTAGAGTGACAACTTCCTAAAGGGGTATTGTAACCACTACCCATACCAGAAAGGAAGTGGGATAATATAACAATGGAATTTGGCACTAGTCTCTTAAGAACTTATAAAGAAAACAATATGATATGGGTAATTGTGGATCGTCTCACCAAGACTACCCATTTTATCTCTATTCGGGAAGATTTATCTCTTTAACAACTTTCCAAGATTTACATAAATTAAGTGGTAAGGATTCATAGAGTTCTACTTTCTATCGTATCTGATCATGATCCAAGGTTCACATCAAAATTATAGAGAAGTATTTAACATGATCTGAGTACCAAATTGAATTTTAGTATGGTATATCACCCCCAAACTAAGGGAAATCTGAAAGGACTATTCAAACACTTGAGTACATGTTGAGAACATGCTCATTAGAATTTAAAGGTGGATGGTATCAACATGTCCCATTAGTTGAGTTCTTTTATAACAACAGCTTCCACTCAAGCATTTAAATGGAACCCTATGAATCGCTATATGGGAAGTGATGTAGAACTCTTACTTGTTGGGATGAAGCTAGTGAGAGAAAGCTTCTTGGGCCTGATCTTGTGAAAGAGATGACAAAAAAGGTCCATGTCATCCAGCTACACATTAAGGCTGCTCAGAGTCAGCAAAAGTTCTTTGATGACAACCGTCGAAGGGACTTGGAGTTTGATGTTGGTGACAAAGTCTTTCTTCGAATTTCACCATGGAAGAGAGTCATGAGGTTTGGGAAGAAAGGGAAGCTCAGACCTAGATACATTGGCCCCTATGAAATCCTTGATCGTGTAGGATCAGTGGCCTATGAACTTGCAATTCCTCTAAATCTAGCACAAGTTATTGATGTCTTCCACGTATCCCTCTTGGGAATGTACATACCTGGCCCTTCACATGTACTAAATCCAGAGGTGGTACAACTAGAACATGACCTCTGTTATGAGGAGAAGCTAGTGGATATCTTGGATCATAGAGACAAGGTTCTACACAACAAGAATACCCACCTTGTTAAGGTGTTGTGGAGGAACCATAAATATGAAGAAGCCACATGGGAACCAGAGGAATCTATGAGGCAGAAGTACCCACACATTTTCTCTTCTGAGGGTACGATTTGAAATTTCATTTATGAAATTTCTTAAGGGGGAAGAATATAAGGACCCAAACTTTTGAAAAATATTTGATTCTAGATTTTGTGTATTATTTTATTTTATAATCAACAAAATTATATCCTTTAATTAATGAAGTGGGTATAATTAAAATAATACCACTGTGTTTTGAATGTTATATGACCATTGTTAATATGATTGTTGGAAACTAAATTCTTAATGTTATGATTATTATTTATAAATACAAGTGGCCATGGTTAATTAATACAGAAAGAAGAGTTGATGGCCTCATCCAGTAGACTCGGGCCATAAGAAAGTCCATATTTCAGATCTTGGGAAGGAGGTTTCATCACTAGTATTTTCTCTGGACCAATCCCAAGCTGAGCTTCAACATGTAAATCTTGAATGGAATCGCCTAAGGGAGAAGTTCAAGCAGATAAAAATCACCACTCGGGAAATGTTGTCTGATCCGCCCCAAGATTCTATCACCATAGCACACCTTCCACTTAGGTCCTATTCAGGTGTTATAAGGGGCTATGTAACAAGTCCTTAGTTACATTTTGTAATTATTTTATATAAATAAAAACTATTATTTATTCTTATGGTAAAATTGTGTATTCAAAATTTCTGGATAAATATAGGATGAAATTATAGAAGTACCATATTATTGATGAAATTTTGGAAAAAAAGAGTGTTTTAAAATATTTTTGTACACTATAAATAATTAATAATGTAAAATTATTTTCAAAAAAATGGTCTTCAATAGTTGTGATCAGTAAGAAATTTAGAGTCTAATAAGATGAACATAACTTTTAGTGAATAATAATGTATGAATAGTAATATTGCCCTTATGAATTGTAATGTGACCAATGGAATAGTAACCTCACTTAAGAAAGTATAAATATAATTTAGGCATCTTGAATGGTGAAGTGATATAATAGCATAAGTAAATAATTGTTTCGAAAATTATTAGTTAAGTATTAGTATTTTTCAGGTAAATAGTGTTTTTACTTAAAATTTATATATCTCGTAATTAGAAAATTAGTTTCATAAAATGGAGTTCCTTTTTGAATTCAGAGCATCTATGTTATGTTAGGGTGAATTTATGAGATTTTTATAAACTATTTTGTTTTTTTGGTGAATAGTAAAAATACAGTTTTGAGTTTCAGTGTGATTAATGACATCATTAATGATGTAATAATGATGTAATAATTTTGGTTTACTTTTTAATAGTAACATATGTTATTATGTGTTTCCATAGGATAATACCATGGGAAAATACCATGTTAAATCCCATATTTTTTCAAATACCACCGATGAGGTGTCCCTTGGAAATTAATAAAATATTCCCTCACTTTTGCTATAAATTCCAACCCATTCCTTAATTAATTCCATTAAAATTCTTCATTAATGAATATATGGTCTTTTTACCTCCCAAGTAGTCCTATCAAGGTTCCCCCAAGCCCCACAAGGTCCCAACCTTCAAACTTTAGAAGTTACTCTTTAAGGTAAGGGAACCTTTCACCCTCCTCTTTTAAGTCAGGACTTCCTTTATGTTATGTCTTTTAGTTTACATATTCTTATGTTGGGGTATGTTATTATATGTTCTTATTGATTTCCATTTTATGTCCAAATGATGATATACCCTTTCCACTCTCATCAACTTATTTTTCTGAATTTTAAGTGACGTCGTTAGGATGATGAATTTTTCGTAAAAAAATCTCATATTCTATTTTCTTTCAAGTTTCCTTTTCATGTAGTATGTTATTAAAATATCCATACTATTAACTTATTTCAATTATGTCCCTATACTATATTATGAATTAATTATGATTAGGTGACCCTTGTCCCCTCTCTTTTTAATGTTTTCTAAAAACAAGTTATGTAGTTGTTGTGTTGTATAATTTTTGTCTCAAAATCTCTCTCTTTTTCTCATAAAATTATCTTATTTTATTTATGTGAAAACAAAATCCATTTTCATTTCTAGAGGTGTTCATAAATACATAAAATTGATCTATTTTATTCTGGAATTGATATACATATAACCCTCACTTCCTTTCCATGGTTTATAAATGACCTAATGATCTTATTTTTAAGCACTTTTTAAAAATCCCGATTTTGACATCAAACTCATTTCTTTTATAATATTTAGGTTATTTATGAAATGTTTGATTATGATCTATGTGTATCACATGAAAATAAATATATATTAAGGGTTTTCCATGATATCTCTTCAATTCATTGGGTAAAGAATTTAATATCTAAAGATAACAAGTTTCACAATACCTTGGTAAATAACCTTGGTAATTTTTATGACACTTTGGGGATGAACCTTGGTGATTTGTTCATGAATGTATAAATTAAATGATTTATCCACATATTAAAGTTATTATTCATGTTATTTTTATTATAATATACATATTCTTCCATTGCTCATGTCTTTATGTTTTTCATCAATTTCTTATTGATATCACAAGTAAACTGATTCACTTACTTTCCTTACCAGGCCTTCTTCTCACCCTTTCTTTTGATGTTTGTATCCAGGTTATGAAATATAGTAATTTTAATTATGAAGAACATTTTATGAAGCCTTAAAAGTGTATTAGAATAATGTTTAATATTTTCATGTATATTGTCCCTGATTTGCAAGACACTAGACTTTAAAGATCCTCTATTTGTAAAATGTAATGAAAATTTATATAATAAAAGGTGGGATGACATAATACAATAACATCCTGGTATTTTGGTAAGGAGTATTTTATGTTGATATTTCTATAAAATACATTCTGGTATAGATACTACAAGTGGATGTGGTTTTGGCAGAGATGTACCTCGGAGTGAAAACTCTGAAAAGGAGTTTGGGGCTTTACCTAGGGTATCCTGGTACACGACAATGGGCCCTATTGCGCACCTGGTTTGACACTCCTAAGGGATATGATTAGGATAATTCACATTTTATTTACAAGCCATTATTTAGGATTTAAATGTAAATGGTTTCCTCAAATAAACCATTTTTGTGATTATGGGATTAGCCACGCGTAGGATTTCAATTTATTCTAGGTATTTTTCTAAGTTAAGATTATACATTATGATTCATAACCTAATGTAGTGTATTACATTATCTAGAAATGGTGCCTAGTGTAAGAAATAGAAACTACATGAACGTAAATATCCCATGTAGGGATTTCACTTAGATGCAAGATAATGATGCTGGATCTGGTACTGTGACTAGTGTAGAACAGCTTATAACTATTCTGGGACAACTTACTCTGATTATGAACAATAACCTTACCCATATAGAGCATTTGGATCCACCACATGAAAGATCTTTGTTAGATCACTTTATGTGACAACAGACTCCATCATTCAATGGGAATATGAACCCATTTGTAGCTGAGTAGTGGATAAGTTCCCTAGAGAAGATATTTCTCGCTTTGGGATGTAATGAAGGAGAGAAGGTCATCATGACAATTTATCTTATTATAGGTAGATCCAGATCAGTGGTGGTCATTAATCCAAAACACAAAGGAGGATGAATAAATAGAAGATATTGAATGGATATACTTTAAGGAAATCTCCCTAGATAAATACTTTCCTCATAAACAGTGAGCAGATATAGAAAGGAAGTTTCTGAATTTAAGGCAAAAGGAATATGAGAATGTTTCTCATTATGAAGCTAACTTCACAAAGTTATCAAGTAATGTTGGGGACTACATAATTAATTGAAGGATCAAAATTGATCAATTATTTAATGGCCTAAATCAATTCTTTCTTTGGGCACTGGTCTCCCAAATTTTTTCATCATATGAGAATATAGTTTCATGTGCTATCAAGATAAAAAGTAAATTATATAAGTATTATTACTTTAATGGAAAGCAAGAGAAGTATAAATTTTCTAAAAACTCTAGAAAATAAAATAAGGAAATGGGGATGAAGGGAAGAGTTGAATTTCCAACCAGTGATAATTGTGGAGGGAAACACCCCAGTGCCTTCTTAAAAAGAAAAATATTATACTAAAAATGTGGACAAAAAGGCCATCTTACTGCTGATTTAAAGGGGAAGAAATAATCTATTAATGTTCAATGCTATAATTTTAGGGAGATAGGACACTATGCTAATGATTTTCCAAAGAATCAAGGAAACATGCCTTAGAAAAGGCCAAGAGAGCAAGGACAAGCTTATGAGATCGCAAATGCTAATATTGAAGTTCCTAAAGATGTGGTGGAAGGTACTTTAATAATTTACTCAAACTTAGCTAATGATTTATTTTATTCTGGGTCATTTCATTCTTTCATATCTTCCCAGTTTTCTAATAAAATTAGATATTTACACTTTTATTTAATAAGGTAGTTTTCAATCAAAACTCCTATGGGAAGTATCAATGCAACAAAGTAGTGTCAGATAGTCCCCATTATGGAATATAAATGTGCTTTATCTACTGATTTTATTTTCATACCCATGATTGAATTTGATATAATCCTTGGTATGGATTATATTTGAAACCATGATGCAAAATTTTATTTCAAGAGGAAGGAGGTTAAAAATTTTTAGGATGATGTGGATTCCCTTATCTTTAGGTTAGAAACATCACCCTATGATTCTCATCTAGATCCACCCCTAGTAGATCTACTAAATTCAATTATTGGGGAGGAAGGGTATGCAATAACTATGGGTGAGGAAAATAATGATCAAGTAGAGGATGTAATTATTGTGTAAGAATATGTCGATGCCTTTCCAGAGGATCTACATGGATATACTCTAGAGTGGGAAATTGAGTTTTCCATTGACTTAATTCCTGGTTCAAGGCCTATATCAAGGACTCTTTATAGAATGGACACTGTGGAATTAGTGGAACTGAAGGAACAACTAGAGGAATTGAGTGATAAAGGTTTTTTTCCCTAGTGTTTCTCCCGGGGGATCCCCTGTTCTTTTTGTTAATAAGAAATATGGATCTATGAGGTTGTGCATTGAATATAGAGAGATCAATGCTATAACAATAATGAACAAGTATCCCCTACCCTTCTTTGATGATTTATTTGATCAACTTCATAGATCTCAATATTTTTAGAAGAATGACCATCGATTTGGATATCATTATTTTCTTGTGAGGAAGGAAGTCATTCCAAAAACTACATTTCGAACCAGGTATGAGAATTATGAGTTTATAGTAATACTTTTTGGACTAACTAATGCACCCTCTGTTTTCAAGGATTTAATGAATAGATTTTTCAATGAATATCTTGATGAAATTTTGGTGGTATTTATTGATGATATGTCGGTATACTCCATAATCTATAAAGATCAATAAAACCACTTGCGTGCTATTCTGAAGACTCTTAGAAAAAATGAATTACATATAAAGTTTAGCAAGTGTGAATTTTGGATTCAATCAGTTTCTTTTCTAGGAAAAATTGTCTCTAAAGATGGAATATCTGTTGATCTTATAAAGACAAAGGTTGTGAAATAATGGCCTACTCCAACGAACATAACTAAAGTACATAGTTTTATTGGTTTAGTAGGTTATTATCGGCATTTCATTTAGAACTTTTCCCGTTTGTCCAACCCAATGACCAAGCTTACATGTAAAGGGGTTAAGTTTGTATGGACAAAGGAATGTAAGGACTATTTCTAAGAGTTGAAGAGGATATTTTTGAATACTCTGATCTTAACCCTACCATTGAGGAATAATGGGTTTGTAATATATAGTTATGCATCAAAGAAAGGACTTGGTTGTGTCCTTATGAAAAGTTCTAGAGTTATTGCATATGCATCAAGGTAGTAAAAAATCCATAAAAAAACTATCCCACTCATGAATTTGAGTTATTGATGGTTATATTTTCTCTGAAGATATGGAGAAATTATATCTATGGCAAAAAAATGTGTGATATATACAGATCATAAGAGCCTGATGTATATCTTCTCACAGAAAGAATTCAACGTGAGGAAATGAAGATGGCTCAAACTACTCATGGATTATGATTTTACTATACACTACCACCCAAGAAAGGAAAACAAGGTAGTTGATTCATTGAGCAGGAATAATCATGGGGTTCTCAAAAAAATGAGGATTGACAAGGATCCTTTCTACATGGATTTAGTGAGGATGGATATGGGAATTATCAAAGAAGATGAAACATCACTACTTTTTCATTTTCTTTCCCAACCATATTTATTATAAATTATTAAAAGTTATCAGCTTGATGTTGAGAACCTACAAAAGAAAATTAATGTTGTGAAAAAGGGGAAGTTGGTTTAATTCGTATGTGAAGATGGAATTCTGAAATTTGGGAACCGGCTTTGTGTTCCAGATATACCTGAGCTAAAAAGGGATTTATTGGATGATGCCTATAGTTTTAATTTCTCTATACATCTGGGTAGCACTAATATATATAGAGATTTGAGGGAACATTTCTGTAGGGATAACATGAAGAGGGAAATTGCATATTATATATCAAGATGTTTAGTCTGTCAACAAGTGAAGTCTAAAAGTCAACATCCAAAAGGATTCATGTAACCTCTACCTATTCCTATATGGAAATGGGATGATGTCACCATGGATTTTGTAACTAGAATACCCAAAACTCCAAGGAAGAATGGTGTGATATGTGTAATTTTGGATCGACTTACAAAATCCACACATTTTCTCTCTATAAGGGAGGATTTGACATTGGATCACCTAGCAAGAATCTATAACAATGAAGTTGTGAGACTTAATGGATAACCTCTATAAATTTTGTATAATTGTGACCCATGTTTTACATCAAAATTTTATAAAAGTCTTCAAAAACATTGGATACCAAATCTCAATTGATTACTTCTTACCACCCACAAACTGACGGGAAATCAGAGAGAACAATCCAAACTTTAGAAGACATGTTGAGATCATGCTCACTTCAATTTAAAGGTATATAGGGTCAAAATTTACCTTTGGTGGAGTTTTCCTACAATAATAGTTTCCATTCAAGTATTCAAATGGCACCACTTGAATCAATGTACAAAAAGATATGTCATACACCAACTTATTGGGAAGAAGTTGGAGAAAGGAGGCTTGTGGGTCTATATCTTGTGGAGGAAACAACAGTGAAGGAAAATAATATTCAAGGTCATATCAAAATAGCACAAAGTAGAAATTAGATTTATGCTGATAATCGAAGGAAGGATCTGGAATTTAAAGTGGGTGATCACTTTTTCTTGAAAGTATCTCCATGGAAGGGTGTTATAATATTTGGAAAGAAATAGAAACCAATCCCTAGGTACATTGGGACTTTTGAAATTCTGGAGATAATTAGAGTTGTTGCATATTTTTTGGCTATGTCGTATAGCTTATCCAAGGTACACAATGTGTTCCATGTCTCATTGTTGAGAAAGTACATTCCAGACCCAACGCATGTCCTCACTTATAAAGGTATAGAATTGGAATCTGATTTATTTTACTGTGAAGAGCCTATATAGATTATGGACATAAAGAACAAGTGTTGAGGAATCGGATCACTCATCTAGTAAAGATACATTGGATAAATCATAAAATCGAAGAGTCAACATGGGATCCTGAGGAGCTTATTAGGAAGACCTACCCAAATATTTTTGTGAGGTAACATTCTGTGAATTTTGAGGATGAATTTTTTGTAAGGAGGAGAGAATGTAACACCCTAAGGTTTTAAAAGTAAATATTGAATTCATGAATCACTAAGTTTCTAAAAAACAACACATTTCATAATCTAGTCATTAAACACAAATTTTCCTCTACTATGTTTTGAATTTTGAAAAATGGTCATCTAGAGTTGTGATTAGTAGGTCATTTGGAGTCTGATAGAACTAGCTTAATTTTTGGTTATTAAAAACATACCCTTATGGATAGTAATATGAATAGTAATATGACCCTTATGAATAGTAAATATTATTATTATTTTATTTTATTATGGTTACAAGATAATGATATCTTTATTATTTTTTCAATGTAATATAAAACGTATTATAGTTTTAAAATTTTTATTTTTCAAATAAACTATGATTTCATTTAAAAAATAATTAATAATATTTAGAAAATTATTTTAAAAAATGGAAATCATTTTTGAATTCTACACGTCTAAAAATGGTTAGGGTGAATTTTTTTTATTTTTCTGAAATTCATGAATTTTTTATGAATAGTGAAATACGGTAAAATACTGTATATACAAATTATCAGTTAAATACACTATTTATGACATCATGAGTGATGTAAGGCCACTTGGTTCAAACTCACATGCAGTTATCACTATTAGGGGTCACATGAAACAACACTATTGGTTTTCTTAAGCTAAATAATAAAATAATGAGTAAAATATTCAAAATTCACTCCTCTCCTCCACTATAACCCCCCCATCACTCCCTCTTCTATTCACTCCTCTAAGCCTTTAAGCTCATAAAATTTCTTCCCAAATAACCTTACATAGTCACTCCCCACGTCCAAGAATCTCTTTTTATTTCCAAAATACCAAAACCCCTTCCCTTAAATAGATTCTCAAGGAGGTGGATTCAAAAGGTAAATTAAAATTTTATTTCTTTCATTTTTGTTTCAAGTTCATTTATATTGTTATCTTATACTCACCTCCTCTGTCCAAATGACCATGAAAACTCCAGTATCATCTATATACTATAATTATATCATGTTAATATAAAAAACATCATCAATATTATTACTCTCTCCCTTTTATTTTATAAACAAAATTATCATCTGTGAGGTTCTAATTTACAACCTTCGTGGATGATGAAGTTTTGTTCTCCAATTTCTCCTTCATTAAATATCATGAAACCATTTGTATTGTTGAACCGGAATATAATATATTTATTATAACCTATTTAATATTCATGAACCAATATACCTACATGTTATTAAATCGTATGACCAAACCAGTTCTTAATAATCAAAATACGACTAAAATAATCTAAGCTTATGTAATTAATATTTTATCTAATGATTCATCCTAATTACATGTAAATAAATGATATAAATGACCATGGATGTTAATAAATAATATATAAATTAAATTATAGAGATTTAAATCCATTCCACATGAAATTAATTACATAAAAACAAGTGAACCAATTATGAAAATCAAGAAAATGAAAACTTCAGAACGATGGAATTCAATATTATAACTAATCAATAAATACATAATGAACTTAATAAAATCATGATAAAATAAATACATGTCTAATATGTTCTGAATTAATTTATTAATAATCCTAATTTCATATTACATGACCTTAAGTTCAAGATCATATCACATTCGGACTTAAGGTAAAGGTTTTTCACCCGAACCACCATTTTCATTCAGATTACATTTATCATCTACTTACCTCAATTAAATTATTATTAATTCATATTTACTCCTAATAATTTCTGTTTTAATGATCTATATATATTTCCCAACCATAATACTTACTTATTTTATTGGGATTTACACGTTTTAAAAGGAATATTTAAAATTATTTCCAAAATACTAGACCGATTCAAGGGAATTTCTCAAATTATTTCCTATATTCAAGGGAACTCTATAATATATTTGTGGAAACCATTATCTTTATAAAATAAATAATATTATTTTGAAAATAATATCTTAACTATATTCTGGTTTTATAAAAAAACTTTTCCAAAATAACTCTTCTTTTCAAAATAAAAGTGTATTTATCTCAAGAATTAGTCAATGATTTTATACGAGTATTTTCATCTGTTTCAACACTCTTGTTGATTATTATGTATTATTGGGATTAATATTTTATAATATAATCTACCATATTTAATTTTATTTTTTATGACAAGTTTTATTGGGTATGTTCTATCCGAAAACCATTCACCAATTTACTTTGAATGGTTAGTGTTTAAGCTTAATGTTTGGGGAAAGTTAATTACATTTCATATGTTAGTTTCAATATGAATGTATATGTTATTTATGTTTATCCCCATTCATATTAGAAATTCATTAAACTTATTATGTTATGGTTGGGGGCCGCTATAGCCCCTTGATACATCGGTATGTCTGATGAGACAAATAGATGTGGACGTCACCGAGGCCTTGCCCATTTTGAGATATGGTATTGGTCGAGGCCTTAATCATTTTTAGACATCTTGGCTGATGCCTTGATGGTATGTTTCATAATTTCGGGCATATGAACTTCCCTAATGATGAATCAAGTAATTCAAATTTCATGCGGTTATTCAATTATTAGAATACCTATGATTATGTTTTAATATGGCATTATTTTCTCATCTCATATTTCTGTAATAAAGTGTTCAAGTTTATTATTTGTAAAGGCATTGTTTTCAATTATTCACCATGAATAATGTTCATTTTTATGTTATCTACCTATGTCTTTCTTACTCTTACTGATTTTTTGAGGTCACACATTTCTTATGTTTCAATTTCCCAGGATATGAAGAAGTAAGTTGTGAGTGACTTGCAGGCATAATCTAGAAGGCATGGATGTTTCTAATGGAATAAATTAGTGTTGTTTTTTGTTTCAAGATATAATGTTGAAATTATATATGTATATTTTTTTAAAAATCTACTAAACAATTATTTCCTTTCGGATATGACTTTATTGTAATAATTCTAATGTAATGTAATAAGGCACTGGCTCTAGGAAAATAGGGTCGGGTCTTTACATCATCTCTTATTTTTAGTTGGGAACCTCCTTTTTTCATTTCCTAATTCATTAGATGATTTTGAAAATGACCCTATATATACCACAATAATTTATTTATATAATTTTATACTAATTTATCTTATTCTCAAAAAAAATTCACATTTTCTATATGGTTCGTTTTTATCAAACTTTAAAAATATTATCTTTTTAAAATTTTCTATATAAATGCCTATTTCTTCTATAATTGTCATTTTTAACAATTATTATTTTATAATATTTAGTTTTCTTATAAAATAAATTATATTATTCTTTATTTATAAAATATTTATATCTAAAACATTTTCAAAAAGATCAAGGATGTTTCTTATTTCCAGAGCGATTTTTCCTAATGCTTCTAAAAATCATCTTCATCTCAATCCACATAATTTTAAAACATTATGCTTGATCAAGGATATTATTATAATATAATAATCCACCATATTTCTTTGGATGAACCATGTAATTTCCTTGTATTTTTAATGAATTATTAATCATTTCCTTTTTCTTCATAATCTTACACTATGTATGATCCAAACATTTCAACCAATGTCTTCACTTTTTGAATACCCTACTTTTGATTCATTTGATTGACAGGTGTTCACCTCTATTACTTATATTGATTTATTTAGGGATATTATTAATATAATTTCATACCCTATATCTATAGTTGGTAAATTCCATAAGTTTTATTATCTTGATTAAATGGTATTTACCTATAATTTTACTAGATATCATTGGATTCACATTTATTTTCCATGGGTTTGTCATGTTTTGATTATTAATGGAATTATTAATTATTTCCTTATGTGAATCCATATGAAACCCATTTTATTTATATGGATTATTTATGATGTATTAAATAAAACTCATTTTTATTCCATGGGTTCTTTATAATGACCCATACTTTACATACATGGTTATTACTTCAGAATTAAAGAATACTTATTACAACATAAAACAAAACCATGATAGGACCGTATAGGTATAATATATTTAGAAACTCAGAAACATAAACAACTGGTTCATAAATCATATACATTGTCTCCCATTTATTTCATCATATCCAGAGTTCCTTTTTCCATATCCTACTTAATACCATTCTTCCTGTCCTAGGGAAAAGAAAACATACAAAAGGGTGCGCTCAAATGCTCAGTAAGAGTAAAAAAAAATATCAATCATCTCATATTCATAAGAACGTAACATTTTTAAAATATTAACCTACAAAAGAGATCATAATATTATAACATGGGATAAATCATAGTAGTTAAATGCAATCCCAATAATCATAACTTAAATGAAGGTGGACGTTGCCTCATGAAGGATTCAATAGAATGTTGCTCTTTCGTTTGATCGTTTGGAAGTCCTGCATGATTCATAGCTTGAGAAAGTTGTGTGATCATGGCTACAAGATTTTTCATTCCAACTCCCATAAAGTTTGGTTGCTCAGGGTACACTCATTGCATTGTCCATCACATTCATCATTAACACAGTTCCTTCAGGTTCCAGCCATTGACTAAAACCAATAAGCATAGTGTGAGAAACATTAATCAAAATAGGAAAACCACATAATCAAGAATAAAATTTCACACTTTAGGTCTTATCATAGGCTGTTCATGGCCATTTCTAAAAAACTAATATTGTGTTCTATTCTTAGACATATCCTTAGGGTTCTTACTAAGGCTTTCACATCCTAGTTTCCAAAGGTTGACTATACCTTTCCTATGATACCAACTATAACGGTCTGGAATTACTTCCAGTGGAATATAATTGATACCTATCAGGGCACTCCATGGGTGGATACACCCCCTGGGCGGGACATACCACCATCCCCAGTGGTATCCATTTCCTCATGAATCCCTTGGGCAGAGATCCATGCTTCGTCCAACGCTCACATGTGAGAGTTCCCAAGGATCGGATTCTTTCCTACCTCCTTTGCCTCTAATACCAACTATAACGACCCATAATTTACATACATGGTTATTACTTCAGAATTGAAGCATACTTATTACAAAATATAACAACAACATGATAGGATCGTATAGGTATAGTGTCTTTAGAAACTAGGAAACATAAAAAATTGGTTCATAAATCATCTACATTGTCTCCCGTTTATTTCATCATATCTAGAGTCCCTTTTTGCATATCCTAATTAATACTCGTATTCCTGACCTTGGGAAAATAAAACATACAAAAGTGTGAGCTCAAATTCTCAATAAGGGTAAACAAAAGAAATATCAATCATATCATATTCATAAGAACATAACATTTTAAAAATCTTAACCTACAAAAGAGATCATAATATCATAACATGGGATAAATCATAGTAGTGAAATATAATCCCAATAATCATAACCTAAATCATGAAACTTTGTGGAATACATACATAATCATAGAAAATCATTTCATATTAGTCAAGTCTCATTTCCAAGACCATCATAGCGTACAAAGTCCATTACTGAACCGAGTTCACTTCTCATTCCAGTCCTGTATCACTGAACCAGATTAACTTGTCGTTCCAGCCATGTCTACCTCATGAGGAATAAATCTTTACCCAATGAATTGGAGTTACATATAGGTCCCACACATCTCATAATTAAACCATTCTTATGTGTCCCACAAAATCATATATCATATATCATAGCATAACCCATGTAGTAAAAATGGGATTCTTAAACATCATGCCATCATAACATAATCCATATAAGATAAAAGGAAATCATAAAATTAATTCCATAATAACATAATAAAATCAATGTAAAAATAGGGATAGAAACATAACCCTATATTATCTTAGATGGAAAATAATTTTGATAAAACACTTGAACTCCATTCTTGAGGAAAATATCCTTTCTACTTCAAAAACATTTTTCCTTTCTTAACTTGTCCTACAATTTTAAACTACAATAAGTTGATTAAAAATAAACTTTTAAATTAATCTTTATGGAAATAATGTTTTATGAAATCATAAAAATCCATTCATGCCGTATAAGATAAAAAAACATTCTTCTCGTACTTTGGCTGGAAAAGTCAAAAAGTACCTCGTACTAAAAACGACAAAATATTCCATTCATATATTTTACTAAAAACTCACCAATGGGTAAAATTGTATTTAAACAATTGTAGGATGATAGAAATAATATTACATATTGAGAAAACATGGATGTGGATGATTAATATTCCCCATTAAATTCTAGAGTATAAACAATCTCGGATAAAAATGAGATTGTGATATTTTCCCTTACCTTAGGTCTGATATGCTTTGTACGTATCCAAACCTCCTGTATAATGATTTAAATAATGTCATTTACTTATTAAAGAATCATATTAATTGTTATTATATCATACATGGTCATATTCTTATCTTCTTATTAATAATATTTCATTCCTACTTGTTATTCAGGTGTTCATTGCTTTATGTTCTTATGCGTGTTTTGTCGAATAAATTCTTATTATTCTTTTTAGGTTAAAGATACATCATTTACAGAATGGTATTAGTATAATATATATCATATTTATTCATTAAATTCATTTATATAATCTTTATTCAATGAAGATCATGTAAAATGAGTCGCATCACATTGTGGAGATGGTAGGCCATACGTACGCACGAGCGATGATATCGTTCACATAACTATTGAATGGTATTGGAGTGTAAGATGTAATGTCTCAGAATTAGTATCATGTTATAATAATAATATATTGTTATTCTTTACACCATTATACCCATCCAAGTAAGGTGGTGGTGGAAAACAGATTACACCACGGATTGGAGACGGTATTTCATACGTAAGCACGCGCGGTGATTTCATTTTCCGTAGGATGGATAGAAGGTGAAATAAGTTTGTTTCATATTTATAATAACATATCAGTATATTAGTGATACTTATTTCATTAATTCATAATGAAACAACTAAATAATAGGAAGTAGAAGAAGAAATAAATTTGAAAGAATCGGTAACGGATATTACCTCTTCTTCGACACACCTCTTTGAAACCTCCTCTTAGGGCACAAAGATTGGTCTTTGAAGAAGAAAAATACCTCTAGTATGTTTCTAGGTAAGTTTAGAATGGAAATGGGCAGGTTTTTTCCAAGTTTTAAGGCTCAATATTGTGTAAAGAGAAGAGGGAGGAGGTGCCCTTTTATAAGGGAGGAGAGGGGCACTTTAGAAAAAACTTAAAATATTATTTTATAATAAAGTCATATTCAGTTTATAATGGCTCCCAAGTGACTTATTTTGAAGCTAAAGTGGGTATGGGTCGAAATCCTCTCCACCAATAGGTTTTAGACAAGTTTAGGTTACAATTTTAACCTTATCATTTAGATTTAACTCTAAGTTAAATAATTTAACTTTTACCGTGTATTATTTTTTTCTTACACTATATGGTTAATAAACTTACTATAACAAGGAAAACTAACCCCAAGTGGTTCATTATTAATATATATAATCTTATCTAAGTCATTTTTTTGAAACTTAGATTTTTAGGAATAAAATAACAATTAATAATATAATATTTGTTTTAAAAACTATTTTATGTCAATTTTGAGACTATTTGGTAATTGATTTTTGTGAAAATAATAACAGCATGATTAGTTCAAAAAACGTTAATTAAATCAATAATAACATGTCATATTAACCTAAAAAATTAGTGTAATTTATAAAAAGTCTAAAATTACATTTATTTGGGTATTTATAACATCAATTATGTTAATATTTCATTAATAATGTAATTACTGCATCATCATTGTGTCATAAATAAATTAAATTATTTAATGTCTAAAAATTATAAATAAAATACCATTATTTATGAAATATTTTTATCTTTCTAATTAATATTTATAGTCGAATTTATCTTATGTATAACCCAATATTAAAAATGTTTTAGTTATTAAACTTTGATTTTAACTCTTTTAACTCTTCTTTAAATAAAATAATAATAAGTGTCTTAAACTAATCCAAGTGGACTTAAATGGTCATATTTTATTCCTAATATTGTTTTCGGTTGAATTAAACTTATCCAATAGAATTAGGACATGTGTTAGGGTAATAATAATATCATTTTTACCCTTAATTACCCTATTTACTTTTAACCGTGGTAAATAAAAGTGAAAAGTAACTATTCACAAAAAATTAATTTTATCTTATTGAACCAAATTTTACTCCTTGATATTAACTGTATCTCTCGGATTTTTTAAATTCCACTCATAGAAGCGGTAAAATTATATTTTATGTAAATTTTTAAATTCTCCTAGGAGGTGGGTAAAAGACGGTGAAAAATTCAATAAAATTTTTATATATCTAAAATTATTATAAAATGACTTAAATGAATTAAATTGAACTTATATAGGTATTATGTATCAATTTTGACCTAAAATTAATTTAAATAAAATAAATAATTATTTAAATAAAAATTCGGTTTTTAAATAGTAATCTAGTGTTTTCACTATTCATCAAAAATTGAAAGCTTTCCGAAAAATACCAAAAATCCACCCTAGGGTAATTTCAATTTTCCGAATCCAAAAATGAAGTCCATTTTAAAAGGTAAAATTAATAAAATTCTAAAAAGTGGGTATTACTATTCATAACAGCTAGTTTATATAATATTTTAATAACATATCGTTGTTTAGTGAAACTCAGTATTGCGTACAACGCAAGCTATCGAGGAAGGTTTCTCTTGCGTGTAACGCAAGACAAGACAGTTTTGTGTGTAGTGAAAGATTCCTTTGATGTTTCGTATAACATAATACATAAAAAAAATATACTTCTCATAAAATATTAGGGTGTTACATTCTATCCCCCTTAAAATGAATTTCACCCTCGAAATTCATCACTTCGTAACAAACAGAGGAGGATACCTCTCCCTCATCATATCCTCAAGCTCCCATGTATCTTATTATAATTGGTGGTTCCTCCATAAAACTTTCACTAAGTGAGTGGTCTTATTCCATATAACTTTTTCGCTATGATCCAGAATCTCTATCGGTTGTTCTTCATAAGAAAGATCTTTCTCCAGCGGTACAACTTCTAAGCTTAGTACATGTGAAGGATTGAGTATGTACTTTCTTAGGAGAGATACATGGAACACATCATGAACTTGAGAGATATTCGGTGGAAGTGCCATTTGGTAAGCTACCTTCCCAACATGATCTATTATTTCGAAAGGACTGATATACCTAGGGCTCAGCTTTCCCTTCTTTCCAAATCTCATTACTCTCTTCCAAGGAGATATTCATAAGAACACTTTATCACCCACTTAAAACTCTAGGTCTTTTCTTCGGTTGTCGGCATAACTTTTTTGTCGACTTTGAGATGGTCTTATGTGTTGTTGAATAGATCTGACCTTTTATGCCATCTCATCAACAAGATCAGGTCCTAATATATTTGTTTCCCCAACTTCATCCTAGAAAGTTGGAGTCCTACATTTCTTTCCATATAGATCTTCATAAGGAGCCATCTGAATACTATAGTGAAAGCTATTATTATAAGAAAATTCCACCAAAGGTAAGTGTTGATCCCAGCCACCTTTGAAATCCATAGAGCAAGATCTTAACATATCTTCTAGAGTTTGAATTGTTCTATCAGACTGACTATCTGTCTGAGGATGATAAGCAGTGCTGAAACTCAACTTTGTATCTAAAGTATGCTGAAGACTTTGCCAGAACTTCGAGGTAAACCTCAGATCCCGATCAGATATAATGGAAAGTGGTACTCCATGCAATCTTACCACTTCCTTCACATATATCCTGGAAAGCTGATCCAGAGAGAAATCTTCTCTAATAGCAATGAAGTGTTCTGACTTCGTAAGATGATCAACTATAACCCAGATAGCATTATTGCCTTTGGATGTTTTAGGAAGTCCAGTGAGAAAGTCCATAGTGATGTTTTCCCATTTCCATTCGTGTATGGGTAATGGTTGTAACATCCCCTTAGACTTCTATCTCTCAACTTTAACTTGCTGACAAACCAAGCATCGAGAGACATATTTAGCAACATCTCTTTTCATTCCATCCAACTAGAAGTACTCTTTCAGGTCCTTATACATCTTCATGCTTCCAAGATTAATAGAGAATGAAGAACTATGCGCCTCATCCAGTAGCTCCTTCTTTAATTCTGGGATGGGAGGAACACAAACCTGATTCATGAACCTTATTATCTCATCGCAATCAAGGTTGAATTCAGGAACATTTATCACCTTCTTTTGTAACTCTACATCTTCTTTTTGTACCTCTTTAATCTCCACATGTAAATATGGTTGAACATTCATTTGATAAAGATAATATTTTTTCCCTTCCATTATAATTCCAAGATCCATCCTTTGTAAATCCATAAATATTGGATCTTTTGTGATCCTCATCATGGATAAGCTAGCATGGTCTTGTCGACTTAATGCATCTACCACCTTGTTTTCTTTCCCAGGGTGGTAATGAATTGAGCAGTCGTAATCCTTAATCATATCCAACCATCTTCTTTGGTGCATATTCATCTCCTTTTGTGTGAAAATATACTTTAAACTTTTATGATCAGTATAAATATCACACCTTTCACCATAAAGATAATGCCTCCAAATCATTAATGCAAAGACTACCGCAGCTAACTCCAAATCATGAGTTGGGTAATTTTGCTTATGGATTTTCAACTGTCATGAGTCATAAGCTATCACTATATAATTTTTCATGAGAACACACCTCAATCCCTTCTTGGATGCATCACTGTAGATCACAAAACTTTCTCCACTACAAGGCAGTGTGAGCACAGGTGCACTGGATAACTTTCTTTTCAACTCCTTGAAATTCTCTTCACACTCCTCCATCCACACGAACTTAACTCCTTTTCGAGTCAACCTGGTGAGTGGATTAGATAATCATGAAAAATATTTCACAAAACGTCGATGATATCCATCCAAAACAAGAAAACTTCGGATCTCAGTTACTGTTTTTGGTCTCGACCATCTTTCAATAACCTCTGTTTTTGCTGGATCCACAGATATCCCCTATTTTGAGATTATGTGACCCAAAAATGAAACTTTTTGAATCCAAAATTCACACTTGGTAAATTTGGCATAAATCTTCTCCTTTATTAGGGTCTTTAATACAATTCTCAAGTGATATTCATGTTCTTCCTTTCTCTTTGAATAGACAAGAATATCATTTATAAAGACTACCACAAACTGATCAAGATAGTCTCTAAAGACTCTATTCATTAGATCCATGAAGATAGTAGGGGCATTAGTAAGACCAAATGGAATCACTATAAATTTATAGTGTCCATACCTTGTATGGAAAGCCGTATTTGGTATATCCTCATTTTTTACCCTTAATTGATGATACCCTGAACGAAGATAAATCTTGGAAAAGTATTGAGATCCGCATAGTTGGTCAAATAAATCATCAATGCGTGGGAGATGATATTTGTTCTTGATAGTGATCTTGTTAAGTTCTCGATAATCAATGCAAAGTCTCATTGATCCATCTTTCTTATTAATGAACAAAATAGGTGCTCCTCAAGGTGATGCACTAGGGTATATGAATCCCTTATCAAGATTCTCTTGGATTTGCTTCTTCAATTCTTGCAACTCAATTAGGGTCATTCTATAAGGTGTCTTTGAAATGGGCATAGCACCTGGTATGAGTTCTATTGAAAATTCAACTTCAAGATTTGGTGGAAGACCTGGGAATTCCTCTGGAAATACATCATCAAACTCTTGTACAATGGGAATATTTTTAATCATGTGTTTCTCTCCAACCATTTGTGATAAATAACCTTAATTTATTGGAATCAAGACCCATAAGATGGAAGAAATCTCCACTGTAAGGTTATATTCATCCTTGCATCGATAGATGATAGTAGATTGATCAGGAATATTAAATGTGATTTCCCTCCTTTGGAAATTGATATGAACTCCGTATAGAGAAAGCCAATCCATGCCAAGAATCACATCAAATTCCACTATAGGAAGGATCATAAGATTTTCAGGAATCACTTTCCCACAAACATCAATCGGAGAAGAATTGTTAACTTTTGATGCAACTGTTGTGCCATTAGGATTTGTCACAGCTAACTCAACATCTAATTACTGAGGTAGTATAGCGATACCCTTAGAAAATTCTTCAGAAATAATAGAGTGGGTGGATCCAGAATCAAATAAAACATTTGCTACTTTAGAGTGGATGGTAAGTGTACCTTTCAACACTTCATTATCGTACTCCACATTGCCGATAGAAATTGCATGTGACTTTCCTTTTCCTTTGTCCTTAATAGTTTGTTGACATCGATCATCATCAACAACCCTTGGATTATGGCATCGATTGGAATAATTCCCTATTTCCTTTCACTTGAAACATTAAAGTGTAGGAGGTGCATTATGTGTATCCCTTTCTATGTTCACATCATTAGACATATTCTTCCCATTATTTCGACATTCAACAACCCGATGACCTTCTTTTCCACACTTAAAACATTAACTTTTCCCTTTAAGACAATTCCCTCCATGTTTTGTTCCACACTTTGAGCATAAAGAAAAACTCATCTTCTTTTTAGTGTGGTCTTTAGGTTTAACTTTGAATTCCATTTTTCCTCTTCTTATCAAATCCATATGATTGATGGGTTACTCCAATCTCCATTTCAACCTTGAGAGCACATCAAAAAATTTCATCGTAGCTATTGAAGTCCCTTATGGATAACGCCCTTCGAGGACTTGGTTTGAAGACACTAAAGAATCGACAGATTTTAATCTCAGGTTGGATAATAATTCTGGAAGGGTACCTTGCAAGTCTTGTAAAATTTTCTACGTAGGTACCAACAGATTCATCATCCTTTTGCTTCAGTTCAAGAAACTCCTTATCCATATTTGTTCAAAGAATATGAGGGAAGTAATTATTGAAAAATCAGTTCTTGAACTTTTCCCATTCTGTGGACTCTATTTCATCCCTTTGCCTCATATTATTAATAATATTATACCATTGATCATTTTTACCTTCCAAACGATATACTGCTAAAATGACTTTATCATGTTCAGAACATTGTAGAACTGAAAATATCTTTTCAGTGGTACTGACCCATTGTTCATCCACTAATGGATTAGAAGACCCGCTAAATGAAGGTGGATGCTGCCTCATGAAGGATTCAACAGAATGTTTCTCATTACTTTGCTCTTTTGGAATTCCTTTATGATTCATATCTTGAGAAAGTTTTGTGAGCATGGATACAAGATTTTGCATTCCATCTCCCATAACGTTTGGTAGCTCAGGGGGACAATCATTGCATGGCCCGTCGCATTCAGCATTAACACGGTTCCTTCGGGTTCCAGCCATTGATGAAAACCAATAAGTATAGTGTGAGAAACACTAATCATAATAGGAAAACCACATAATCAAGAATAAAATTTCACACTTTAGGTCTTATCATAGGTTTTTCATGGCCATTTCTAAAACACTAATATTTTGTTCTATGCTTATACATATCCTTAGGGTTATTACTAAGGCTTTAACATCCTAGTTTCCAAAGGTTGACTATACCTTTCCTCTGATACTAACTACAACGGTCTGGAATTACTTCCAGTGGATTATAATTGATACCTATCAGGGCACTCAATGGGCGGCTACACCCCCTGGGTGGGACACACCACCATCCCCAGTGGAATCCATTTCCTCATGAATCCCTTGGGTGGAGATCCATGCTTTGTCCAATGCTCACATGTGAGAGTTCCCAAGGATCGGATTCATTCCTACCTCCTTTGCCTCTGATACCAACTATAACGACCCATAATTTACATACATGGTTATTAATTCAGAATTTAAGCATACTTATTACAACATATAACAAAAACATGATAGGATCGTAAAGGTACGGTGTCTTTAGAAACTGGGAAACATAAACAGCTGGTTCATAAATCATCTACATTGTCTCCCGTTTATTTCATCATATCTAGAGTCCCTTTTTGCATATCCTACTTAATACCCTTATTCATGACCTGGGGAAAATAAAACATACAAAAGGGTGGGCTCAAATTCTCAGTAAGGGTAAACAAAATAAATATCAATCATATCATATTCATAAGAACATAACATTTTGAAAATATTAACCTGCAAAAGAGATCATAATATCATAACATGGGAAAAATAATAGTAGTGAAATGTAATCCCAATAATTATAACTTAAAACATTAAAATTTTTGGAATACACACATAATCATAGAAAAACATTTCATATTAGTCAAGGCTCATTTCCAAGACCATCATAGCGTATAAAGTCCATTACTGAACCGAGTTCACTTCTCGTTCCAGTACTGTATCACTGAACCGGATTAACGTGTCATTCCAGCCATGTCTTTCTCATGAGATATAAATATTTACCCAATTAATTGGAGGGAGATATGGGTCCCACCCATCTCATAATTAAACCATTCTTATGTGTGCCACAAAATCATAAATCATATATCATAGCATAACCCATGTAATAAAAATGGGATTCATAAACATCATGCCATCATAACATAATCCATATAAGATAAAAGGAAATCATAAAATTAATTCCATCATAACATAATAAAATCAATGTAAAAATAGTTATATAAATGGAACCCTATATTATCTTAGATGGAAAATAATTTTGATAAAACACTTGAACTCCATTCTTGAGGAAAATATCCTTTCTACTGCACAAACATTTTTACTTTCTTAACATGTCATACAATTTTAAACTAAAAGAAGTTTATTGAAAATAAACATGAAAAATTTTAAATTAAGATTCATGGAAATAATGTTCTATGAAATCATAAAAATCCATTCATTCCGTATAAGTTAAAAAAACATTCTTCTCGTACTTTGGCCAGAAAAGTCAAAAAGTACCTCGTACTAAAAATGAAAAAAGATTCCATTCATATCTTTTACTAAAAACTCACCAATGGGTAAAATTGGATTTAAAAAATTGTAGGAGGATAGAAATAATATTACATATTGAGGAAACATGGATGTGAATGATAAATATTCCCCAGTAAATTCTGAAGTATAAACAATCTCGGATAAAAATGAGATTGTGAGATTTTCCCGTAACTTAGGTCTGATATGCTTTGTACGTATCCAAACCTCATGTATAATGATTTAAATAATGTCTTTGACTTATTACAGAATCATATTCATTTTTATTATATCATATATGGTCATATTCTTATCTTCTTATTAATAACATTTCATTGCTACTTATTATTTGGGTGTTCATTGCTTTATGTTCTTATGCGTGTTTTGTCGAATAAATTCTTATTATTATTTTAAGGTTATAGATACATAATTTAAATAATGGTATTAGTATAATATATATCATATTTATTCATTCAATTCATTTATATAATCATTATTCAATGAAGATCATGTAAAACGAGTCGCATCACATCGTGGAGACGGTAGGCCGTACGTACGCACGAGCGATGATATCGTTTCCATAACTATTTAATGATATTGGAGTGTAAGATGGAATGTATTAGAATTAGTATAATGTTAAAATAATCATATATAGTTATTCTTTACACCATTATACCCATCCAAGTAAGGTGCTGGTGGAAAACAGAATACACCACGGCGTGGAGACGGTATTCTGTACGTACATACGCGCGGTGATTTTATTTTACGTAGGATGGATAGAAGGTGAAATAGGGTTGTTTAATATTTATAATAACATATCAGTATATTATTGTTACTGATTTCATTACTTCATAATTAAATAACTAAATAATAGTAAGTATAAGAAGAAATAAATTTGAAAGAATCAGTAACGGATATTACCTCTTCTTCGACATGCCTCTTTGAAACCTCCTCTTAGGGCATTATGATTGGTCTTTTAAGAATACCATGACCTCTAGTATGTATTTAGGTAAGTTTAGAAGGAAAATTTTCATGGTTTGGCCAAGCTTGAAGGCTAAAAATTGTGTAAAGAGAAGAGGGAGGAGGTGGCCTTTTATAAGGGAGGAGAGGGGCACTTTAGGAAAAACTTAAAATATTATTTTATAATAAAGTCATATTCGGTTTATAATGGCTCCAAAGTGACTTATTTCTAAGATAAAGTGGGTATGGGTCGAAATCCTCTCAACAAATAGGTTTTAGACAAGTTAAGGTTACAATTTTAACCTTATCATTTAGATTTAACTCTAAGTTAAATAATTTAACTTTTATCATGTATTCTTTTTTTCTTACACTATATGGTTAATAAACTTACTCTAACAGGCCAAACAAATCCCAAGTGGTTCATTATTAATATATATAACCTTATATAAGTCATTTTTCTGAACTTTAGATTTTTAGGAATAAAATAACAATTAATAATATAATATTTGTTTTAAAAACTATTTTATGTCAATTTTGACACTATTTGGTAATTGATTTTTGTGAAAATCATAACAGCATGATTAGTTAAAAAAAGGTTAATTAAATCAATAATAAAATGTCAAATTAACCTAAAAAATTAGTTTAATTTATAAAAAGTCTCAAATTACATTTATTTGGGTATTTATAACATCAATTATGTTAATATTTCATTAATAAGGTAATTACTGCATCATCAATGTGTCATAAATAAATTAAATTATTTAATGTCTAAAAATTGTAAATAAAATACAATTATGTATGAAATCATTTTATCTTTCTAATTAATATTTATAGTAGACTTTATCTTATGTATAACCCAATATTAAAAATGTTTTAGTAATTAAACATTGATTTTAACTCTTTTAACTCTTCTTTAAATAAAATAATAATAAGTGTCCTAATCTAATAAAAGTGGACCTAAATGGTCATATTTTATTCCTAAGGTTGTTTTTGGTCTAATTAAACTTATCCAATAGAATTAGGACATGTTTTAGGGTAATAATAATATCATTTTTACCCTTAATTACCCTATTTACTTTTAACTGTGGTAAATAAAAGTAAAAAGTTAGTATTCACCAAAAATTATTTTTATCTTATTGAACCAAATTTTACTCCTTGATATTAACTGTGTCTCTCGGATTTTCGAAATTCCACTCATAGAAGCGGTAAAATTATTTTTTATTTAAATTTTCAAATTCTCCTAGGAGGTGGGTAAAAGATGGTGAAAAGTTCAATAAAATTTTTATATATCTAAAATTATTATAAAATGACTCCAATGAATTACATTGAACATATAAAGGTATTATTTATCAATTTTTACCTAAAATAAATTTAAATAAAATAAATAATTATTTAAATAAAAAGTCGGTTTTTAAATAGTAACCTAGTGTTTTCACTGTTCATCAAAAATTGAAAGTTTTCAGAAAAATACCAAAAATTCACCCTAGGATAATTTCGATATTCCGAATCCAAAAAAGAAGTCTATTTTGAAAGTTAAAGTTTATAAAATTTCAAAAATTGGGTATTACTATTCATAACGGCTAGTTTATATAATATTTTAATAACATATCGTTGTTTAGCGAAACTCGGTATTGCGTACAACACAAGCTATCGAGGAAGGTTGCTCTTGTGTGTAATGCAAGACAAGAAGGTGTTGTGTGTAGTAAAAGATTCATTTGATGTTGTGTATAACATAAGACATAAAAAAATATACTTCTCATAAAATATCAGGGTGTTACATTCTTTATTCTATAAAACTAAATGATTTTCATTTTGATGTTTTTATGAAACCCATTTTCTTTCCATGGGTTCTTATGGATCATGTTTGTTGACTCAAGTTTCTACACTCTTTTAATCACATATTATTTTATACTAATTCATTTACCATGATTTATGATTTATTATTTGTTGGGAATAAATTTTCTTATGTATCTTGATTATACTCATATTCTAATATTATTTTTACTTATGATATATGATTGTTATCACTTATGTTTACCCTTAATGGGAATCTAAGCTCACCTCTTTCTTATGTTTCCATTTCCCTAGGTTATGAAAATTATTATAATATATAATAAGTATATGAGGAATTCTAGTGTGTATCAATTATGGATAAATGTTCATAAGTGTTGTAAAATAAGTTTCTAATGTAATTAGTCCTCAAAGATAGTAAACATATTGTTCTTGGGATTGTGTGATTATTTTTATATCTAATGTTTACCTTATGAACATTTTTTAAAATAAATCCATTTATATCCTTTATTTCTATATATTTTACTATTTTAAATAGATATGTTATTCTTGAAGATTGACCTCAGTTCTGGTTATCACCAGCTTCGAGTTTGAGAGGATGATATACCAAAGATGGAATTTTGGTTCCACTATGGTCACTATGAGTACTTAGTGGTGCCTTTAAGCATGAAAAACTCCCTATAAGTTTTCATGGGACTCATGGAACTTATATTTCTTACCTTCCTAGATCGGTTTGTATTGAAATTCAAAGATGAAATCCTCTTGTAATCAATGTCAAATAAGGGGAATGTAATACATTTGAGGATGGTTATAGATGTACTCTACAAGAACTGGTTGTATAGGAAGCTCTTAAAGTGTTATTATATATTCAATTTGTCCAATTCCTGGGACATGTTATCACATAGTAGGTATTTTTAGTGGATCCATCAAAGACTAGGGTAGTTCTAGCTTATGAGGTACCCAAGATTGTGATTGGGGTGTGGATATTCCTTATGTTGGTTGGATATTATCAATGATTTGTGACTGTTTTCTACAAGATCATGACACCTCTAACTACTTTAACCATAAAGGGGGATCCTTTGGTATGGATATAGAAGTGTTAGTAGGATTTTTAGGAGTTGTGACCAAGGTTGAAGAGCTCCCCCATCTTGATACTGCTAGAGGAGGGAGCAAACTATATATTGTTCTTTTATTCCTCCATATCTAGGCTTGGATCTATTCTTATGTAAAAGAAATAAGTGATTGATTATGGGTCCCATAAGTTAATACCACATGAGAAAAATTATGTGACCCATGATTTAGAGATGGAAGTAGTAATTTTCACCATAAAGACTTATAAAAACTATCTTATAGAAGAGAATTTTATCATATTTTCTAATCATAAGAGTCTCAGGAATATATTCTCTCATAGAGAACTCAAATTGAGGAAGATGTGATGGCCAGAATTCCTACAGGAATATGATTTTGACATAGACTATAGTATCAGGAAGGGAAATTTAGAGGCATATTATCTTAGTAGGAAATATTATTCATAGTTTTTGAGTGATTCATAGTATCATGTGGCCTAATTGTGGTTGTCCTTTGAGGATGAGGGTTAAAAACATACCTCCAATCAATGGTTGTTACCCCTATGTTTCTTTAACATATAGGGGAGGAATATCATGTAGATATTAATTATGAGTTCTTGTGTGAAAATATATTTACAAGACATGATCCTGATGGATTTTCCAATGGTATGGATAACATCATCTTTTTCTGAGCACAAAATATGGCACTAGTCATGTTGTTGACGGAGGTTTTGAGGTAATTTCATACATCCTACTTAGTAGTATATCCAAGAGTGGTGGAGATGCATCGGGGCCTCCATCAATGATTGTTTCAAACTAGGATTATCATTCCACATCCTGATTATGGAGTGGATTATAGAAGACTTTTGGGACTCAATTTCAGATTAACAAAGAATTCCACCCCTAGAAAGATAGCCAAATAGAGACGACAATTTAGTTTATGGAGGAAATTTTTTGGGATTATTGTTAGATTTTTTTCCATATCTAGGAGGATCATCTAACCTTGGTGTAGTTTTTGTACATAAATTTTTACCATTCCACCAATTTTGTGGAACTATTTGAGTCCTTTTATGTGATACCATGTTATCCATCACTATGTTGATTGAAGCCAAGATTGAGAGGGTGATTATGGTCCCAAAGTTGGTGTGATCGATGAATGAGAATATGAATATCATCCAAGAGTGGATGAGGGCCACCCAGATCCATCAAAAGTCATATGTGGTTTGAGAAAGGAGACCTTTGGAGTTTGATAATAGAGAAAATGTGTTTATAAAGGTCTCACCATAGTGATGACTATGAATATTTGGCCGAGGTGGTAAGTTATATCTGAGATTCATCAACCTTTTCAAGATATTGCATAGAGTTGGTGAAGTGACATACCACTTGCCCATACAAATGCAGTTAGATGGAATGTATGATTTCTTCCATATGTCATATATAAGGATATATTAACTTGAATCATCCCACATTATTGGTTGGGGTGAGCTTGATATTGATGATAGAGCTACCTTATCATAGTTCCTTGTTTCTATCAGAAATTTTTAGGAGAAGATCACTTATTTTTGAGTGATTCTCCAGGTTTGTGTTCATTGAAAGTACTAGAATATTAATTAGGGAACCTGGGAGAGGGAGAACCATTAGTGACCTTATTACCCTCACCTATTTGAGTATATTTTTTGGGGATAGAAATACCTAGAGTTAGAGATAATGTAATGACAATTTTTTTATTTGGCACATTTAAATATTTTAAATAATACTCTCAGGGTTATTTGTAAAGTCTTCATGAAATTATGGGCCTTATGGAACCTCGTTATTGATGTATTAAAAATATTAAATATAATATATCATGTTCACGCATAAATTAATAAATAATGGAATACCTCTTGAATGGTGTTTCAGATAGGAAAATATAGTCCACCTTTAAATCCAAGATATATATTTCACCCTATATGAGGTATAATATTTATCAACATCAGGTGTTTTGATTCATTGTACACACTAGAATGACATTAGATAAAATAAATGAATTAAATTTATTAATTTATTAATTATTTAACTTATGTATAACTCTAAAAAATCCTCTATTTAAATACATATTTTTCTAATTTCCTAGGTTTAGACACATAATCCTATAGGATTTGAGAGGATATATGGAGATTATATGGTGATAATATTGGTGGGTGATCTTAGGATTAGGGATTGATGGAGAAGGAACATAGAGAATTTTTTGATAAATATTAACGTAGAAGATTCATCATCAATTCACATACAAGAATGTATTCTCTAACGATCAATCCAAACCTGGGGTAATGATTTTAATTATATTGGTTAATTTATTTGTTTTATATTTTTGGTGATGTATCTAAATAAATTCATTTAGTAAAAAATTCATGGATCCTTATTTGTTGATAATTTTAATTTTTTCCTAAATTTATGAATTGATAATTAATTTGAAACCTCAATGATCCCTAATTATCTATTAATTATCTTTTACAAGCCGAAATTGGACAATGTTATTCCTTCTCACTTTTTTGTTTTGTGGCTTTCTCCCTCCATTCTTCATTTGTCACAGGTGTTTAATTGGTCAGTGATTCGATAATCTATGAATTTGTTACATTGTATGATTATTCATTATATATGTGGATTTTTTATATGGGTTTGATGTTGGAATTGAAGATTCAATGGTGGAGTTATGGATATGATGAAAATCCAATGGTGGATTATGTGATAGTGGTCATGTGATTCAGATCATTTGAGTACTCTATAGATGAGACGATGATCATTTTATAAAAAAATGGTGGTTGTAATCTGACCACCAGTTATAAAATTGGCTCGGTCAATGTGAGGTCAAGTGTTCTAGGAAATATTAGAGGGAATATAAGATGAGATAGTGGTATGGGTGGATACACATGAAGATATGGAGTTTCTATAAATACCATATATATATATATATAACATGTAGTTTGGAGGAACACGCATCATGTGAACCCCTCTCTAGGGCACTAGGGTTTATTTCATAAAAATATCACATATTCATGTACTTTTTATATAATCCATGTAAACCTTAGGCAGGTAGGTCACTATATACCATCCAAGGTACATAGACACGGACATGGACATGGGTTGGATACATGGCCTCAGGCAGACGACACATGCCTAAGTACTTGGCCCAACCTTTATATGATGTGTGTTATAAAACATGACATATATATCGAGAAGAAAATTTCATGAAATATATAAGAACATGGGTATAACAATACTTGGTGATATACACTATGTATTCTAATAACACATCATATACTCATTATATTGTAGGTTAAATCCCATGTTTCCCTTGGTATACCTTCAGTATTAGAATAAGTATTTTTCCTTAGTCAATCTCTATGAGGGTATTGTGTGGAATCTTATCCTAGACATAGTATGAGAAATCCCTTATATGGGATGGTCCTATATAGTTTCAGGCCACCCTCAAGGAGGCTTGAGGTATCATCCTCAATCTCATTATTCCCTATGTAGGGTTAGGTATCTCATACTCAATATTAAGGGTGGCCAATACCCTCTTAGTGGGTTATTATATATAGGTTCAGGCATCACACATAATTCCAAGTAGTGATCCCCAACCTATTAATTGATATCTTATGTGTTACAATTTTTGGTTCAGCATGTAAAGGCCCAATGAGTATGACCTCTCGGATGAGTGTCACTAGTGTTATCGAGACCCAAGGAGTGTGTTTTCATGGATGAGTGTTCACTCAGAGCCTTGAGTAAAATTTCTAGGCTGGAAGTGTGGTTAGAAATTACATTGATACTTGGATTATTCCTTTTATAATATCTAGGTTATATTATTTAACCTCCTTATTTTCTAATTTAGAGCTGACTCCCTCTCTTTGATGTTATTTTTGATAATTTCAAGGGGCCCTACTGGGTATGTTTATACTCAGCCCTTTATGTTCTCTTATCACACGTGTTGTGTCGTGTACGGAAAGAAGGCATTTTGAAATTGTCCTAGGTGGACGAGGAGTAGGTGCGCATAGTGGATCTTGGTGATGTGGATTTATACTATATGAAGTTTCTTGAGATACATCCATTTTCTTATTAGCATATTGGACTCCATTTATGGTGGGTGGGAATGTATTTTCCCCTTTTAATTTTCTAACTATAGACCATTGCACTCTTATATGAGATTAGATGTTATGTATGAATTTATAGTATTAATTATTTTCATTACTGTGTCATATCAGTTTATAGAGGTGTGTGTGTGTGTGTGTGTGTGTGTGTGTGTACAAGTACCTTTGGATAAGGCCTCCCATGTGAGTGATATGAATACTCAGTGCTAGTTTCTATCCCATAGATTATTGGAGGCAGGATTAGAGTATCACTCTTATCTTACTTCCATCCAGGTGATCCCGAGTGGGTTCTATCATGACAAAGGTTTTAACTAAATAAAGTTTATTGGATATTATGGGCATGTGTGGTCTATAAAATTGATAATCATCATGTTTTTGTGTGATTGGAATGTGTGGAACAATGGAGAAATTGGGTGTGTGTGTGGTCACTTAGAAAATTGAAACATTATCTAATGTCATTGGATAGCTAGGGAGGGGTATCCAAGGAACTCAGAGAGCCTTTTGGAGGAAGACTAAGGTAGATTCCAAAATGTTCCCATGTGAAGAATGAGTTCCCATGGAAGTATTTTTGGGTGTGGGGAAGACTGAGAGGTCTTCCAAACTTGTTTTATATACTTATCTGGCTAGCGAACCATGTATTAGAATATGTCACACTAGAATCTATTAGTTAAATCCCATGATTATTATTACGTGTTCCTCATTTTATTTCGATGCCTGTGCATTTATGTCAAAAAAATTGTTTTATATGATATTGCTTATTCCCATGTTTATGTTCATGTTTATTCCATGTTTGAGTGATTTGAACATGTTTATGTTAGGTGGCTTCACCTCATTTTAATTTGAGCCTTGTTAACTTATTCATTATAAATATGGAATATTTTAAGAAAAACCCAAAGTAATATTTAAAAATCAATGCTTTCAAGTACACTTTTTTTCAAAGTGAAAGTTTTTTAAATATGGTTTTCAAACTAGAGTGATTTATTTTCATGGATAAATTTCTTATATAGATTCATGGTGGTATCATAATGGGATTCGTAGCTTACACCCAACATATACCTTTGAGTGTACACAAACCTTGTTTTACAGGACATGGGAAAGGGTAAGGGAACCATACAGTTTTGTGTCCCTTCTTGATTACCAACGTTCATGGTTATTTTGGATGGTGGAGATGATTGTATCATGGATTTAGCTCATATGTAGTAGTTTTGATATTTAATATCATTGGGGATGTTGTATTTTATTCATTGGTATTGATACCTATTTTGATATTTTGAATATGGATATCATGTTATTGTTCATTTATAAATTATGAATTGGTGATATATTTGATATCTATTTTTATTCATTGTTGTTTATACCCTGATTTGGATATATAAATCTATTATTGTTACTTCTTTGTTTGGTGTGGCCATCTAATTATTAGATGGATAATGTCATATTTTAAAGGGATAAACCATTCGAAAATGGTTATGTATGATTCTCTTGTTCTTTTTTTCAGCCCGTGGAAATCAAGAACACCCTTTGGGCATTGGGAAATAGTGTATCGGGTGGCAATTCAGGGAATCCCTATCCGATAAGCTATTCATACATTATTGATGAAAAATTTTGATATTTTGTTAAAAGAACCAAATTAAGGAAAAAACATTATAATGCATACTTATTATCAATAATTAGAGTATAAAAATTTTATCATTATAGTGAGTGTGATGACTTGAAATGTCACTATATATTTTCCTTAAATAAATATTATTTTAATAGCTTTTTCTATACACAACACTTAACTAAAAGGATTCTGGAAAAATTAAATAATAAAATTATTAAAATAAAAAACTTATTTTAGAAAAAATATATTAATCAATTATAAATTCATAAAAATAATATTTATAATACTTAAATTATTAAAAGGGGATTTTTTGTAATGCATGAGCTTCAATTATAATATGAACTTATTTCTAGAGAAATAACAGCACAATAAATATAGTTTTATTCATGAATGTGATTATATACTAAATTATAATATTTCAAAATTTTAATTTGATAAAATAAATTTCATTTTTTGAATTCAACATGTCAAAATTATCTTATGGTGGATTTCTAATATTATTTGGAAATAATTGATTTTTTGTTGAATAGTGAATAATACAAATTATAAAAAAACTATCAATTTTATGAAATTATAATGATACAAGAATAATTTTGAAGATCAATAAACAATTTTTATAGGAAAAATATATATTTAATAATTAATATAATTTATATAAAAAAATAACGTTGAATATAGAAATATATGTTTAACATTTTATAAATCCAATTAATATTTTTTCTAAAAAAATACAATTTTCCTTCTTTAAACTTAATCAAGTATCTACATGGTTGTTTTGTTGTTGTAGTTTGGTTTAAAAAAATAAGTCTCATTTTATTTAACATAAACCAATTAATTCTGTCACAAACCGAATCTGGTCACCATTAAAACTGGCACCCGACTTAATCTGTGGAAAGTCCCGAAGGGAGTTTCCAATCCCCATAGGTTAGAAAACGTTCTTGTATATCATAAATAACAGTTTGATAATGATTTACCCGAATTATGATACATAAGACAACCAAAAACAATCAATAAAACAAATCTAAAATTTCGTGTCAAACAAGCGTTAATTAAAAATTCAGAAATGAATAAAAGGTTTTTAACATGACACAAGGAGTCCAAAACTACAAAAGTAGAAGAAAAAACAACCAAAATACCACAACATGACAAGGGTTCTTCACCCATGAGTCATCTCCACAACACCGCACAATGGAAGAAACTAGAAACCCAAACTACCGTTTCCAGAAGCATTACCCTTACCTGTGTCAAACATAACCAAGTATACTTACACACAAAAGGTTTAAGTAGGGTGTGATCTTAAGCATAATAGGATACCACCCAAATATTCCATGTGAAAATAATTATAAGATAAAAATATTGCAAGTGTTATTAACAAACAAAGGTAGAAATAATTTCTAAAGGTGCATATTTTAAATGAAAATAGTTTTCAAAGAGGGTAACTTTAAAGAATAGTTACATTTAAATAAAACATATAAGATACTGAATTTTCCATCCAAACACACCATAATCCAAAGATAAATTCCAAATAGTCAATGATCACTAAACACGAGAACACCCCTAGGCACTAGTTAGTTGTGAGCCCCAGGTACCTCGCATCTCGGTGTGAAAGTAACCATAACAATATCTGTTCTCATGAACGAACCACTAGTAAGGGAATCACTCCTAACCTATTGATCCCAAAAATCATCATCATCATCATGGTTTTTTTAGTGTTTTCAATGTCAAACATGCTAAGTGAAACTGGGACAAAACCACTCTTGATCACTAGCATGCTGGTACACGTCTTCCCACCTAGATACCTAGATTTCTCTCTTTGTGCTCAAACAAGTTCCACATTATACCAAATTCCATTTACACATAAAAATACTAGTTGTGGTTATAAACACTCAAAAAAATGCTAAACATTCTTTTCACCATTTTTATAACTCAAGCAAACGCTTATAATTTCCATAAAACAATTATACAAGTTATAACAAAACAATGCACATAAAATCAATTTGAAATCCCTATTTTAACAAAAAAATAATACCAATATTACAAAAAATCAAAATTTTCATCACTAAAACATTTTTATTAATCCATTCCATGAATTATAAAACAACACCAATTGGTACAGCATGAAATTTACTAGTAAAAACAGCCATTTTCAAAAAAAAATTGGCACTTAAAAATCAACTGTTTAACAAATGATACAAAAAATAGTTTTTACACTAAAAATAATGATATAGGAACATAAATTAAATATAAATCCATAAATATAACTCATTATACAAGTTTTACACTTGGAATCACCTACCATATATTTCAAAACCATCAAATCCTTGTGCGGAACTTCAACTGCACCATTGTCACACCACAAGGGAGTGAAAATGAATCTAAAGCCACAATATTGGACCAAGAAACTCAAAATAAAACCCTTGGTTGGAATAACAACATTATGGAAATTAGTAACTTAAATAAAAATGGATGAAACCTTAAGTAAATGGGAGAAACCCTAAGAAATGGGAGGAACATGAGAGGAAACTCACTTAATTGATAAACTTTGATGAAATATCCCCAAATAAACTAGTAGATGAATTTCCAAATACCCAAAAATGATAGTGATGTTTCAATAAGATAGATTATGTCATGTAGGAACTGAAATGGGGGGGAAAAGGTAAAAATTAAAGGAGTTATGAAGGAAATAAATTACCTATTCAAATCTTGAAAAATTTAGAAAGCTTAAGACGTTTTTCCCTAATCTGTGATGAAAATTATCTCCAAATATGGAGACATGAACATGGGGGTGCGCTTAGGTCTGTTGGATTCGAGTGGGATGTGGAATCACTAAAAAACAGTAAAACATGAATGAGATATTAAAGAATAAAAAAATTAAAGCAGGAAATGGGCTCACGGGTTGGCCTAATGCCTAATCAATCCCTCAAATCCAAAATTATTATGAGTTATTAAGGGGTACTAATGGATATGGTGGTTTTTATAGGCCAGGGGAGGCCATTAATAATTTTAATGGATGAAAAATTTTGTGAATTTAAGGAGTTACAAAAGAAACAAAATTTATTTTTAAATCTAGAAATGGGCTCACGGTTGGGCCCAAATCATGAAAACCCACAATTTCATCCAAAAATTCATGGGAAACCCCCACAACAAAGTAATAATATAAATTAAATAAAAAATAACTTAAAAATAATTCATGTATGTGACAATTCTCCCCACCATAAAAACTTTCCGCCCTCAAAAAGTCAGCTTGAAGCCTGATGAGATAAGAGAAACGAAAACTGCTCTTCAACCCAAGACTTATGCTCTCATGTCTCATGCTTATAAGTCCCATATTTTCTCAGGAGTCCACAATATGCACTGGTCTCTCAACCACAGACAGATCGGGCTCTATATCCAAATCCTCCCAATTTAGCACATGGGGTGGATTCGGGTTGTACTTATTCAGTTGTAAGACATGGAAGACATCATGGATAGATGTAAACTGAGAAGGATAATATAACCTATATGTAACCTTTTCAATCCTCTCAGTAATCTCAAAAGGTTTAACATACCTCAATGTTAGATTTTTCTACTTTCCCAAACGGTGATGACCCAGAAGAGGGGCCACTTTCAAAAACACATGATCACCCACCAAAAACTCTAGGTCTCAACACCTCTGATCATAATATGCTTTATGGAGAGTCTGGGATATTAATAAACAATTCCTCGTCAATGTGATCTTCTCATAAGTCTCATGCACAAGACTCGACCCCAATAGTGAAGTCTCACCTACCTCAGCCCAACATAGGGGGGACCAACAAGTTCGACCATAGATTGCCCGAAAGGGATCCATTCATATTGAGGACTGGTAACTATTATTATAAGAAAACTCAACCAATCCCAAATGGCTATTCCAAGAACCTCTAATGTCCAAAACACATGCATGGAGCATGTACTCTAAAATTTGATTAGCCCGCTCTGTCTGACCATCCATTTGAGGATGGTATGACGTGATCATTTTAATCTGAGACCCCAAGGCCTTCTGAAGGCCTTCCTAAAACTGATAAGTGAAATGGGATTCTTTATCTGAGACAAATATAGATGGAACACCATGAATCCTTATCACCTCTTAAATATATAATCATCACAACTCATCCACTTTAGTTTTATCTTTGATCGAAATGAATTGGGATGAATTGGTGAGATGATCAATCACCACCCAAATGGAATTCTTACCTTGAGGTGTATGATGTAGGACAACAATGAAGTCCATGGAGACCTCTTACCACTTCCAAGTAGGAATGGGTAATGGATGGAGCAAACTGGAGGGCCTTTGGTGCTCCACTTTCACATGTCGACATGTGTAGCATCTATTAATGAAGTCGGTTATGTCATGTCTCATACCTGGACATGAAAACTATACTCACACATCATAATAAATCTTGGTGGAACCTAGATGGACAGCCCACTGAGACTGGTGGATATCATGAATCACCACCTTACGTAGAGATGATGGCACTACTAAATGGCCCTTGAATCACAAGATGCGCTCGAGATACGATGAGTAATAAAAATATGTATCCCCACTATGAATAAACATCCTCAACCAATGAAAAATCTCATCATTGGGTTTTTTACGCTGAATCAACTCTAAGAGAGAAGGATTCAACTGAATGATCGTCAAGAACACACATCCACTATGCTCCTTGGTCTCCACATGCATCTGAGAAAAGATCCCCATTAGAGTCCACTCATCACTAGACTTACTCAAGTATTTCACTGGTACTTTTCTACTCAAAGCATCTTCCACCACATTTACCTTGTCTGGGGTATAGACAATGTCAAAGTCGAACCCCTATAAGTACTCAATCTAGCAGCGCTGCCTCAGATTGAGATCCATCTGAGATAAGATGTAGGCCAAGATATTGTGATCATAATAGACCACGAAATTCTCCCCAAAGAGGTAGTGATGGAATGTTTCCAAATCATGAATCTTAGTTGCTAGCTCTAAGTCATGGGTTAGGTAATTATTTTTGTGTGGTCGGAGTTTGTGAGAGCCATACACCACCACTTGATCATCCTGCATAAGAATGCACCTAAGACCCATACCTGAAGAGTCACAATACACAATACAGCCCTTTCCATATTCTAGAAAGATCAACATGGGGGTGATAGTCAACCGCCTCTTCAGATCCTAGAAGGATGCCTAGCATTCTGGGGCCCAAACAAACTTCAACCCTTTATGGGTGAGTGCGATCATGGGAGAAGCAAGCCAAGAGAAATCTCGAACAAACCGCCTATAGTAACCAGCCAAGATAAGGAAACTCTTCATCTCGAACACATTATTTGACTGCTCCCATGACATAACTGCATCAATATTTTCAGGGTTCACCGAAACTCCCTGCTCGGAGATCACATGCCCTAGAAAATTCACCTCTCTAATTCAGAAGGTGTACCTAGAAAGCTTTTCATAAAGGCAGTGGTCCTAAAAAGTGCCCAACATGATCTGAAAATGATGCTCTTGCTCTTCCTAGGATCCAGACTAGAACAGGATGTCATCCATGAATACCACAATGAAGGAGTCGAGATATTGGTGGAAAATCTTATTCATGAGGTCCATAAAGACTACTAGAGAATTATTCAATCCAAAGGGAATGACCAAGTACTCAAAGTGTCCATACCTACTTCAGAAGGTTGTTTTCAGGATATCTTACTCTTTCACCCTGAGTTGATGGTAACTATAATGAAAATATATTTTAGAAAACAACTTTTCCCACTTGAAACAGATCAAAAAATTCATCTATTCAGGGCAAAGGATATTTGTTCTTGATGGTTACCTTGTTCAGCTTCCGGTAATCAATACACAACCAGAGGGACCCATCGGCCTTCTTCGCAATGAGAACAGGAGAATCCTAAGGAGAGATGCTAGGGAAAATAAATACTTTGGATTCTAAATCGTCCATCTGAATATTTAATTACCTCAATTCGGTGGGGGGAATATGATATGAGGGAAGAGATATTGGTTGTGTTCCTGGTGCCAAACCGATCGAGAACGCCACATCCCTCTCTGGGGGTAAGCCTGAAAATCATCTGGGAATACCTCTGGTAACTCTTCCACTACATGAGGTAACCCTTTATTAGGATAGTTCTCATCATCCTCTAGTATGAGTGAAGATAAATGGAATATAAGATTCCCAAAAATTGGGAGTGGAGGTCCCGTACGACCCGACTGAGGATCCCATTACCCATGAAAAACCTGCAGACTACCATCAGGTGTGGTGAAACTCACCTACCAATTATTGTAATCTATGTGGACCTAAAAGTTTACCATCCAATAAATTACAAGTAACACATAAAATAGATCCATATCTAAGACCAATAGGTCTCACTCCATCTCAACCCCCGACAAGGAAAGCGCACACGATGGGCACCTGAGACCCTGCTCCTTCTTTCCCAGTGGCTTCACCAACTCCATTATAAAGGAAAATAGCTCGGTTGGAAAATTCAGCATGTTCAAAGTACGGGTAGAGAAGAATGAAACAAAAGAACCATTATCAAAAGGAGCAACAGTTAAAGAAGAACCAATTATAATGGTGTCTCTAACAGTTGATGGTCCTTCCTCTGATCATGCTGGTGCCTAATCCACTGCATGAAGAGTCCTAGTCTCTTCCTAAGAATGGTTGATCACCTGTAGATCTACCCTAAATTGTATCTACCCATAATATGATCTGGCCCTGCCACCACAACCACCAAACTGAGATCCCCTAGTCCTCGATGGCTCTGACTGAGCTGGCACTCCCCTAAAAACCATTGATCCTTCCCCACTTTAGAGTGGACATTCCATCCTACAATATAACTAAAAGTGTCTCATACCACCACACTAATAACAAGAATTCAGAGGAAAATTTCATGATGGTTGGATGTTCCCTAGCCTCCCACACTAGTGGCACATGATGGAACTCATATCAGAATCCACTAAAAAACTTCCTAGAAGGTTGGCCAGAGCTTCCACCCCCCTTCTTTCCATTCTCCTTCCACTTCCTTTTCTTCTCAGAAGAGATACTGCTACCCAGAACTGATATCGCCCCAGAAAAACCATCCCTCCCCTTGTGGTCGATCTCCACCATTCACACCTGGTTGACCACCTCTTCCTAGTTTTTCATCTTGAACAGGAAGACCTGGAAATAGATCTCGGGCCACATACCCCTCTCAAACTTCTGGGCCTTCATCTTCTCATTGGAGACCATTTCTGGAGCATACCAGACCAACTCAGCAAAACAGTTGGCATACTCTATGAAATAAAGATCCCCATGAAAAAGCTCCATAAACTCTCTAGATTGAGAATATTCCAAAACTCCATGGCAGTACCGGTCATTGAAGATAACCCAGAAGTCCTTCCATATCATCTTCTCACGTTTCCCATCTTAAAGCACTGACTCCAACCACCTTCTGTTGGGACCCTCTAATAGGAAAGAGGCACACTTCACCATGAAATCCTCAGGTGTTTCAGTGAACTCAAACATGTTCTCAATATTGTCGAGCCGCTCCTCCGCTTCCTGGGGTTCTATGCTACCTCGGAAAGTATGAGGATTTTTTTAGGAACCCTTGGGATTTTTCCTTCCTAGGACTGGTCTCATCTTCCCTAACCAGAGCTGGAATAGGATCTAGTCTTTATACCAGATCTTGGATAGCCAAAATCATAGCCTCTACTAGCCTATGATCAAGCAGTGAGGGAGAACTCTCTTCAGCTTCCTCCTGTGGGTGCATGGGAGCTTTCCAGGGAGGCATGTTTCTACAAAAGAAAATAGTCACAAGAAAAAAAATCTGTAAAACAATCTGAAAATTTCATCAATAACAAAAAATATAAATAATCTAAACACATTACACCAATAAAATAAACAACTACTACACCCCCACTTGATGTCCATGTGTAGTCTATAGCCCACATGTCTCACCTATAAGTGAATCCAAACAAACAATTCCAATGTCCCATGGTGACTCGAGGTCTATCACGAGAGGTGCGGGTCAAGCACCCTACTCATGAACAAAACTCTGATTCCCGATATTCCTAGCTCTTATCTAGCCCGACTCATCCCAAAATAATAATATAACCCAAAAACATTAACTTCCTCTAATACCATTTTTGTCACGAACCGAATCTGGTCTATATTAAAACCAAAACCCAACATGGTCTATTGAAAGTCCCAAATGGATTTCCCTATACCCATGGGCTAAAAAAGTTCTAAGGTATCATAAATAATGGTTTGGAATGATTTACCTGAATTATGATACATAAGACGGCCAAAAACAATCAATAAAATGAATCTAAAAATTCCTGCCAAACAAGCCTTAATTAAAAATCCAGAACTGAATACAAGGTTTTTAACATGAAAAAAGGAGTCCCAAACTTCAAAGGTAGTATCAAAGACAACCCAAAGACCACCACATTACAAGGGGTCATCACCCATGAGCCATCTACACAACATCGCACAATGGAAGCAACTATCAACCCGAACTGCCGTCTCCAAAAGCCTTTCCATTACCTGTGTCAAACATAACTAAGTCTACTTACACCCAAATGTGTAAGTAGGATGTCATCCTAAGACCAATAGGATACCACCCAAATATTCCATGTGATAATCATTATAAGATATAAATCATGCAAGTGTTATTAACAAATAATAGTGGCAATAATTTCTAAAGGTTCGTCTTTTAAATGAAAATAGTTTTCAATGAGGGTAACTTTAAAGAATAGTTAGATTTAAATAAAACATTTAAGATACTGAATTTTTCATTAAAGCACACCATAATCCAAAGATAAATTCCAAATAGTAGATTATCACTCAACACGAGAACACCCATAGGCACTAGTTAGTTGTGAGCCCTAGGTACCACACATTTGGTTGAAATTAACCATAACACCATCTGTTCTCATACACAAGCCACTGGTAAGGGAATCACCAATAACCTAGTGGTCTCCAAAATCATCATCATCATAGTTTTTTTAGTTTTCTTAACATCAAATTTGATAAGTGAAATAGGGACAAAACCACTCTGGATCACTAGCATGCTAGTACACATCCGTCCACCTAGATACTTGGGTTTCCATCTTTGTACTCAAACAAGTTCCACATGATATCAAATTCCATTTTCTTCAAGTGTCACTTTTGTCACCAACATAGAGAAGATACTAACCATCTGTTTGTGTCTTGTGTTATAGCTTCTAACCATAGGAATTATATTACCGACATATTTGATTGTTGATGGTTATTCCTTGACTCTATTTTTTCTTAATTAAAACAGTGTGTAGAACTTGATACTTCATAGAAAATCAAGAATATCCTTCAAACTGATGTTGTTGAGCTCCTCCATGTGATCTGGTATGATAGAAATACTATTATCCACAACAATTGATCATTCAGTATTAATGCATGTCGGATAAAGATTCTCATTTCCATTAGGGATGCTGCTTCGATTCAGAAAGCTTATTGTGACAACACTATTGGAGACATTGAGATCCTTTGTAGACTTAGGATCGATGTTATATACAGACAACTGAGGTGCACCTTTTAGGTGTTCTGGAAAGCACCACTCCCAGGATGGATCAAAGTGAATGATGATGGAGCTTCCAAAAGCAACCTAGGACCTGCAACATGTGGTGCTATTTTCAGAGATTATCTTGGTTAATGTCATGGATGCATATTTGGTAGTTGTGGTATGACCTCTTCTCTAGAAACTTAAATGATGGGTGTGATTCATGTTGTTAAATTCATAAATAAAAAAGGATGAAACAACATTTGGATTGAAATTGATTCAACCACCATTGTCGAAGATATTTGGAATGGTGTGGTGCATCTTTTCTGGTTGCTTACTACTCACTAGATGAACTTCCTTCCTTCGCTTCTGCAGAATAGCTACATTGTCACTCATGCCTTTCGTGAAGCGAACATGGTTGCAGACGGTCTTTCTAATAAGGGAATCAACCAGGGAAAAACTTGGCAGGATGATCTTCCTGTTGATCTTCTCCCTCTTTATGATAAAGATTTTAACAATATTCCTTACATCAGACTCATGTAGTTCTTTTCTTTCTATTTAATAAATTGTGTCTTGGTCCTTGACCGAGGCACTACCTTCTCAAAAGAAAATTATACAAGTTATAACAAAACATTGCACATAAAATCCATGTAAATCCATCTTTTAACACAAAATGAATACCAATATTACACTAAACCATAATTTTTAGCACTAAAACATTTTTATAAATCCATTCCATGAATTATAAAACACTTCCAATTTGTTTAACAGATAATGCACAAGTAAAAACACCCATTTTCACACAAAATTGTAACTTAAAAATAAACCGCTTAACAAATGCTGCTAAAAATAGTTTTTGCGCTAAAAATAATGATAAAGGAACATAAAAGAAATATAAATATATCAAGATAACTCATTCTAAAATTCGTACCCATATAATCTCCAACCATATATTTCAAAACCATCAAATCCTTGTGCTGAACTTCAACCGCACCACCGTACCACCACAAGGGAGTGAAATTAAACCTAAAGCCACAATATTGGACCAATAAACTCAAAATAAAACCCTAGTTTTGAAGACATAATATCTTGATATTAGGAAGATCAATAAAAATGGATGAAACCCTAATGAGATGGGAGAAATCCTAAGCAAATAGGAGGAACATGATAGGAAACTCACTTAATTGATAAACTTTAAAGAAATCTCTCCAAATAAATTAGTAGATGAATCTATAAATAGAAAAAAATTAAAGTAAGGTTCAAATAAGGAAGGGTATTTTATATAGTAACTAAAATGGGGGAAAAGAGTGAAAAATAAAGGAGTTATAAAGGAAAAAAATACCTCTTCAAATCAAGATGATTTGAGAAATCTTGAGAATTTTTTCCCTGATTAGTGTTTCAAATGAGATCCAAAGAGGGAGGCACTAATATGGTGATGCTAATAGGTATGTTGGATTATATTGGGAGATAGAATCACTACAAAATTTTAAAAATTTATTGAGATATTAAAGAATTAATTTTTTTTTAAATCATGAAATGGGTTCACGGGTTGGCACAATGCCTAACTAAATCACCCAAATCTTAAATGATTAACTATTATTAAGGGTTATATATGCATATGGTGTTTTTCATAGGTCCAGGGAGGCCATGTATGAATTTTAATGGATGAAAAATGAATTATTTATAAAAGAAACAAAATTTGTGTTTAAATCTAGAAATGGGCTCACGGTTGGGCCCAAATCATGAAAACCCACCATTTCCTCCAACAATTCATGGGAACCCCCCCCCCCCCCCCAAACAAAGAAATAATATAAATAAAATGAATAATACCTTAAAAATAATTCATTTATGTGACAAATTCCTTTTTTATCGATGTTATACTTTATTTTTCTTTAAAAAAAATTTATCCTTAGAAAAATTCTCAAAATTGTTTTCATTATGTTTTATGGAATATATTAAAATTTAATTCTTCCACTTATAAAAATTGAATATTTTTAAATGAGTTCCATATTTTTAATTATAATAATAATTATTAGTTAATTTATTTTACTAAATTTTTTTCATAATGAATAGTAAAAATAGTAAAAATGTGTTACCGCGGTTAGGGTTAAAATGGGTTTACTGGGGGTTAAACTAATATATAAAGATATAAATGTCACTTAAAATTTTATAAACATAATTGGTATATTTTATTTAAAACATAAATTTATCATCTTATAATATTTTTCAATTTGGATCTTCTTTCACAAGAAAAATACTTTATATTATTAACATATTTTAAGTAATTCCAAGTGTGTCCTTCCTCTCACTTATAAAATAGAACCACATATCCTATATTATTCACATATATTGAGCCAATTTTGTTGATAAATATCTTTTTGAATCCATTTATAACATTCCACCACATGACTGGGAGGCTCTGGTCTCATCAAAGGACCAACCTATAAGGCTTAATGTGTAAGCCAAATATTGTTTTCTGGAGAAGAGGTATAACTTTTAACAAAGTTTTTTATTTTTATTTCCTCTTATAAATCCTTAAAATATTTTATAACCAAGATAATATAATAATTTAATTATCTTAATTATACTTAAATTTCATTATTCTAGTTTTACAATCCATATTCATCTCATTTCCATCCTATGGAAAATGAAAACATCCCCCATTCGTACATATGGATTACTATCTCCACATAATGGTGTAATTCATTTTTCATTACCACTTTACATAGGTGGTTATAAATATTTAAATAATGAATATATATCATATTTATGACATAATTATTATTCTATAAATATAATATTCCATTTACCTTCTTACCCTTCCACTCGTTAAAAAATGATAATGGCGTTTGTGCGTACGTTTCGACTACCACCTCCACAAAAAAGGATTCATTTATCATAAACACATTTTCATGGATTATTATAAATATTTATATAATTAATATATTTTATATTTATATCATTATTAAAATAATGGAGATAATAGAACCATGATCATAATTCAAGGACTAAAACTATCGAACTAAAATTAAATGAAAAAAATGAAACCATTAAACTCATAAATGATGATTTTAGTAACGAATTATTAATAAATTAATGTTAAAATGTTATATGTGGATCATATATTATATTATAATTATGTATATTTTTCCTTAATATAATTATAATAAATATAAATTTATTATACAATACCTTAAAGGAACTTATGAAACAACGGGTACCTGAGGTAAGGGTTTATTTTACAATCTCATTCTTGTTCAGGATTGTTTACGTTTGCATTTACATTGGGATAATTATATAATATTTCTATATTAAAACCCATAAATATTATTATAATATTATAATTTATAGGTTTTTTAGGTATTATTTCCATTTTCACTCTCTTTGTAACTCATAAATACCAAATGAATGTTTTAAGGAAAACCAACATTATTTTTACACTCATCCAGGAATAATTTTATTCCATGTACATATTTTATATATAATGTTTTCAAGAATGTTATTACTATTATCCAATTATTTATTAAAGTCATTTTTACCCATGTTTGAATTTATAAAAAAAATAAAAGGAATCTTCTTATCATTTTCTGAATGAGGTAATTTTTACTGAAGGTGTGAACCGAATCTCTGTTTAAATGTAAATTGGAGGAATAGATTTTCCTATCATCAAGAATACTATTTACTTTTAAACATCCTTTAAAACATTTTGTGACTATTTAAAAAGTAATTATTTTAATATCTTATAAATTTTTATATTTTAATTAATTTATTTAAAAATAAAAAGGGTATTTGTCTCATGAAATATTCTAGTGGTCATTTAAAAGTATTTTCAACTATTTCAGCATCCTTTGATGAATATTATGCTTTATTGGTGATATAATCTATTAATACCATCATCCATATTAAATTATATGTATTATGTGTTGAGTCAAAACATGTTTCAACTTTCCCATCAATCATTTGTTTTGGAAATCAAAAATCACACAATCATAATCACTCACTTTCTTTTTCATGTTTGATGTATCCTTATCATAGTTGTGTTTGTTGATTCATTTACTTTGTTTCATATGTTGTTTCAATCGCAACCAGATTATGCATTGAATTGAAATCAAAAAAATTAATTAAATTATTTATTGCTTTGTAATCAGAAAACGTAACTAGATTATATACTGCATTCTATTCACAATCATTGTAATCTCATGAATCGTAACCAGGTCATGCACTGTAACCATATGTTTCGTAAACTGAATGTGTATTGTATTTTAATTAGGAATCATAAACTGACTGTGTATTATATTATAATCAAGATATGTATAGTATCTTAATCACATCATACTCATAATTTGTAACCAGGTTAGATTATGAATCTTAATCAAGTATCGTAATCATGATATCGTAACCAGGTTAGATTCTGAATCGTAATCAAGTATCTTAATCATGATATCGTAACCAGGTCAGATTCTGAATCATAATCAAGTATCTTAATCATGATATCATAACCAGGATATATTCTGAATTGTAATCAAGTATCATAATCACAATATCATAAACAGGTTAGATTCAGGATCGTAATCAAGTATCGTAACCAGGATAGATTCTGAATCTAATCAATTATCGTAATCATGATATCATAACCAGGTTATTCATCATATTCTTATTATGTATTGTATCCAATCATCGTAACCATGTTAAGAATCATAACCAGGTTTTAATTTTCAATTGATATGCATTGTTATCATGTTAATCCTAGAAAACAGGTTATGTATTGTACTTATGAAATGCATTACACTATTATTATAACTTCAATAATTATTGCATGAGTTGCATGCTCATTGTTTCATACTTACTACTTTCTAACTAAAATGATGTCGTTTAGTTGGTTATATACCAATCAAAACGATGTCATGTATTCTATTTTGTTTTGACCGTTGTAATGTCAGGTGTCCAAGTCCCTCCAAGTTTTTTGGAGAAATATGACCATTGGAGAAAATATGACCATTGGAACCTGAAGCCTATAAATAGGAGGTCATTCAAATCAGAACATACAACATTGCTTCTATCAAGATCTAAAGATAGATTATGTGACTTCTCTATTTCTTCATGAGAAATCCTTGAAGATACAAGAAGTGAACAGCTTGTTCTGTGTTCTCATATTCATATAAGTTCTTTGTTTCTGCTTTGTGAAACCGATCATTGTGGTAACGATTGAGGGATTCCGACGATAGGAATACATACAACTGATCATAGTATTGAGGGACTTAAATTTCTTGAAGCACAGAGGTTCCAATTACCTTCTTAATCGATGACTTATAAGAATATGAAGACAGCAATACCGATTTTCATATCGAGGGCTTACCAAGGTGGTGGTAAGATAGACCTTCTATCCCAGGTGAAAGGATACCCTTATCTTTGGGTTAAAAAGAATTGTAATACTTTTAAATTTATGTTGAAATTTTTATTAGAAAGGTAATTTTATTGTTTCCCATTTCTTTTCATATTCAATTCAATTGTAATTGTTTCAATTACGATTCATATTTTATTGAGAGATTATATACACTATATGGTAGATTCATTAATATTTGTTTTACTCTAATCATTGTATTCACTCAAATATAATTGTTTTATAATACTTATAATTTCCATCAGATACAAGACCTTTATGGTCTATTGTATTGATTGTGAATTGTATTAGTTTAATACCCCTGAAACTAATTTATTTCTTAGGTGTCTAAATAAAAAGGTATTTTAACAAAATATTCAGCCCCCATCTTGTATTGTTCCATCTAATATATATATGCATCTATATTTCGATGCAATAATTGGTATTAGAGGAGTTTTCCACTATTTTTTACTACTTTATTTATTTCTGTTAGCAATACAATTGTATTTCTTTTCCAAATATTTTGTTTATAACGACCTACTACACTAACGTGTGGAGTGGAAAAGCATTGTTTTATTAGATGGAAGGAATTAATATTGAATCAATTGAAAACCTAAATCCAACTAGACCACCAATTTTTTATGGGAATGATTATGAGTACTGGAGAGATCAAATAAAGACGTTTTTTATTAATACTGGAGTGGAAAAATTTATCATTCGTACTGGAGGTTATAAAATTCTAGACAAGGAAGTCAGTACCATCACCAATCAAGAGAAACAAGAATATCAACTGTATTACAAGGTATGCAATACTTTGTTGTGTTCCATGTCCAGGAATATATATAGTCAGATATCATCTTGTGAATCACCCAATTGTATTTTAAAGAAATTGGAAGTCACGCATTTTGGTATATCTAAATTCATATAAACAAGAAGAGCAATGCTTCGAGTAGAATATCATGGGTTTATTTTTCCTTATGGAGAACCAGTATAAAAGGTACAACAAAGGTTTATGACAATTGTAAATAGTCTAAAATATATGGGAGAGAAAGGTATTGATGATGAAGTACTTGTAGACAGGATTATTGATATTATTCCTAATGAGTGGGAATCAAAAAGAAAATCTATTGATGAAAATAGGAAAGTTACTCAAATCACTCTTGATGAGTTATTTGGAACTCTACTTCAGCATGAGACTAGAATGAAAAGATATTATGATATAAATAATAAAAATAATGGTAATGGCAGTGTATCTTTTACTACTACTAAAGATAAGATGCCAGAAAGGATAACAAGATCCAAAGCTAAGAAAGATGTTGTTATGTCAGAATCAAGTGATAGTGATCACTCAGATAATGAGTTAGTCAATATTTCTTGAAGGATGAACAATATTGTTGGAAATAAATAATTTCAATATAGATTCAAAAATATAGATAGAAAAGAAAAGAAATATTCTGAGGTCACTTGTTATGAATGCAAAAGAGCAGGTTGTATTAGACCAGATAGTCCATTACTAAAAAGAAAAAATAGAAAGGACAAACATTCTGAAAGAAACAAGAAAAGGTATTTCAAAGAAAAAGAAAGAAAGTTTTGAAAACAAATGATACTTAGAGTTCAAGTGGTGGTGATTCTTCAGATGAATCCTCAGATTATGAATCTTCTTGTCAGAGAAACATAGGACTGATGGCCACAATACTAATTGAAAATCGGTGCTACATGGCTAAGGCACACAATGTTGAATCCCTTACAAATGTATATTTAAATGAAAATTACCCTAATGAAAAACATTCTTACTCTTCAGATGAATAATATTTCTCAGTAGAGGAAAATTTACCTTTATTTGAAGAAGTTTCCAGATTTTCCAAATTACTTGAGAATGAAAATTCAAAACTCAAGAAAAATGTTGATAAGTCAAATTCTAGAATATATATTCTTACAAAATAAGTATCAGATCAGTAAAAATATCTTGATTATAAAACTCTTGATTTTGAAAATACTTCAAAGTATCTTAAGTAAGTAAGTTCTAAGAAGGATAAACTTCTTAAAGACCTTGAACAAATTTTTTTTACGAAGAGTGTTTCTGAAATGAAAAATAATTCCAAAAAAAATATTAGGAGAATGATAATTTAGTCATTAGATTAAAATCTAAAATCTATTCTCTTAAGAAACTTTTATCAAACATTACCAGTGGTATGGAAAATTTTGATAAAATGTATTCCTAAATTCTTCCTTTAAGGAATACATCTGGATTTGGATACACTCACTCAAAACCATTTTTTTAGTAATAACTATTTTGTTCCTCAAAGTTCCCATTTTGTATGAAATGTCAATGTGCTAGAAATTGGAAAAGATGTTGTTCTCTTAAAAAACCCAATCTTTAGGATTTCACAAAGCTCATTTTTAAAAACAAATTTCGATTCACAAAATTCTTTTATCTAACATTTTTGGATCCAAACAAGTTTGGGATTTTAAAAACTTATTGTTTATTTTTCAGGAAAATAAGAAGTGTACCAACAACAAGAACATTTGGTACATGGATAGTGGCTGTTCTTAACACATGACGAGTAAAAAATATTTATTTGAAAATATTAATGAAATGAAATGTGGAAGAGTGAATTTCGGAGATATTTATCAGGGAATGATCATTAATATAGGTAATATTGTTCTTTTAGAAAAAAAAATTAATTTCAAATATTTTATATGTCAAAGGTCTTAAGCACAACCTTATAAGCATAATTCAATTATGTGATGAAGGTTACCTTGTGAATTTTAGGAATGATTAATGTTTAGTTTACAATTCCAATGATGAATTAATTAATTCTATCTATATGCATGAGAATATATACACAATCAACTTAGAAGACATTATAATACAATACTTACCTTGCTTAAGTGCAAGGGAAGACCAACCTTGGTTATGGAATAAAAGGTTAGGAAACTGCAATCTAAGGAACCTTAGTAAAATTTAAAAGAAAATATTTGTTAAGGATCTACCAAATCCTAGGTATGATTATTCCAAAGTTTTTTATCCTTTTAAATATGGAAAGAAACATAAAACTATCTTTAAATCAATTAATGAAGTTTCAACTTCTAATACATTATAGTTGGTGCACATGGATCTTTTCAGTCCCACACAAACTGAAAGTATTGGAGGAAAATACTATGTATTTGTTTTAGTTGATGACTATACTAGATATACATGGGTCTATTTTATAGAAAATAAATCTAAATCCTTTATCTATTTCAAAACTTTTAGAGCCCAAGTTAAAAATGAGAAAAACCTACCATTGATAAATATTCAAAGTGATCATGGTGGATAATTTCAAAATTTGGATTTTAAAACCTTTTGAAGTAAGAAATGTATTACTTAAAATTTTTCATCTCCAATAACCCCTCAGTAGAATGGTGTTGTTAAAAGAAGAAATCATATTCTTCAGGAAATAATAAGAACCATGTTGAGTGAATACTCTATTGATAAGAATTTTTAGGCTGAATCTATTAGTACTGCATGTTATAGTATAAATTGTGTTTTAACTAGACCTTTTCTTAATAAAAAACCTTATGAATTGTGGACTGGACAAAAACCAAAAGTTTCATACTTCAGAGTGTTTGGATACAAAGTATTAATATTGAATACAAAAGAGAATTTACATAAATTTTCACCCAAATCGAATGAAGGAATATTTCTAGGTTATTCCAAAACTTTTGAGGCTTATAGGGTTTTCAATAAAAACTCTTGTACTGTTTAAGATATATTGCATGTTAAATTTGATGAAACTGACCCATTTTATTTTAAACAATACCTACCTATATCAACTGGTTATTTTCACAAACTGATTATCAAACTATGATTGAAAATTCTTATGATAAGGGAAATAATCAAGAAAATATTTCTAAAACATTTACTCCAGAAGATTATCTATCATATGTTGATGAAAAGGTTTTACAAAACCCAAATCAATTGTTTCTTAAGAATCATCCCAGTGAAAATATCATTAAAGATGTAAATCAACTTGTAAGGACCATAAATTCCTTGACAAATGAAGAAGAACATATTGCTTTTCTATCTTAATTTGAACCTAAAACTCCAAGTGAGGCCTTAGTTGGTGAAGATTGGATTAAAGCAATGTAAGATGAAATAAATGAATTTGAAAGGAATCAAGTCTGGACTTTGGTTAAAAGGACTAATGAAACAACTGTAATTGGTGTGAAATGGGTTTTTAGAAACAAATGTGATAAAAATGGAGTCATAGTATGAAATAAACCAAGACTTATTGTTAAAGTCTATCATTAACAAGAGGGAATAGATTATGAAGAAACCTATTCTCTAGTAGCCGGACTTGAATATATTCAAATTATACTAGCCTTTGCAGTATACTTTAATTTCAAACTTTTTCAAATGGATGTTAAATGTGATTTTCTCAATGGTTTTGTTCAATAAGAAGTTTTCTTTATCAAACCTCTGGTTTTGTAGATCCAAAACATCCTGGTCATATTTTTAAACTTACCAAAGCTTTGTATGGCATTAAATAAGACCCAAGAGCAAGGTATGATAGACTCACAGGATTTCTTTTATAAAACAATTATTAAAATGGTACTTCTGACCCAACTCTCTTTATAAAAATGAAAAAAAATGTTTTAATAGTTTGAATTTATGTTGATGACATTATATTTGGATCAAATTAGTAATCCTTAACTGCTTCCTTTACAAATATAGTGAAATTTGAGTTTGAAATGAGTATGATGGGTGAATTAACTTTGTTTTTAGGTATTCAAATATCTCAAAAGATAGAAGGAACCTATGTATACCAATATAATTATATCAAATACCTACTCAAAAATTATGGATATGACAATACTAAAATTATTATCACTCCAATTGGTACCTCAAATACACTTGATCTTGATGAAGATGGGAAACCAGTTGATCAAAAAAATAGAGGTATGATAGGAATTTTGTTATACTTAATGTTTAGCCGTACATACATAATGTTTTCAGTATGATTATATGAAAGATACCAATGTAATCCAAAAGAATCTCATTTAAAAGCAGTGAAAAGAATGTTTTTCTACTTAAAAGAAACTATCGATTTAGGACTATTATATTCTTCTAGAAATAATTTTTTTTGAAAAGTTTTTCAGATGATGAATTTAGTGGATATATAATGTATAGAAAGAGTACATCCAGAACATGTCATTTTTTAAGAGATTCTTTGGTCTCTTGGTCATGCAATAAACAACACTCAGTATCACTCTCCACTACTAAAGAAGAATTTGTAGTAACTAGAAGTTGTTGTGATCAGGTGTTGTGGATGCAACACACACTCACTGAATATGGAATGAGTTTCTCAAAAACTCAAATACTATGTGAAAATACTAGTTCCATTTCTCTTAGTAAAAACCATACACATCACTCATGTAAAAAACATATATACATTAGGCCTCACTTTCTTAGGGATAACACACAGAAAGGAGATATTGTTTTACAATTCATCGGAATGAAAGAACAGATTGCAGACATTTTTATAAAACCATTATCTTCTGATAGATTTGAATACGTTAAGCAGAAACTAGGAATGATCACTATAAAGTAATCATTCACATCTATTTCTTGTTTAATCTATCTTTTTACATTGAGTTACTCATTTTCAAATGGTGAGTATACGTGATTTACTAGTTTTATTCATTATTATTTAAGTTTTATAAGTTTTACTCTTTTAAATTTTTTCTTTACTGTTTATTGGTTTCACTTTTTCCTTTATATTTTATCAATTTCAATTTTTTGTTTTAGAGTTTATCTGTTTCATTTGTCTTTACAGTTTATCAGTTTCACTTTTTGTTTTACAGTTTATCGGTTTCACTTTTTTTTTAAGTTTATTAATCTCAATTTTTGGTTTTACAGTTTATCAGTTTCACTTTTTATTTTACAGTTTATCGGTTTTACTTTTTGTTTTACAGTTTATTAGTTTCACTTTTTTGTTCTACAGTTTATCAGTTTCACATTTTGTTTTACGGTTTATCAGTTTCACTTTTTGTTTTACAGTTTATTGATTTCACTTTTTGTTTTATAGTTTATCAGTTTCACATTTTTTTATAGTTTATCGGTTTCACCTTTTGTTTTTTATATAATAGGTTTTACTCTTTATGTTTAATTTTATAGGTTTCTGTTTTTTTTTTTGGTTTTATGTTTAGGTTTCAAAAAAATTCAGTACCAGATTTAGATCATCTGTATTAAATCATCTAGTTAATTCTAAAGTATCAATATTGAATTTTTTTGGTATTGATCAATTAGTATTAGGATTACCTTATTTATACTGAAATATTAATATCAGTACTGGAATATCTAATCAATATGGGATTACCTTATCGGTACTGAAATATCAATACCGGTACTAGAATACCTAATCGGTATTGGGATTAACATATTGGTACTGAAATATCAATATCGGTACTGAAATATTCTTGTGGTTTATTTTATCGGTTCTAAAAATTTTGGTACTAGCCTATTTGACCTCATTGGTTTTAGTTTATTTATTGTTTTTGTTAGTTTCATTTTCAAAAGAATAATATACCAAAACCAAAATATCTATCCTATTACTCTGATAGGTACATTTTCTAAAACCTTAATTTGGTTGTTTTAATGGTTGTTTCTCATTTCGGTATTTTAATTCCTAAATAGATTCATGATGAATACAATTTTCCTAAAAACCTCAAGAGTTCAAAATCATTCTTGACCATTAGATCTCTTAGATCTAATCCTGATCGTTATTTTCTTTTAGGAAAACCTGTCCCACATTGATTTATTTTGTGTTTTCTCCCAAGAAAAGATGATCTATAAATAGTTAGCAAAGTTCTATCGGTTCTCAACCTAGTTTTGATAATCAGATAACTTCTAAGCTTTCATAATCAGCAGATTCTTCGGGGTGTGAGTTAGTTTTTCATCTTTGAGTCTTTTGTTTCTTCCCCGAAAGAAATGCATCCAAAGAATTTCTCTTCAACGAATTTATGTGGTGAAAGGTTGGTATCTCAATATGTTTATGACTCTTTTGATTCTTTTTTGAAAAGAATTATTAGTTTTCAAGTATGGGAATCGATTTATGTATAAAGACCATGTTTTGATCAGGATCATGTTTATCATGATGAAGTGTTACAATTTTATGAATCAGTATAGATAGACAAGGATCTCAAAATATCCTTTATGATGTATGACAATAAATATACAACATCATCAAAGAAAACTGCTATGTTTCTAGATGTTTCATTTGAGGGAGATGAATTGTGTCCTTCTCATAAGTTATCGAAAGCTTATGGAACCTTTGATAGGTCTAAAGCCGAAGAAACACTTTTTTAGATTCATGATGACAAAATAAAAGTAAGTCCTTTATTAGGAGACAATAGACTCATAGCCCTTTGGATGCAAGGGTTTTTGGTGCTGAGAAAAGGTGATAAGGAAACTTTTAAGGTTTTAGATGTGCATGTACTTGACTACTTGATCAACATGAGGAAGTTTAACCTTTTGGGGATTATTTTCCAAACAATTAAGAAGCTCAAATCTGGTGGTATAAAATCTCTGATGATCATGTTTCCCTCGATTATCAGTAAATTTCTGATAGTTCTTGGGTTTTTCTAATATTTTAATTAATTTAGATCTTAATTTCTTCAAAGATCCCTTAATTATAAAGGATATGGTAAGAAGGATCAAATTGCCTGAATTGAAACAGTTTGAGAGAGATTCAGATGCTGAGAAAGAAAAGGATGACGCTAAAGGTAGTGAGAAACCTTCTAAGCCATCCAAGACATCTTAAAACAAAATAAAGGTAGTTAACTGTACATCTAAAAAACCCTCAAAGAAACAAAAGGTTATATCTGATGAGGTTGTTGCTGAGTGGAGAAAGAAAAGGGAAGAAATGAAAGAAGGGGATCCTCAGTTTGGATTATATCCAGCTGAAGCTTTGGCTTTAAAAGTAAGGTATGAAGAAACCTTGAAAGAAGAATATAAAAATAAGAGATTGAAGAAATGAAAGGCTGGTGCTATTGAAATTGACAGTCTTCTTAGAATAGCTCAGCAACTGAAATCTGTAATTGAAATAGGGGTTTTATCTGGTAAAATTAAATCTGTTCTAGCAGGGAAAGGAAAGGGAAAACAAGTTTCCAAACAATCAGCTACACAATCTCTTGCTAAATAATTTGAATAAGAGGAAGAAGAATAAGAATAATAAGGCCAATAGAAAAGTGATCAATAAAAACAGGGACAGTTGGAAATTCAAGTCAAAGAAAAAGAAATACAAACAAGAGAAGTCATACCGCAGATTCATCATAAGTACTATCTTTTTTTATCCATCTCTAGATCCTCATCCCTCCAAAAGAATATCTCAAAATGTTGCTTCTAATAAATTAATTCAGATTTATAATAAAGATGATGAATAAGAAGAAGAGGAAAATTTGATAGAAATTAGAATCAGTAAGCTCAAGTTATCTACACTGAGACTCATTTTGGTGATCTCCCATAATTCCCGGAAGATACGGATTCTGAAAGAACAATTGATCTAAAAGGGGTTCAGTACATTGAACAAGCCTTTAATATGCTGGAGAAGCTGATACATTTTATTCCAAATATTGGGGCTAGATTGGAAATTATTTCTAATGAACATAATGATAGAACATATTCTATTAATGTCTTGATGGATAGATTTCTATCTCTCGAAGCCGAGTTCAAGATTTTCAAGGAATGTGCTGCTGAACATAGTAAGGCTTACAATAAGGTTGTAAAATGGTCTTATAATGTTTATGATAGTCTCAAGAACTATTTGTTCAAGTAATGTGATTTGCTGCATCGGGTAAATGTTCTCATTAACATGTATCAATAGTTTTTTACTGATTTAAATGAAAATCTTGAAAAAATTCAAAGACCTGATACCTCTCAAGGATTTGTCTCAGAAGAGATTGAGACCTTAAAAGAAAAGTCTCAAGATGATAGTAATGAGATTGTTTCACTCTCAAATAGATTTGTTACTCTTGAGAAATCCTACAACCTCAGATTGGATGATTTCAATAACTAAGAAGAAAAACTTAATGCTTAGAAAGCTATTAATCGGCTTCATGAAGATCGGCTCCGAAAGAAAGAAAATGTTATTTCTGAATAAGATGAGAAGCTAAAGGCTCATAAAGAAGATCTTGACAAGCTCATGGAGGATAGAAAAGAGTTCAAGAAGGTGAAACTTTTACTGTTTAATCTTTTGGAAAAACAAAAGGGCAAAGAATGATGGTTGAACTCTTGTTGTAATAAAAAATTGTTTCAAGTAACAATTATTATTTCGTACTCCATTTCTCTAACCTTTTACAGGAAATAAATACATTACCTTATTCTTTTTGAAAATCACAAAGAGGTAGAATGACTTTGAAAAGAAATTTTTTCTTATGAATGTCTGATTAAGGTGGAGAATTCACTAGTAAAGGTGAGTAAAATACGATCCCTTGTGAGTTGTTTAAAACAATGGTGGAATTAGTCATATTCACGAGAGTTATTAAACTCAGGGGGAGATAAGTCTTTATTGTTTGTCATCTTATTTTATTTTATTTTTGGTTTTTTGTGCTTTCCAAAAGGGGGGATATTATTCAGTCAAAACAAGTTCCAACTTTCCCATCAATCATTTATTTTGGAAATCACAAATCACACAATCGTAATCACTCAATTTCTTTTTCATGATTGATGTATCCTTATCATAGTTGATTTTTTTTATTCCTTTACTTTGTTTCATATGATGTTTTAATCGCAACTAGATTATGAATTGAATTGAAATCAGAAATCATAATTAGATTATTTATTGCTCTGTAATCAGAAATCATAACCAGATTATATACTGGATTCTATTCACATGCATTGTAATCTCATGAATCATAACCAGGTCATGTACCATAACCATATGTTTCATAACCTATATGTGTATTGTATTGTAATCAGGAATCGTAACATGACTGTGTATTATATTATAATTAGGATAAGTATAGTATCGTAATCGCATTATACTCATACTTCATAACTAGGTTAGATTTTGAATCGTAATCATGATATCGTAACCAAGTTAGATTCCGAATTTTAATCAAGTATCATAATCTTGATATATGACTAGGTTATATTCTGAATTCTAATCAAGTATCATAATCATGATATCATAACTATGATAAATTCTGAATCGTAATCAAGTATCGTAATCACAATATCATAACCAGGTTAGATTCTGAATCATAATCAAGTATCCTAACCAATATAGATTCTTAATCGTAATCAAGTATGGTAATCATGATATCGTAACCAGGTTATTCATCATATTCTTATTATGTATTGTATCCAAGCATCTTAACCAAGTTAAGAATTTTAACTAGTTTTTAATTTTCAATCGATGTGCATTGTTATCATGTAAATCCTAGCAAACAATTTATGTATTGTACTTATGAAACGCATTACACTCTTATCATAACTTCAATACTAATTTCATGAGTCTCATTCTCATTATTTCATACTTACTACTTTCTAACTAAAATGATGTCGTTTAGTTTGTTATTTACCAATCAAAATGATATTGTGTATTCTATTTTGTTTTGACCATTGTAATGCCAGGTGTCCAAGTCCCTCCTAGTTTTTCAAAGAAATATGACTGTTGGAGAAAATATAATTATTGGAACCTAAAGCCTATAAATAGGAGGTCATTAAAATAAAAAGATACAACTTTTCTTCCATCAATTTTTAGAGAGATATGTTGTGACTTCTCTCTTGCTTCGTGTGAAAGCCTTGAAGACACAAGAAGTGAGCATATTGTTCCATGTTTCTGTATTCCTATAAGTTCTTTGTTTCTGATTTGTGTGACCAATCATTATAGTAATGATCAAGGGCTTATGGGGATAGGAAGACGTGAAAATTATCATTATATCTGTAAGAACCCAGTTCTTATTCTTGAGGTATGGGTTTCTTCCTTCTCTTTTCCTTAAGTGTTTTTGAGAAAATAAAGAAAATGGGGAAAATCACCTTTTTGTGGGTACACACCATGTACTTTTCCACATGCCGTGTACTTTGTCCGTGTGGGATGAGTACATAGGATGTGTAGCCATACTGGTGATAAAAAGGTGTAAAAACCGACTACACGTCATGTAGTGGGTATGTACACGCCGTGTAGTCAGTCCGCAGGCAAATAGTAAGTCCGTGAAGGTAGCCGCCATCTGAGCTTTAGTACATGTTGTGTACTCATGAATTACACACTGTGTACTCGTGTTGACTGATGAACATTGCGGTGGTGGAAAGAAGCCTCCGAAGGAACAGTTAAAAAAATGAAAAGTACATGTCGTGTACTTAATAGTACACGTTGTGTAGTTTTTTTTTCGCTTAAAATGGGCAGTAGCCTCCCCTGTTCACAGAATTGGCTTATAACTAGAGGAGGGCTTGGGAGAGATAGCCGGATCATTGGAGATCACCCGAGCGAGCATCGGGAATCCGATTATGCCTTTGTCGATCTCGTTGGAATCGTATGGGTAAGCCCTTCCTTCTCTAGGAATCATTCTTGCCAATTCTTCTTCTAAGGAAAGTTATTTACATTTGAATGAGATTTTATTTTACTTTAGATCTACGTATTTCTTGGACGATTTGAGGAGTGTCATTCATGTATAACGATCAGGGGCGATCGATGTAGGTGGCTTGGTGTTTAAATTCCAACTATTGTGTGTTTGCGTGTACCATTGTGCTAAGAACCCATGTTAGGGTGTCGTGTGGCTGAGGCCTTGGCTATTTAAAGTACCTAGAATTGTATAGGTAATTAAATGTGATAATAAACAGTTGTTTGGGATCGCTTCTTGGATCTAGGACCACCCCAGGGGTGCGTTCCTCTGTTTAGCCATTTGGCCAGGATACCCGAGGGTATGCCATGTTTATTTAGTGCATTGCATTTTCCTTGAGAGGAATTTTATATAATTTTCATGTTTGTGCTTTGGGCTCAACCCAGTTACTTTAGCCTGAGGGCATGGATATTATATATCCTGAGGGTGTGGTTATTATATAGCCTGAGGGCAAGCCTGAGGGTGTGGATATTATATAGCATGGGGGCGTGGTTATTATATAGCCTGAGGGAAAGCCTGAGGGCCTAGATATTATGTATCCTAAGGGAAATACTGAGGGTGTGGTTATTATATATCCTGAGGGAAATCCTGAGGGTGTGGTTTTACTATATTATCCTGAGGAAAATATTCTGATTGGCATGAGGGCTTGGTTATGATGAGCACAGAATGTTATTAAATTAAATGGTAAAAAAGAAAATGGCAAAGAAACTGGTAGTGATAGTTACTTTTGAGTACTTACTGGTTTACTGCATTTACTTTTGCACACTGTAGTTGCATATTTTTACACAGTTGGGCACGTGCCTTTGGTGGGTGTCTGCTGAGATTTATTTCTCACACCCTGTTTGGGTCATGTCTTTGGCCCAAACAGACTATGTTGTTGTAGGTGTGCATAAGGGAAAGGGTCCCTATACAGGTACATGATTGTTGTAGAGGAGCAGGAGATCATGGGACCAAGCTTAGGCTTGCGATGCTACTGAGTTCATGTTGCACTGTTTTGTTTTGATTTGTTGTACTTTGTACTCTATGTTGTATTGTATTGTACTATTGGGTAACATGTTCTGGCTGTTTTCTTAGAACTAGAGAGATGTTTCATCATTATCTATATAATTGTTGGTTATCTTTTACTGCAGTTGTTCATTTTAAATGTGTATGGTTTATTTCTTCCGTTGTTGTTGTATGTTTGTATATTTTATTCCACTCCACTGCACTTTGAAAAATGAAGGCATAGTTTCCCCACTATCAGACATGGGTCCTCACTGCTAGTCGGCAGCCTCTGGCATTTGGGGAAATGCGCTTGAGTTCATGTAACCAACCGGGTCCGGGGCACCCATTGAGTAGCTTTCGGAACCGGGACGTTACAAAGTGGTATCAAAGGGCTTCATTTCTTTTCTTTAACTTACTATTTGGAGCCTTAGTTAGGGATAGGACGAAAATAGTAGTTAGTAATAAGTTGTTCCCGGGAGTAGTTAACCCGTGTATAGGGAAAATCTAGTCTACCTCATATTTTTGCAATTATTCTGATTTTTCAAATTTTACAGTTGATTTGATTTTCACCATTTAGTGACGCACTTGTGATTGTGCTATTTATATGTTATCCATGGGTTTTATTTAGTTTCAACCCAATGAGATGAGGGTATTCCATCTCATTCATCATTTAGTCACATGTTAGAAATCACATTCCATGCATAGTTACATTCCATGTAGGTGCATTAGAAATTTCATATTGTTGTGATAGTTTTTGTGCAAGAAAATCATGATGTTGTGATAGCTACTTTGATAAATACCTGCTATGTGATAGGGTAATTTTTTGGGAGCTTGTTGATAGTATGGACGCCAAACTTTGGTATTTGGGGAGTATGGTCCCTCAATGACTGGAATTTGGTGGACCATTGACTTGTGTATAACATGTATAAGATGCCAAACTTTGATTCACAGGGAGTATGGGCCCTCATGGATCGGAATTTGGCACTTAGGTGTTGTTTTTCAATATTTTCTGGGTTCCAGAGTAGTATCTGAGGTTTACTATCTGGAGAACCCAGTATACACGATGTGTAGTTCTATGGACACACGTCGTGTGTTCTTCTGTTCGGGAAGAAACAAAAACTTTTTGAGTACATGCCATGTACCCGTAGTACACATTGTGTAGTATCTTTCCGTGTCATAGACCGTGTGGGCGGGGACACAGGGAAGGGAAAGTCTTGGGCAAAACATGTCATTTAACAGATGTACACGCCATGTAGTATTGACCCAGAGTCCAACCGTGTAACAAACAACACGTACGGAGGAGACCTTAAGACATACACGCCGTGTCCACTATGGAACACGCTGTGTATTCTAACCTAGAGACTCGGTCGTGTAGCTAACAAACATGGGCCGGTGTTACCTATTCTTGAACATACCGTGTACCTGAGGGACACGATGTGTAGTTCTTACCGATGGGAGACCATGTGTACTTGGCCATGTGGCTGGTAAATGGGGTGGTGTACACGCCGTGTGCGGGTGTAACACGCCGTGTGGTTTCAGCCTAGTAGTCGTTCGTGTCACGAACGATATGGGTAGTTGGAAATTAAACCATACACATTGTGTAGATGCCATACACATCATGTAGTCTTATTCAAGTGAGTCGTGTGGCTTAGCCGTGTATAGGGACTCGGGCAGGGAAGGAGGATTTAAGTACACTTTGTGTGTTTAGAAGGCACGCCGTGTGTTTGGGGAGTTACACGGCCAGTTTAAGATCGAGTACACACCCATGTGAATGACTTGCGAGAACATGCTGTGTAGTTTTATACACGTCGTGTAGTCAAGTTTAGTAAATTTTGAAAACTTTCTTTCTCCATCTCCTTGTTTACGGTCTTTGATAAACTTGATCTAAGGTGTGCGTTTGACCTTATAGAGTCATGTCATCGAGACGACCACACGCTGTTCACCAGGAGAGCAGTAATGATTATACTCTATAGATGGTAGGCCATGGGATACTAGTGGATCTTTCAGTAGTGCCAGATGCGGTGCCAGCCATTATACCAGACACAGGCACAGAGGTGCAGTTCCATGACGGCTTCATGCGGTTCATGCAGACCTTTCAGGGAGCACCGATATCTGCCACATCTATGGATGAGATGACTCGTATCTTCCAGTAGTAGAATCCGCCTACGTTTTCATGGGATGGAGGACTATAGGCTGCGGAGTATTGGCTGGATTCTATGCAGACTATTTTCGAGCATCTTAAGATGCCTCCAGGACGGAGGGTCAAGCTCGTGACTTATATGCTGTGTGATTTTGCCAAGAGGTGGTGGGATGTTGCCACTTAGACAGAGCATCACAGAGACATGGCGTGGGAATATTTTCAGACAGATTTTTATGATTTCTTCTTCCCAGAGATGTTGAGGGCAGATAGAGATTGAGAGTTCATGAATCTGCAGCAGGGCACTATGTCGGTGATGGATTATTCTACTCATTTCACTGAGCTTCAGTGTTTTTCACCCGTTCTGGTGGGTGATGATATTTTTAGGGCCAGACGCTTTGAGGATGGTCTTTGATATGACATCCGAGCACTGGTGAATTTTTTAAGGTTTCCTACAGTACATGTTATTGTGAACCAGGCACTGATTACAGAGAGGAACCTTCGGGAGTCTAGTGTTGTGGGCCAGGGTGGTTCGACACCAGTTTCTGGTACTATTTATACTGGGAAGAGGAAGCGATAGATGAGTTTCTCTCACGGTGGCATTACTATCCAGTCCATTACTTCAGGTGGCCCGATCATGTGCTACCAGTGTGGTAGAGAGGGGCACAAGAGACCCCAATGTACTCAAGACCCGGTGGAGTGCCGATCTTGCGGCAAGATGGGTAATCTGCAGCGCTTTTGTTGGGCGTTTTTACTAGTGTCTAGTGAGATGGGTTCTGTGCAGACTCTGCGAGCGGGAGCAGGACCAACAGCTTCTTACCAGTTGGGATACTGGAATACGTCAGGGCATGCAGGCAGAGATGGTGGTTGTGGCCATGGTATCCAGACACCAGGATCTCAGAGGCAGCAGGGCAGGATGGCTCAGGGTAGCCAGGTTGTGTCGCAGGGCCACGGCACTAGGCAGGCATATGCAGTGCAACAGACCCAACAGGTGTAAGATCCCGGACCTTCTACTATCATAGGTACTATTCTAGTAGATTATTTCTTATCTTCAGTACTTTTCGATATGAGTGCTACACATTGCTTTGTATCTGTGCCTGTTGTGGAGAGCATTGGGCTCTGTGTTTCTTCTTCTTCTGCTGTTATGACGCTAGACACTCCGTTGGGGACTTGAATGACTGTTGTGCGTCAGTTCAAGGAGTTCACCCTAGATATTGGGGGGTGTTGCTTTCTTTGAGACCTCTATGTCTTGGAGATGATGAGCTATGATGTCATTCTCGGGATGGACTGGTTGGTTTTCTTTCGAGCCTTTGTAGACTGCTATCGTCGTAGGGTGTGTTTCACGTCATCAGAGGGCGGAGAGTTTTTATAAAAAGGTGAGTGGGATGTTCAAGCAAGTCGAGCTGGACCGGGGCATCGTGGGCAAGGTGGAGTCACATCCCAGATTGTGATTTTATATCTGGATGACCAGGGAATTTTTCAGAAGGATTTCCCTCCAGTGGTTGATCGTTTTAGGGATGTCTTCCCGGATGAATTTTTGAGTCTACCTCTGAAAGAGAGGTGGATTTATCTATTGATCTTGTGTCAGGAGCGGCACCGGTGTCCATTCCTCCTTATAGGATGGCTACACCTGAGTTACAAGAGATCAAGTGATAGTTAGAGGATTTATAGTCAAAGGGTTTTATCTGACCCAGTACTTCTCCTTGGGGTTCACCAGTCCTTTTTGCGAAGAAGGCGGACGGTACCCTCAGACTCTGTGTGGATTATCAGAATCTGAACTAGTTGACGGTTAAGAACCAATATCCCTTGCCGAGGATTGATGATATTTTTGATCAACTTCGAGGTACATGAGTGTTCTCAAAGATTTACTTGAGATCGGGATATCATCAGTTTCACGTTAGACCATCGGATATACCGCTTATAGATTTTCGGAGTAGATATGGTCTATACGAGTACTTGGTTATGCCGTTTGGATTCACGAACGTGCCATCAGTTTTCATGGATCTGATGAATCGTGTTTTCCATACTTATCTGGATTCTTTTGTGGTAGTATTCGTGGATGACATCTTAGTGTACTCTCAAACTCAACGCAACCATGCCACCCATCTTGAGATCGTGCTGAGTACACTGAGAGAGCATCAGCTATATGCTAAGCTCTCAAAGTGACACTTTTGGATGGACCAGATTCACTTCCTGGGTCATATCATCTTAGAGGCAGGAGTTTCAATAGACCCAGAGAAGGTGAGAGCAGTAGTTTCCTGGGAGAAGCCTAATAACGTGTTTGATATACAAAGTTTCTTGGGGCTAGCTGGTTACTACAGGCATTTTATACAGGACTTCTCCCGCTTAGTAGCGTCGTTGACAGGTTTTACTAAGAAGGGTGTGAATTTTGTTTGGACAGAAGCTTGTGAGATAGCCTTTCAGGAGCTGAAGGTAAATTTGACATCAACACCAATCCTGATACTTCCAGAGTAGGGAAAGAGCTATATAGTTTACTGTGATGCATCAGGTATTGAGTTGGGATCTGTGTTGATGCAGGTCGATCGAGTAGTTGCGTATGGGTCCAGAGGCCACATGAGAGGAATTACCTGACGCATGACCTCGACTTGGCTGTATTTGTTCATGAATTATGTTGTTGTAGAAATTATCTCTTGGGAGAGAATTTTGTGGTTTTCACCGACCACAAAAGTCTCAAGTATATCTTTACTCATTGTGACTTCAATCTGAGGCAGCGAAGGTGGTTCTAATACCTTCAGTCCTTTGATTTTGAGATTTCCTATACACCTGGTAAGGGTAATATAGTTGTTAATTCATTGAGCAGGAAGACTCAGACACAAGCGGTTCAAGAGGCCAATGGTGAGTGGCATCTTATGACCTTGTTCTCTAAGATTCATTTGGAGGTGCACGACAGTCAGGGGAAAACCTATCTTTTATCTTTAGTTGTGACTTCTACCCTCTTGAATAGAGTGAGGATGAGACAACTATCTGATTTAGAAGGCCTAGTTCTACGGGAGTCAGTGGAAAGTGAGGACCATCCTCCTGGTTGGACGATAGGTGATGATGAAGTACTGTGTTTCTAGGGACAAGTATGGGTTCTAGGGAATATACACGAGGAGCTGATGTGGGAGTTTCATGCTTCAGCTTGGGCAGTTCATCCTGGAGTTACCAAAATGTATCGTGACTTGTGACGTCAATATTGTTGGCCGGGTATGAAGAGGGAGATAGCTGGTTTTGTTACGAGATGTTCCACCTATCATCAGGTGAAGGTGGAGCATCAGAGGCCAGCCGGATTGTTACAGCAGTTACCCATTCCAAAGTGGAAATGGGATGATGTTGTGATGGACTTCGTGACTGGGTTATCGAGGTCACCTCGGGGAAATGATGTCGTGTGGGTTGTTTTGGACAGTCTCACAAAGGTATCTCACTTTTTGATGATCAAGAAGACCTTCGGAGTTGACGAGCTCGGTAAATTGTATATCTGGGAGGTCGTACGTCTTCATGGGGTCCCTAATTCTATTGTTTCAGATATGGACACATGTTTTATGTCTCGTTTCAGGCATATTTTTCAGAGGGCACTGGGTACACAGGTACTTCTCAGCACAGCTTACCACTCTTAGACCGATGTCCAGTCAGATCATACGATATAGGTTCTAGAGGACATGTTGCGTGCATGCATCCTGGATTTTGGGATCTCTTGGGATAAGTATATACCCCTAGTCGATTTTGCCTACAATAACATTTTTTAATTGAATATTGAGATGGAACCTTACGAGGATTTATATGGTAGGCCATTCCGATCACCTTTGTGCTGGATGGAGGCAGGTGAGGCTGCTTTACTTGGACCACGTCTTGTGCAGGAGACTTCTGAGTAGGTCCAGTTGATTCAGAATCGGATAGCTACCAAACAGTCTCGTCAGAAATATTATGATGATCGCCACAGACGACCCTTGGAGTTTGCGGATGGGGATCAGGTTTTCTTGCGTGTTTCACTGAGGTTGGGACACAGGCGGATCAGAAGACAGGGTAAACTTTAACCGAGGTATGTGGGGATATTTGATATTATGGAGAGAGTCGGGCTAGTTTCTTATTGGTTGTTGTTACCACAGAGGTACCGGTCCATGCACGATGTCTTCTATATATCTTAATTGCGCTGTTATCATTCAGACATGTCTCACGTCTTTCAACCAGAAGAGGTTGAGCTTCAGACAGATGCGTCCTTTGAGGAGCATCTGATTCGTATCTTTGATAGAAGCACAAATTTTCTCTGAGGCCGGTCAGTTCCTTTCGTACGGGTACTATGGTAGCAATGTCGAGTGCAGGATGAAACCTGGGAGCGAGAGACTGACATATGTGCTCAGTGGCCAGAGTTGTTCTAAGCTTTATATTCTTCAACCTTGGAAGGGAAATTCGGGGACGAATTTCTTTAAGGGGGGAAGTTTGTAAGAACCCAGTTCTTATTCTTGAGGTATGGGTTTCTTCCTTCTCTTTCCCTTAATAGTTTTGAGAAAATAAGGAAAATGGGGAAAATCACCTTTTTGAGGGTACACGCCATGTACTTTTCCACACGCCGTGTAATTTGGCCGTGTGGGATGAGTACATAGGGTGTGTAGCCATGCTGGCGATAAAAAGGTGTAAAAACTGACTACACGCCGTGTAGTGGGTATGTACACGCCGTGTAGTCAGTCAGCAGGCAAATAGTAAGATGGTGAAGGCTGCCGCTAGCTGAGCGTCAGTACGTGTCGTGTACTCATGGATTACATGTTGTGTACTCATGTCGACTGATGAACAGTGTCGTGGTGGAAATAAGCCACCGAAAGAACAGTTAAAAAATGAAAAGTACACGTCGTGTACTCAATAGTACACACCATGTAGTTTTTTTTCACTTAAAATGGTCAGTAGCCTCCCCTGTTCACCTAATTGTCTTAGAACTGGAGTAGGGCTTGGGAGAGATGGCCGGATCTTCGGAGATCACCCGAGCGAGCACCGGAAATCTGATTCCGCCTCTGTCGATCACGTTTGAATTGTATTGGAAAGACCTTACTTATCTTGGAACTGTTATTTCCAATTCTTCCTCTAAGGGAAGTTATTTATGTTTGAACGATATTTTATTTTACCTCAGATATACATCGTTCTTGGACGATTCAAGGAGCGTCATTCACGTATACTGATCAGGGGTGATCAAGGTAGGTGTCTTGGTATTTAAATTCCAACTGTTGTGCGTTTGTATGTACCATTATGCTAGGAACCCATGTTGGGGTGTCATGTGGTTGAGGCCTTGGATGTTTAAAGTACATAGAATTGTATAGGTAATTAAATGTGATAATAAACTTTTGTTTGGGATCACTGATTGGATCCAGGACCACCTCGGGGGATCTTTCCTCTGTTTAACTATTTGGCGAGGATACCCGAGGGTATGCCATGTTTATTTTCTGCATTACTTTTTCCTTGAGAGTAACTATATATAATTTGCATGTTTGTGCTTTAGGCTTGGCCCAGTTACTTTATCCTGAGGGAATGGATATTATATAGCCTGGGGGTGTGGTTATTATATAGCCTGAGGGAAAGCCTAAGGTCGTGGATATTATATATCTTGAGGGTGTGGTTATTATATAGCCTGAGGGAAAGCCTGAGGGGCGGGATATTATAAAGCCATAGGGAAAGCCCGAGGTAGTGGTTATTATATAGCCTAAGGGAAAGCCTAAGGGCGTGGTTTTACTATATTAGCCTGAGGGAAAGATTCTGATTGGCCTAAGGGATTGGTTCTGATGAGCATAGAATGTTATTAAACTAAATGGTTAAAACAAAAATGGTAATGAAACTGATAGTGATAGTTACTTTTGAGTACTTACTGGTTTACTACATTTACTTTTTCATGCTGTAGTTGCATATTTTCACAAAGTTGGGCACGGGCCTTTGGTGGGTGCCTACTGGGATTTATTTCTCACACCCTGTTTGGGTCATGTCTTTGGCCCAAACAGACTATGTTGCTGCAGGTGTGGATAAGGGAAAGGGTCCCTATATAGGTACATGATTTTTTCAGAGGAGTAGGAGAGCATGGAACCAAGATTAGGCTTTCGATGATGTTGAGTTCCTGTTTCACTATTTGGTTTTACTTTGTTGTACTATGTGCTCTCTGTTGTATTGTATTGTACTATTGTGTAACATGTTACGGCTGTTTTCTTAGAACTAGAGACATGTTGCATCATTATATATATAACTGTTGTTTATCTTTTACTGCAATTGTTCATTTTAAATGTGTATGGTTTATTGATTCCGTTGTTGTTGTATGTTTGTATATTTTATTCCGCTGCACTACACTTTGACAAATGAGGGCATAGTTTCCCCACTATCATACATCGCCCCTTGCTGCTAGTCAGCAGCCTCTGGTATTTGGGGAAATACGCTTGAGGTCATGCGGCCAACCGGGTCTGGGGCACCCGTTGAGTAGATTTCGGAACTGGGACGTTACAATGTCAAGGGTCTTCAATTGCTTGAAGGACAGAGGTGTCGATTACCTTCTTAATTGAGGACTTATAGGAATATAAATAAAACAATACCAATCTTCATATCGAGGGCTTACCAAGGTGGTGGTAAGACAGACCTTCTATCCTATGTGAAAGGATACCACCCTTCTCTTTGGGTTAAAAATAATTGTAATACTTTTACATTTCCACTGCAATTTGTATTAGAAAGGTAATTTTATTGTTTCCCCTTTCTTTTCATATTCAATTCAATTGTAATTGTTTCAATTACGATTCATATTGTACTAAGAGATTCTATACTCTATATGGTAGATTCATTAATATTTGTTTTACTCAGATCAGTGTATTCACTTCAAAAACAATTGTTTTATAATACTTAAAATTTTCATCAAATCCAAGACCTTTATGGCCTATTGTATTAATTGTGAATTGTATTAGTTTAAGACCTCTTAAATTGAGTTCTTTATTAAGTATTCAAATAAAAAGGTTTTTAAACATACAATTCACCCCCCTCTTGTATTGTGTCATCTAATATACATATACATCTATATTTTGATCCAATAATATTTTTCTATTTATTAATTATGGAAAATATTACCATTTCATATGCTAGTTTTTCAATATGAATATTTATATTGATTAGGTATTGAATTATTATAAAAATTTTAATATGATGAATGAATTGGACTTATTAAGTTATGTGTGGGGATCATTATAGCTCCATGATGCATCGTTATGACTCATGAGAAAAACTATTTTGGGCATTTGGTGTATTCCATAGCTATTTATATATTATTTCTTAACACACGCCCTTGGTAGTAAGACTATGATGTTTGACATTATGAATTCTATCATTATGAACCTGTTTATTTTTATCCATATTATTGTTTATATTTTTATTTCATCCATGGATTTATTCCCCTTATATTATATTAGTGATATAAAATATTTTATTATTATTTATCTCTATTATATTATTTGTGCCTTATTTATTCTATGATAGCTTCCGATGTACTCATTCCCTTACTGAACATCTGATCTCACCCTTTGATTTTTGTTTCTTTTCCCTAGGAAGCTAGGAAGTTTACTATAATTATAGACAAGGGTATTCTAGAGATAATAATAATGCTTTTGAAGAAAATATTATGTTTTATTTTTGTGTTTTCAAATATAATATGAGATTAAAGCATGTATCTAGTTTTCTAAGGCTACTAAACTATTCAATCATTTGGGATGTGATCACTTATATCCAATGATAATCTAAAAAATTAGACATAATATTTATAGTAATAGGTCTATGGTTTTTATATTTGGTATCCGATCAATTTTAGTAGAAACCTTGATAACTAGTTTTATAAAAACATAGATTATAGAATATAAACCTATGAAAGACTCTAATGATATGTATAATTGAAGAATAATATCATAAAATTATTGGTAAAGTAGAGATTATATGGTTTTCTTACCAATACATCTAGATTTGGATACTATATGTGGTTTTGGATATGGAAAATATAAATTTAGGGGTAATAACCCTGAAAATAGTTGGTCAAGTATATCTCGACCATCATTCCGGTTAATGGTGAATAGGCCCTTACTGCATACCTATTTTTACACTCTCTATGGATATGATTAGGTTAATTAACATTTTCTTTATATAAAATTATGAAATATTTTAAAATATTTTTATGATTTTTGAATATTCCCAATGATACTAAGTTCATGATTTGGGGATTCACAATACTTAAATTTTCAATTTATGTAAAGTTTTTAACTAATTTAATAATTTCACATTATTATTTATAATGTTATAGTCTAATCTAGTGTATTTAATTTCTTACAAATAGAACCCAATGGAAGGAATGAAAATTGTATCAATTAACATAATATATATAGGTATTTCCCTCCTATTTAAGATAATGAAATTGGAGTTGGAGATAGAGTTGGATATAGAACTGAAAAAAGTATAAATATATTGGGGTAGTTGACTCAAGTTATGACCAATAACCTTACCTATATGGATTATCCTATTAATCCTCAATGTTCTGTAACAATTTTATACTATTTCATGTAACAATATCCCATATAATTCAATGGAACTAAAAATATATTAGTAGTTTTTCAATATATAAGTTCCCTTAAGAAGATATTTATCACTTTGGAAAGTAATGAAATTAATATGTTTTTCATGGAAGTTTATCATATCATGGGGGATATAGATCGATGATGATCACTGATTCAAAAAACTAAGTATATGGAGGAAATGAAAATAATAGAGTGGAAGGATTTTAAGTTACTTTTATTTGAAAAAAAAATCCTTAAGAACAATGACCATGTGTGGAGAGACAATTCATGAGTCTAAGAAAAAAGGAAAAGGATGGTGTTTATAAGTATAAATCCAATATTATGAGGTTATCAAGGAATGTTTCAAAAAATTTATATAATCAAAAGAGTAATATTGGCCTTTTATTTTATATGATAAAGAAAATCCTTCAAATGGAACTAGTCTCCCAAACATTCTGATCATATAAGGATATAGTATCATGCACTATCAAGATAGAGAAGAAATTATCCCAAGTATTATTACTTCAAATGAAAAAAGAATAATATAGTATATGAGAACTCTTTGAAGTGAAATATATTAAATAAATATAAGGTAAGGGTGGAATTTCAAACTTGTAACAAATGTGGAAATAAACACCATGGTATATGATTACTGGTAATGAGATTTTTCTTCAAGTGTGGAGATAAAGGCCATCAAGATCGTGATATAAAGGGAAAGAAAGAAATTGGTAAGGATCAATTATTCAATTATAAGGATATGTGGAACTATGAGAATATATTCCCCGGGCTTCAAGGAACTTTTCCTTAAAAAATTATAAGGGATTAAGGCTGAGATTTTTTAATCACTAAAACTGATGTTGAAGTTCCTTAAGATGTAGTAGTTGGTACACTGATCATAACCTCAAATTTAGCTAATGATTTATTTGTTTTTTGATATTAACACTATTTTATATCTTTTATGTTTTCCAAGAAAATTATATATATCTCTAGAACCTTATGAAGGGAGTTTTCAATCAAGACTCCTTGTGAAAATATCACTACAACAATGATGTTTCTGTCTGTTCCAATTATGACACATAGATGTACCCTATTTGCATACTTGATTATTATACCAATGGTTTATTTTTATATAATCCTTGGTATGGATTACCTTTCAAAATATAATGAAAAAGAAATATTTCCAAGATAATTAAATTATGATTCTTGATGAATATGTGAAAATCATTGTCTTTCGAAGGGAGACTTGATCATCTAAGACATGTGTGGATCTATAAGGACCCCACCCCAAGTATCTTGGAGATGGTGCCTTACTTTATTACATTGGAATATAAATAAAAAATATTCATCCCAAAGTACTGAATATTTTAGTGGATTTGGAAAACAATATAAATACATAAATTCAACATTATAACTTGAAATTAAATACATCATAGAGACTCCTTTGGAAACACTCATATTCTTCTAGATTATCTTTGCATGCCATTTATAAAATTCATCTTGGAATACTAGGAAAAATAAACATAATAAATGGGTGAGATATAATGCTCATTAAGGGTAAGAATTCATAAGAAGATAAAAATAAACCATAAGGTGAGGTAAATAAATAAAAAACACTTGCTATTAAGACAAAAATTTGAGCATAATATGGCAGGAATAAAAAATAAATAAATAATACCATGTAAATAATCACATGAAAATGATACTTACCCAGGGATATTCTACTAGTCAAATAATCACATGTAATATCAAATACTAATCACAAACCAAGGGTGTGCATAAGGTGGGACATCATAAACATACAATCAAGGCTTCGTCCAAGACACCATACATAATCGGGTAAGATGTTAGCCCATACCTAAACTAGTTTGTCTCGTGAGACCTACTGATGCACCGAGGGGTTATAGTGGGCCCCACCTAAAAATAACTAAGTCTAATTAATTACTCATATTAAAGGGGTGAAACATAATCAATTTATACATTCATATTGAAACTAACATATGAAATGTAAATAACTTTCCCCAATCAGTAAACAGAATCACTAACCATTCAAAGTAATGTGGTGAATGGTATCAAGATAGCACATCCACAGTCAAACTAATCATAAAAAATTCAATAAAATATGGTATATGATATCATAAAATGTTAATCCCAATTAAACCTAATAATCAACAAGTATGTTGAAATAGATGAAAATACTCTTATAAAATCATCAAGGAATTATTGATAGAAATACTCTTTTTTACTTTGTAAAGAAGAGTTGTTTAAAAAAATATTTGTATAAAACCAAAAATTAAATAAGATAGTTTTTCATGATAAATTTATTGATTTTATAAAAAAATATTTATTCTTTAAAAATATTATATATGGTACTTGAAATTGGGTAAGAAATCGAGATGTTCCCTTTAATCGGGCTTGCGTATCGGGAAGGATTGAGAAGGGAGCCTAAAAACATGTATTTATTTTAAAATAAAGATGAACTAATTTGGAAACATGATTTTGGAATATATAAACATAATATATAATAATTATATAAAAATATTGAATAATTAAATTGTTTTTTAGAGGAAGAAATCATAACCTGAATGAAAAATGGAGGTTCGGGAAGAAAACTCTAACCTTATGTTCGAATGTGTTCTGCACTTGACCTTAATGTCTTAAATAACCAAATTAAATACATTAATTAATTAATTAATAACATTATCTACATTTATTTTATTTATTTTAATTTTATTAAATTCCTTTATGGCCTTTTTGGTGAGTTATAAGATATAATTGTATTGCTTTGGAGCCTTCGTTTCCTTGGTTTTCACGATCGATATACTTGTATATGAGTATGGAAGTTCATATGGAATGGGTATAATTATACATAATTTAATTTACATGATATTAATTAATATAAAAAATATTAAATGGTCATATAATTTATTTGGTTATTTGGTATGTGGATGATTCATTAGATAAAGCATTAGTGATAATCATTTAGATTATTTTGGTGGTTTTTCAATCATTACAAACTAGTTTTATCGTATGAATTAATATTATATGTATATAATGGTCCTAGAACATTAAATAGGTTATAATAAATATATTATAGTTTGTTTTAACAATAAAAATGGTTTCATTACCCTCCTTAAATGAGAAATTGAAGAACAAAAATATGTCATCCATGAAGGTTGTAAATCGGCACTTCACGGACAATGATTTTATTTTTAAAATTAAAAGAGAGAGAGAGAGATAAAGGAGTTTGATTAAGGATATTCCATTAACATGATATTATTCCAGTATATAGTTTATAATTGATTTATCATGCTTATTTGGACATAGAATTTTATGATATAATAATAAAATAAAACAACTTGAAAAGAAATTAAAAGAGAAAAGGAAGAGGATTTTACCTCTTGAATACTCCTCCTTGAGAACCACCTTAAGGGGATTGGTTTTGGTATTTTGTTAATACCAAGAGCTCATAGACATGGGGTAGAGGCTTGGGAAGATGTTTGGTAAGAAATTTTACAAGGATAAAAGCTTGGAATGTATGAGGAGAAGGGGTGGTGAGGGGTGATAGTTATAGTGGAGGAGAGGAGTGATTTTTGAATATTTTTTCATTTGTTTGTAATTTTGGATCAAGACTATGAATATTTTGAGAATTATCACCAAATATATTAAAATAATGAATTATAGTTCGATATTATAATCTCACATCAGCCATACATCACCTATGACTCAATAAATTATGTATTTAGTATTTATCATAAATTATCGTATTTTATTATTCACAAAAAATTAAAGTATTTTAGAAAAATATCAAAAATTCACCCTAACTATTTTTAAAAGTGTAGAATTCAAAAATAAACTCCATTTTATAAAAATAATTTTATGAAAAAGATAAATTTAATTTTTAATTAAATTCATCATTTACTCGAAAAATATAGTTTTTAAAATTATAACTGATTTTATAACAATTTGAAAATTTTAATAAGGTCTCATTAAATTATAATAAAATCATAAGACAAAAAAAATATTAACTTATGAATAAATTTTATGAAAATTAATTTTATTTTAAACCATTTTATTAAATTTAAAATTGCAACTAAATATTTATGACTTACAAAAATACCTACACTTAAATATTAATTTTTAAAATATTCACTTAATTATACTATGATATAATTATATCATACCTTGATTTATAAGATGACTAGATTTTATTTATACTTCCATGGGTTATGTTACTATTCATTAGGCCTATTTACTATTCAAAAGGTTTATATTACTATTCCTAATTTTAAGTTAATATTTCATCGGTATAGGTTTCTGAAATTCTAGAAATAACAATTATTTAATTCATTATTCATTTATGATGTTTGTATTGTGTTCTCTAAGTGATTTTATGTGATCTATACTATATGAAATAAACCTAAAAAGTTAAATTTTATTGATATAGTTCTATGTGATTACATTCTCCCCTCATACAATAATTTCATCCTTGAAATTTCCAGATTATCACCCCACAAAAATATTTGGGTAGTTCTTCATCATATGCTCCTCGAGATCTCATGTCGCCTCTTTAATTTTATGATTTTTCCAAAGTACCTTTACTAGCTGAGTTGTTTGATTTCTCAACACCTTTTCTTTAGTGTCCAACATCCATATAGGCTCTTCATAGAAAGATAAGTTAGGTTCCAATTCTATTCCTTCAGAAGTGAGTATGTGGGTTGGGTCTGAAATGTAATTCATTAACAAGGACATATTGAACACATTATGTACCTTAGAAAGGATAGGTATTATTTCCAAATTATAATCCACAACACTAATTATATCTATAATTTCAAAAGACCAATATACCTGAGGCTTAATTTCCCTTTCTTCCCAAATCATATAACACCCTTCCATGGAGATACTTTCAAGAAAACGTGATCTCTCACTTGAAATTATAAATACATCCTTCGATTATCAGCATAGATCTTTTTTCTACTTTGAGATTCTTTGATATAGGTTTTAATTGTTTTTAATTTCATTGTTTTTTCCTCCACAAGCTCAAGGCCTACAATCTTCCTTTCACCAAACTTCATCCCAACCTATTGGTGTGCAACATCTCTTTCCATAAAATGCTTCATATGGTTCCATTTGAATACTAGAATGGAAACTATTATTGTAGGAAAAATCTACCAAAGTTAAATACTAATCCCACATACCTTAAAAATCAAGTGAGAATGATCTCAACTTGTCTTCTAAAGTTTAGATTTCCCTTTCTGAATACCCGCTAGTTTAAGGGTGATAAGAAGTACTCAAATGTAGATCAATATCCAAATATTTCTGAATTATTTTCCTAAATTTTGATGTAAATCATGGATCACAATCAGACATAATTGAGAGAGTTGATCCCTGAAGTCTCGAAACTTCATTAAAATGGAGCAGTGTGGGTCACTCTAGTAGAAAATCCTCCCTTATAACAAGTAAATGTGTAAATTTGGTAAGTTTATCAACAATTACCCATATTTCATCATTATTTCTTGTATTTTTTTGTAATCCAATGAAAAAATCCCTGGTGATGTCATCCTATTTCCATGTAGGAATGGTTATCGGTTGCATGACTCCTCTAGGATGTTGTCTTTAACCCTTCACCTATTGATAGACTAAATATCTTGATACATAATCAGAAATTTCCCACTTCATATTATCCCACTAGAAATATTCCATCAAATATCTATGCATATTAGTTCTACTAGGTTGTATGGAGAAATTTGAACTATGGGAATCATCTAATAACTCCCTTTTTAGATCGGGTATAGAGGGAACACATAGCCTCCTCCCAAATTTCATAATTCCATCCTCACACACAAATTTTGGAAACTTCCCATCATTCACAGTTTTAATTTTATCTTGAAGATTATCATAATTAGTCTGAGAACTTTTAATTATTTCCAATAAATATGGTTAGGAAACCAATTGAAAAGTAATGGTGTTTCACCTTCTTTGATAATTCCCATAACTATATTAACTAGTTACATGTACAAATAATCCATCTCGATCCTCATTTTGTTCAGAACACCATGATCCTTCCTACTCAATGCATATTCCACCTTATATTCCTTCCCAGGGTTTTATTGTATGGAGAAATCATAATCATTGAGTAGCTCGAGCCATCGCCTTTTCCTCATGATGAGTTCTTTCTATGAGAAGATATATTTTAAACTCTTGTGATTCGTATATATCTCACTTATTTCACCATAGAGATTTTTTCTCCATATCTTCAGAGAAAATATTATAGATAATATCTCAATATAACAATTTGGATAGTTTTGTTCATGATTTATTAACTTCCTTGATGCATATTCAATAACACTATTGTTTTATATAAGGACATAGCCAAGTCTTTTCATTGATGAATCACTATAAAACACAAATCCATTATTTCTCTATAGTAGAGTCAATATCAGAGCATTCACTAATCTTTTATTCAACTCTTAGAAAAATTATTCACATTCTCTTGTCCATACGAACTTAACCCCTTTATATGTATGCCTGGTTAATGAGTTATCTCACTGGGAAAAATTCTGAATGAAATACCAATATTAACCTACTAACCCAATGAAACTACATACCTTGGTTGTGTTCATTGGTTTAGGACATTCCTGAACTGTCTTTTTCTTCACAAGATCAACTGAGATTCTATCCTTATAGACAATATAGAAGAGAAAATAAATTATTTGAAGCCATAAATCACACTTTCTAAACATCCCATATAACTCTTTTCTTCTAATATTATTTTGAATAATGTGAAAGTGATTCTAATGATCTTCATAGCTTTTGGAGTATACCAAAATATCATCAATAAATACCACAAAAATTTCATCAAGATATTCCTTTTAAACTCTATTCATTAAATCCATGAAAACAGAGGGTGCATTAGTTAGTCAAAAAGGCATTACTATAAAATCATCATGCCCATAGCGAGTTAAAAAAGTTTTCTTTGGAATATATTCCTTCTTCGCATGCCATTGATGATATCCAATTCGAATATAAATCTTTGAAAAATATTGGTATCCATGATGTTGATCAAATAAATCATCAATATGAGGTAGAGGATACTTGTTATTAATCATAACAGCATTGATCTCCCTATAGTCAATGAACAGCCTTATAGATCTATATTTCTTCTTAATGAAAATAACATGAGCTCCCCATGGATAAACACTAGGTTTATTAAACCCCTTTACTACTCAAATCCTCTAGTTGTTTTTTCAACTCCAACAATTCCATTATGGATATTCTATAAGGATTCTTTGATATAGGATTTTCACTAAGAATTAAATCAATAGAAAACTCAATTTTCTATTCTAGAGGATGTCCAAGTAAATCCTATGGAAATATATCAATTTATTCTTACACAATAGTTATATCATCAATTTGAGTATTTCTTTCCTCATCTATAGATATTTTGTTCTCTTCCTCCCCAATAATTGCATTCAGTAGAGCTACTAGGGGTGGATCTATATAAGAATTAGATAGTGAGGTTTATGCTCTAAAGATAAGGGACTCTACATCATTCTCAAAAATTGTAACTTCCATCTTCTTACAATATATTTTAAAATCATAATTTTAAATCCAATACATACTGATTATTATATAAAAATCAATCATGGGTAATGTGATAAGGTCAGAAACTACAACACATTTATGTTCCATAAAGAGGATAGATTGACACATATTTGTTGTAATGATACTTCCCTTAGGAGTTTTGATTGCCAACTACTTTATTAAATCAAAATAGAAATGTATAATTTTCTTGGAAAACTGGGAAGATATAAAAGAATGAAATGATCCAAAATCAAATAAATCATTGTCTAAGTTTGAGTAAATTATTAAAGTACATACCACCGCATCATTTGGAACTTCAACCTTAGAAGTTTTGATTGCATAAGCTTGAACTTTATCCCTTTTCCTTATTTAGAGAAAGTTTCCTTAATGTATAAGAAATTCATATGCATAATTTCTTATCTCTTTAACATTATAGAATTAAACATTGTCATATTCTTTCTTTTCATTGCAATCATGATCTTGGTGGAATTTTTATCCACACATAAAACAACCTCCCACTCCCTTCAAGAAAGTACCTGGGAGTTACTTCCCATAATTACTGTAGGGTGGAAAGTCAACTCTTCCCTTCTTCTGTATTTCCTTATTTCCTTTTCCAGAGTTTTCAGCATCCTTATTCTTCTCTTTCTTTCCTTAAAATTCATAAGACTTAGATAATTATTTTTCTATCTTGATAGCACATGATACTATCTCTTTGTATAATGATAAAGTTTGGAAGACCACTGCCCATCGGAGGAATGGTTTTAAACCATCAAAGAATTGGTCAATCTTACTCTTTGGGTTATTTGTGTAGTCCACGACATGGGTTTATAACCTTTTGAAGTTAGCTTCATACTTTTCAACATTTTCATAATCTTTTATCCTCATAATTAGAAATTTTATTTCAATATTTTCTTTTGTTCACAATGAAAGTAATTTTCTAAAAAAAATATTTAAATTCTCTCCATTCCTTGTTTTCTATTTATTCCTCCTTCTTCGTGTTTTGAATCAACGAACACCATTGATCTACATCTCTTGAAAGATGATAAATTTCCATAACAACCTTGTCCCTTCCATTACATCCCAATGCAAGAAATATTTTCTCTAAAGAACTTTTCCACTACTTTGATACAAATGGGTTTGTAGTACCATTAAATGATTGAGGTTGTTGTTCCATAAATCTATTTTACATTTATCCACAACATTGTGGATCAGGATGCTTTATAAGGGTAAGTTTATTGTTTATAACCTGATTCAGTTGTCCCAGTATAGTTATAAGTTTCTCAACACTAGTCATAGCTCCAATACCAAAATCATTATCTTAAATAGGATAGAAATACCTACATGGCATACATGAGTTGATACATTTTCCATTCCTTCCACTAGAAACCATTTCTAAATAATAGAATACACTAGATTAGGTTATAAATCATAATTTATAATCTCAATAATAGAAAAATACTTAATAAAAATTGAAATTATATGAATAGTTATTCTCATGATCATAAACATGGTTCCTTTGGGGACATATTTTGTTTTAAATCTTTCATAATGGTTGGTAAAGAAAATTTGAATTATCCTAAGCATATCCCTGGGAGTGTCAAACTAGGTGCGTACTAAGGCTCATTGTCGTGTACTAGGTTACCCTGATCTAGGCCCTGGACACCTTGTCGAAGTTGTTACCCCTAGGTACATATGTTCTAAAACCATGTCCACTTATAGTATACATATTGGGATGTATTACAAGAAAGATCCACATAATTTATACCTTACCAAAATTCTAGGATTTTCTTCTATTCTAATCCTCAAAGTCCATCTTAGGGTTATTTTTTCTAATATGTTTTATCTAAATCTAGTTTCAAATTTTTCTACTAAACTTCCTATGATACCAACTGCAAGGACCCCACCCCTAGTAGCACAAATCTGATTTCTTAATTTATTACATTAGAATATAAACAAGGAAGATGCATCCTAAAGGAATGAATAGTTGTAATGACCCAAAAATTCATTAATGAAAATTCATCTTGGTCTATTTAATTGTCTTCTTATGGTTACGTAAAACGTATGCACTTATTTGGTTTTATGTTTTGGATTTTAAAATACTATTAAGAATTGTGACCATTGATAATATAGTCATTTAACAGTGATCACATGATTAGTATAAATATAGGGCTTTAACAAATGCAATTTACTCAGACAAAGGAAGTGATGGCCTCATCCAGTAGATTTGCCCCATACGAAGCCCATTTGTCGGAGCTTGGAAAGGAGGTGGCATAATTGGGATTTTCTCTTGACAAAACCCAAGACGAGCTTGAACACATTAAGCTTTAGCAGAACCGGCTACAGTAGAAGTGGAAGTTAATATAGATTACCACCCGAGCAATGTTATCTGAGACACCCTAAGAGTCTGTCACTATCGCACACCTTACTCTTCGGTCTTATGCGGGAGTTATAAGGGGTTATGTAATAAGACATTAGCACTATTATTATGTTCATTATTTTGTATATAATAATGAATATACATTCATTTTATTATTGTTACTTTATAAATAGTTTTTAAAGTGAAAATAGTATTTTTAGTTAATATTCAACTAAGAAATCTATTTTGATGAATTAATGTATTTTTGAATTAAATAATATTTTAATAAAATATTATTATTATTAAATTAATTTTTATTAAATATAAATTATCGTATAATTTTATGAATGCAATTGTAATTTTTATTAAGGTTTGAAAGCTATTTTTGTCAAAACGCGTGAATTTTTTATAAATATCGATTTTTATTTTAAAAGTAAAAAATCACATATTTAGAAAATTATTTTGGTAAAATGAATATTATTTTTTGAATTAGGAAGTATAAATTATCCAATGGTGAAATTTTCATAATTTCCCAAGATAGTTGAATTTTTGGGTAAAAATTAAATATCGATTAAATATATAATGTGTTTTATGACATCATAATGACCCAATAGTGATGTAATAAAATACTATAAACATTTTTTTCGTCCAATATATGTTTTACCATTAAAATAATGTGATTTTAGGTTCATTTGATTTATTTTACAAAGCTTTAGTTGACCCTTCATGGCTTATAAAAACATTTTTTCTTTTTAAATTGTTTTCCTTGAGAGTGTGACTCACCTCCACATAAGAAACCCTATTATTTTAAGAATTTTGTACATTGGCCTTATAAAATATTGGTTTCCACTCCCCTTTGGTAAATTCACAATATTAGTATAAACCATTATTAAGGGACTTAAAAAAATTCCCCTAAGAATATATGTTATATAATAGATCATGAATAGAATAGATTGAAGCCTATGGATTCATAAGTTAAGAAAATAAAAGTTATATATAATTCATCAGTTTTGTCCTTGGATTACCCTTTATGTGTTACCCCTAACTTTTCTTTTATTCAAGCTAATAGCCAGTAATAGGAGGACTCAGGATAACAACCAATGCGAAGATCAATGTGATGACTGTGCTAATGAGACGTCCAATCCAATGGGAGCGGGAATCGCGAACGTTTTCACACTTCTCTCTCAGTTAACTCAAGATTTAAATAGAAACATGGGTCAAGAGGAACATTCAACCCCCCCCCCCTAAGAAAGAACAAGTCACTATTGAGAGCTTCATGAGACAAAGGCCTCCTACTTTTAATGGATCATCTGATCCCTCAATCGCCGAACAATGGATCAACTCCATTGAAAAGATCTTCTTTATCCTTAAATGTACTGAAAAAGAGAAGGTTCTTCTGGATACTTATCGTATAGAGGGTGAATCCAATCAATGGTGAACATTGATAAAAAATACGAATCTTGAGGAGTAGATCGAGGTGTTGTAATGGAAGGATTTCCAGAAGATGTTTTTTGATAAATATTTTCCGTGCACCCTCCAGCTTAATATGGAAAGGGACTTTCTTTCCCTCAAGAAAAAAGACGACGAATCTGTCAGAGCATACAAGGAAAACTTCACAATGCTTGAACGATATGCTTCTGGATTTTTTGTTACCCACTAATGAAAGGATGGCCACTTCTTTGGTGTGCTGAAACCTATCCTGCGGAAAGCCCTCGCAATCCGTGACTTCGACAACTATGAGGAAATTTTCCGATGTTCCCTCAAGGTTGAAATAGAGATCATCAAACCTTAGGGGTATCATGGTGATAAGAAGCATAGGGTGGAATTCAATTCTATTAGTCTGATGGATAAATCTAATGGTGATAAGAAAATACAGTACCCCACTTTCCAATGGTGCGGAAAGAATCACCCCAAAAATTGCCTGAAGGGGATGAGGAAATGCTTTAGGTGTGGAAGATAAGGGAACCTAGTTGTTAACTGCACACAAGAAAAACCCACGGCTGCAATAGAGGATAGAAATTCTCTGTTCAAACCTCAACACATTGTTCCTTGATAAAACTAAAAAAAACTAGGGCATCTTGCATATCAGTTCTATGAGCCAAGGTTTTTCGAAGGTAACCAACAACCTCCAAGGCAGTAAGGGCGAGCTTTTTCCATCACTACTACCGAAGTGAACCCCAAAAATGAAGTGGTGATAGGTACTCTAGTTATTCATTCAATAATAGAGAATGTACTTTTTTATTCAGGTTCTACTCATTCTTTTATATCCCAAAAGTTTAGTAGAACAATCCCAGCACCACCACAAATCATGGAAGTAAAGATGTCGGTGAGTACAGAAAATGGGGAAATCACTGCATCCCATGAATATAACTCATCCCTTGTCATAATATGTGGATTTAATTTCTCATATAACATTTTCATACTCCCTCTGATGGAATTTGATTCAATTCTTGGAATTTATTGTCTTTCCTTATATAAATCCAACATAAATTGTTGTGAGATGGAAATCACTCTCCATGTGGAGAATCGACCCCCGATTATATACAAGTGCAAGGAGGAAGATGAATCTTCTTTATCTCCATCATCTCAAGCATGGATATTACTTCCCTATGAGCATGTGTATCTGGCTCAGATAATTGAGTATAAGGAGGCAACCATCCTTGAAGACATGCCTATTGTGAGGGAATTTTCTGAATTGTTTCCTAAGGAATTGTCTGATCTTCCTCCTAGAAGTGATGTTTAATTCTCAATTGATCTTATACCTGGAGAATTTCCAATATCCAACACTCTATATAGAATGGTTGTTGTGGAGCTTGATGATCTTAAGAAACAACTACAGAAGAATCTGGATAAAGGTTTTATATGCCCAAGTGCTTCACCATGGGGTGCACCAGTCCTCTTCATCAAGAAGAAAGATGGGTCAATGCGCCTTTGTATTGATTATCGTGAGCTTAACAAAATCACGATAAAGACCAAGTATCCTCTCCCATGAATTGATGACTTGTTTGATCAGCTTCATGGAGAACAATACTTCTCCAAGGTGGATTTTTGGTCAGGATATTATCAAGTAAGGGTGAAGAAGAAAGATATCCCCAAGACTGCTTTTCGTACAAGATACGGGCACTATGAATTCATAGTAATGCCTTTAGGACACACTAATTCTCCATAAATCTTCATGTACTTAATGAATATAGTATTTAGGTATTACCTCGACAAATTTTTGGTAGTCTTTATAGATGATATTCTGATATACTCCAAAACCAAGGAGGATCATGGGGAGCATCTAAGAACTATACTAGAGACCTTGCAGAAGGAGAAGCTCTATTCAAAGTACAGAAAGTGTGAGTTCTAGTTGAAGTAGGTCTCATTATTGGGCCATATCATCACAAGTAATGGGATATATGTGGATCCCTCCAAAACAAATGCAATTGAGGGTTGGTCAAGGCCAACATCGGTAATGGATATTCGTAGCTTCTAGGGGTTAACTGGATATTATCGACGATTTGTGAGAAAGTTCTCATGATTTTACAACCCTCTTAGTAATATAACTCAAAAGGGAGTAAAGTTTTCTTGGAGTGATGAATGCGAATAAAGATTCAAGGATTTAAAAAAGATATTTATCACTGTGCCCGTTCTCACATTACCCATAAGTGGAGAACTTTTTTTGGTATTCAATGCTGATTCAAAGAAGGGATTGGGCTGTGTGTTGATGAAAAATGACAAATTCATTGCCTATACCTCAAGGAAATTTAAAGTTCATGAGTATAATTATCCAACACATTATCTAGAGTTGGTTGTGGTGATCTTCACTTTAAAAATTTGGTAGCATTATCTCTTTGGGGATAAGTGTGAAATATATACGGACCAAAAAAGCCTCAAGTATATATTCACATAGAAAGAGTTGAACATGAACCAACAAAGATGGTTAGAAATGATCAGAGACTATAACTTCTCAATCCATTACCACCATGGGAAAGAGAACAAGGTGGCAGATGCTCTAAGTAGAAAGGACCTAGTGATTCTATAATTTATGAGAATTGAGAAGGATCCAATATTATTATATTTGATGAAGATGGACATGGTAATCATAAAGAGGGGAACATCATCAATCCTTTCAAAAATTATTGCTCAGCCATCTCTTTTGGAAAAGTTAAAGGATTCTCAAAAGGATGATGTGGGAATTTAGAAGAAAGTGGAAGCTATCAGAGAAGGGAAATCCTCTGAGTTCAATGTTAATGAAGAAGTAATTGTGAGATTTGGGATAAGACTATGTGTTCCATCAAGTCCAGACCTGAAGGAGGAACTTTTGGATGATGCATATAGTTCAAATTTCTCTATTCACCTAGGAAACACAAAGATGTATCGAGATATCTGGGAGCATTATTGGTGGGATAATATGAAGAAAGAGATTGTTGAGTATAAATCAAATTTCTTGGTGTGTCAGCAAGTGAAGGCAGATAGGTAGAAGTCTAAGGGGATGATACAACCATTGCCCATACCAGCAAAGAAAATAATAGAACATCACCATGGACTTTTTCACCGAAATTCCAAAGACATCCAAAGGAAATAATTCAATATGGGTTGTTCTGGATCATCTTACAATGTCTGCACACTTTATTGCAATTTGGGAGGATTTCTTAATGGAATAACTGGCACGGATATACATCATGGAAGCGGTAAGGCTACATTGAGTACCATTATCTATTGTATCTGATCAAGATCCAAGATTCACCTCTAAGTTTTGGAAGAGTCTTTAACATGCTCTGGATACTGAACTCAACATCAGTATTGATTATCATCCTCAAACTGATGGCCAATCTGAGTGAAATATTCATACACTATAGGATATGTTAAGATCATGTTCTATGGACTTCAAATGAGGTTGGGACCAACATCTTCCACTGGTTGAATTTTCCTACAATAACAGTTTCCACTCGAGCATCTGAATGGCACCTTATGAAGACCTACATGGGAAGAGGTGTAGAACCCCAGCATGTTGGGATGAAGTTGGTGAGCATAAGCTGTTATAACTAGAAATGGTTGACGAAATGGTGGAGAAGGTGAAAACCATTCAGCAGCATATCAAGGCAGCCCAGAGTCGACAGAAGAGTTATGAAGATAACTATCAATGGGACCTTGAGTTTAATGTTTGATACATGTTATTTCTATGCATATCTCTATGTAAGAAGGTCACGAGGTTTGGAAATAAAGTGAATTTAAGTCTTAGGTACATCGGCCCCTTCGATATTCTTGATCGTGTCGGGGTTGTGGTCAATCGACTCGCACTTCCACCTACCATAGACAAAGTACATGATGTCTTTCATGTATCCCTATTAAGGAAGTACATACCAGACCCTTCACATGTAATCTCTTCAGAGGTAGTACAGTTAGAGGATGATCTTTCTTACAAGGAGAAACCATTGAAGATCTTAGATTATAGAGAAAAAGTTCTACAAAATAAGACAATGTCCCTCGTCAAGGTGTTGTGGTGAAACCACAAGTTTTAAGAAGCGATGTGGGAATAGGAGGAAGTGATGAAGTAGAGTTACCCACATTTGTTTTAGAGTGGGAAAATGAAATTTTGTGGGTAAAATTTCTTAAGGAGGAAAGATTGTAACGACCCAAAAATTCATTAATGAAAATTCCTCTTGGTCTATTTAAATGTAATCTTATGGTTATGTAAAACATATGCACTTATTTGGTTTTGTGTTTTGAATTTTAAAATACCGTTAAAAATTGTGGCCATTGTTAATATAGTCATTGAACAATGATCACATTATTAGTATAAATATAGGGCTTTAAAAAATCCAATTTACTCAGACAAAAGAAGAGATGGCCTCATCCAGTAGACTTTCCCCATACGAAGCCCATTTGTCAGAGATCGGAAAGTAGTTGGCATCATTGGGCTTCGCTCTTTACCAATCCCAAGTTGATCTTGAACATGTTACTCTTTAGGGGAACCAACTATGGGAGAAGTGGAAGTTAATAGAGATTACCATCCGAGCAATGTTATACGAGCCACCCCAAGAGTCTGTCACCATCACACACCTTACTCTTCAGTATTATGTGGGTGTTATAAGGGGTTATGTAACAAGACCTTATCATTATGATTATGTGCATTATTCTGTATATAATAATGAATATACATTAATTTTATTAATGTTACTTTGTAAATGGTTTTTAAATTGCAAATAGTATTTTTAGTTAATATTCAAATAAGAATTCTATTTTGATGAATTAATGGATTTTTAAATTAAATAATATTTTAATAAAATGTTATTATTTTTAAATTACTTTTTATTAAATATAAATTGTCGTATAATTTTATGAATGCAATTTTAATTTTTATTAAGGTTTGAAAGGTGTTTTTATCAAAACCCATGAATTTTTGATAAATGACGATTTTTATTTTAAAAGTAAAAAAAATAACATATTTAGAAAATTATTTAGGTAAAATGAATATTATTTTTGGAATCATGATGTAAAAATTATCCAATGGTGATATTTTCATAATTTTCTGAGACAATCGAATTTATGGGTAAAAATTAAATACCGTTTAAATATATAATGTGTTTTATGACATCATAATGACTCAATAGTGATGTAATAAAAAACTATAAACATTTTTTTCGTCCAATATATCTTTTACCATTAAAATAATGTAATTTTTGGTTTGTTTGATTTATTTTACAAAGCTTTAGTGGACCCTTCAAGGCTTATAAAACATTTTGTATTTTTAAATTGTTTTCCTTGAGAGTGTGACTCACCTCCACATAAGAAACCCTATTATTTTAAGAATTTAGGCCATTATCCTTATAAAATATTGTTTTACACTCCTATTTTTCAAAAAACATGGGAAAAAACCATGGGCTGGTTTGTGGTATTGATTAGTTTAATGTGTGGTGACCCAAACCTAAATAATAAAGAATTCCCTCTCCATTCCTATATAAACCCACCCAAGATCCCACTTCCTCTTCACTAAAATCCTTTTTAGTTCTTAAATACTCTTCCCTCCACTCTCTATAATCCTCCAAAGGATCCCAAATCTCCCAATAAGCCTCTCTCGAGCCTTTCTCAAGCCTTTTGAATCAGACTTCCAAGTAAGGGATTTCTTCCTTTCTCATTTTTGTCCAATTTTCATTAAGTTGTTATGCTCTTTTATTTCAATTAAAAATGTTGGGGTATAATTTAGAACATCCCCCATACTTTCCTATTTATTTTTATATGATGGGATACCCCTTTATCTCTCATTAATGCATCCCATGTACACCTGTTACCATGTAGAAATTCCATGAGGGATTTCTCTCTCCTCTTTTTCATCCAAGTAAGTCTTTTGTATTATGCATCTAAATTCCATTAAGTTTGTTGGGAAATGTATCTATATGACCCCATTTCTATCCATTTCATGTAAATATGATGATACACCCATTTCCCTCTCATAAACCATTTTTTTATGAGTTCTTATTTCACGCCGTTATGCTGCTGAAATTGCTCTACGACTTTCCAAGCCAATGTCATTGTGTAATGAATACCATGGCCATTTATCTATCAAGGGTATTAACCCTTATGAAGATTTACTAATTGATTATAAAGCTTCATGTATGTATTCCACATCTCTTTATCATGGAATAAATTATGATGATTGATTCCATGTTGTATGTTCCATGTGGCACACTTATGCATGAAATGAAATGATTAAGAAGGGTGCGCCCTGATAGCGCTCCAATGAATTGGGTAAAGTATAGTATCATGATATGTCATGTTCAATGGGTGTTGAATCTTGCTAATTCATTTGAAATGATGTTTTAATCATACTTCATGTGCAATGATCCTTGGCTCATGCTAATTCCATGTTAAGTGTTTTTCCACATTTCCATGTTATGATTATCATGATTTATCATGTCTTTATGTTCATGTTTCTCTTTTGATCCATTGATATTACTATTTTCTAACATGTATTGTATTCCTCATGTTATTCCATATATATTCCCTTACTGGGCTTTATATCTCACCCTTTTCTTATACATGTCCTCAGGTTATCCCATGCAATTCTAAGTACGAGGTAATGTAGTGGTCATCTAAAGGAAGTTTTCAATAAAGATGTTGTATTTAATGTTTTAAGTTGTTATGTAATGATCCTAATCCCCAAAGACACTAGACCTCTCAATCTTCCTTGTTGTATCAAGTGAAGAGTTTATGTAATAAATCATGTTTATTGTGTAATAAAAGAGCAAGTTTGTTATAATAGTTTTGTAGATTTTTAAAACAAGATGCATGCATAATTTTAATATTATAACTTGAAATAGAATACATCATAGATACTCTTTTGGAAACACCCTTATTCTTATATATTATCTTTTCATGTCATTCATAAAATTAATCTTGTAATCCTGAGGAAAATAAACATAAGAAATGGGTGAGCTCTGATGCTCAGTAGGGGTAAGAATTCCGCAGAATCTAAAAATAAACTATAATGAAAGGTGAATAACTAAAAATAATTTCTATTAAAACAAAAAATTGAGCATAATATGGTAGGAATAAAAACTGAATAAATAATACCATATAAATAATCACATGAAAATGATATTTACCCATGTAAATTATTATAGTTGAATAATCACATGGAATATCAAATACTAATCTCATATTGAGGAAATGTATAATGTAGGGAATCATAAACATACCATCAAGGCTTCAGAAAAGACATTATACATATTCATGTAAGATGTTAGCCCATACCAAAACTATTTTGTCTCATGAGACATACCAATGCCCCAAGGGGATATATAGGGGCCCACCCAACACTTAGTAAGTCCAATTAATTCATCATATAAAAGGTTTGAAACATAATCAACATATAAATTCATATTTAAACTAACATATGAAATATAAACAACATTCCCCAATCACTAACCATTCAAAGTAATATGGTGAATGGTAACAATATAGAACATAGACAGTCAAACTAATCATAAACCATTAAATAAAATATGTTTGATGATATCATAAAATATTAATCCAAATTAAACATAAGAATAAATAAGGGTGTTAAAATATATGAAAATACACATATAATATCATCGAGGAATTCTTGAGAAAAATGCTCTTTTTTATTTGAAAATAAGGTTTATTTTGGAAAAATATTTGCATAAAACTAAAAATTAATTAATATAGTTTTTCATAGAAAATTAGTGATTTTTTTTAAATGTGTTTTTTTAAATATATTATAGATGGTATTTGCAAATGGGTATAAAATTGAGATGTTCCCATTAATCAGTTTTGCGTATCAGGAAGGATTAAGAAAAGAACCTAAAAACATGTATTTATTATAAAATAAATATGAAATGATATGGAAAAATGAGTTTGGAATGAATAAAAATAATCTATAAGAATTATATAAAAATATTGGAGGATAACATTTGTGTATAGTGGAATAAAGCATAGCCCGAATGAAAATGGAGGTTCGAGAATAAAATCCTTACCTTATGTCAGAATGTGTTCTGCACTTGACCTTAATGTCCTAGATAATCAAATTAAATAAATTAAATTATTAATTCATAACCTTATATATATTTATTTTATTTATTATAATTTCATTAAGTTTCTTTATGACCTTTTTTATGAGTTATAAGATACATTTTTATTTCTCGGGACAGTTTGTTTCCTTGGTTTTCACGATCAGTATACTTGTATATGAGTATGGAAGTTCATGTGGAATGGGTAAAATTATATAGAATTAAATTTATATGATATTAATGAACATAAAAAATTCTAAATGTTTATATAATTTATTTTTTTATATGGTATGAGGATGAGTAATTAGATAAAACATTAGTGATAATCATTTAATTATTTTGGCAGTTTTTTGATCATTACGAACTAGTTTTTTCATATGAATTCATATTTCATATATATACTGGTTATAGAACATTAAATAGGTTTTAATAAATATATTATATTACTTTTTAACCATAAAAATGTTTTCATTACCATCCTTTATGGAGAAATTTAAGAACGAAAATCTGTTGTCCACGAAGGTTGTAAATCGACACTTCATGGATGATGATTTCGATTTTAAAATAAAAGAGAGATAGAAAGGAATTTGAGGAAGCATATACTATTAAAATTATATAATTATAGATTATATATGATACTAGTTTTATAATTCTCATTTGGACATAGAATTTGAGGATATAATAATAAAAGAAAAGAACTTGAAAAGAAATTAAAAGGAAAAGGAAGAGGATTTTACCTCTTGAATGTTCCTCCTTGAGAACCTCCTTAAGGGGATACTTTTTAGTATTTTGTTAATAAAAATAGATCCTAGACATGTGGTATAGTCTTGGGAAGAGTTTTGGGAATAAATTTGACATGGATCAAATCATGGAAGGTGTGACGAGAAGGGGTGGTAAGGGGTGGTATTTATAGTGGAGGAGAGGGGTGATTTTTGAATATTTTATTCATTTGTTTATTATTCTGAATAAATACTATGAATATTTTAAGAATTATCATCCAATATATCAAAATAATGAAGTATATTTCAAAATTATGGGCTTACATCAGCCATACATCACCTATGACTCAAAAAATTAGGTATTTATCATTTATCATAAATTATCGTATTTTACTATTCACCAAAAAATTCAAGTATTTTAGAAAAATATAAAGAATTCACCCAGAATATTTTTCAATGTGTAGAATTAAAAAATTAAATTCATTTGATAAAAAAATATGAATATTATAAATTTACTTTTTAATTAAATTCCTTATTTACTCAAAAAATACAGTTTTTAGAATTATAACTAATTTTATAACACTCTGAAAAATTAACTAAGGTCTCATTAAATTATATTAAAATCATAATAAAAAAATATTAATTTATGAATACATTTAATGAAAAATAATTTTCTTTTAAATAATTTTATTAAAATTAAAATTTTAATTAAATATTTATGACTTACAAAAATACCAACACTTAAATATTACTTTTTAAAATATTAACTTACTTATACTATGATATAATTATATCATGCCTTCATTTATAAGATGAATAAATTTTATTTATACATCCATGGTTTAGGTTGCTATTAATTAGGCATATTTACTATTCATAATGGTTATATTACTATTCCTAAGTTCAAGTAACTATTTCATCATTATAGGTTTCTTAACTTCTAGAAATACCTATTATTTCATTAATTATTCATTTATGATGTCTGTATTATATTATCTAAGTGATTTCATGTGATCTATATTATATGAAATAAACATAAGAAGGAATATTTCATTTATATAGTTCTATTTCATTGCAAGATCCAACTCAAGTAGCTCTTTTAAATGTGATTCTTGGGGAAGAATAGCTGATACAGTCTACAAATGGGAAGGGTAATATTAAATTTTAAGATCTACCTATATTATATAAATACATTGATGTATTTACTGAGGAATTACCTATATATCCATTAGAATGTAAAGTTTAGTTTTACATTGATTTAATCCCTAGGGAAAAACCGATATCGAAGACTCCCTATAGGATGGATACAATAGAGCCTATGGAGTTAATGAAATAAATTAGGATTTGTATAATAAGGGATTCATATACCCAAGTGTTTCTCCTTTGGTAGATCCTATTATATTTGAGAGAAATAATGATGTGACTATGAGTATGTGTGTTGATTATAGGAAAATCAATGTCATTACCATGATGAACAAGTATTCTCTACCACATATTGATTACTTTTTTGATAAACTTAAAAGAGAATAATATTTTTCAAACGTTTATATTTATTATAGGTATCATAAATTATGAGTATGGAATGAAGATATTAAAAAGATAGAATTTCATATGAGGTATGGATGTTATTAGTTTATAGTAATACTATTTGGATTGACTAATTCTCCCTCTATTTTTATATATCTGATGAATGGATTATTCAAGGAAAATATTAATAATTTGTTTGTTGTATTAATTAATGATATATCATTTTACTCTAAAAGATATAAGGACCATGAGAATCAATTACAAATCATTATTGAGACTTATAGAGAAAAAGATTCATATGGGAAATTTATAAAGTGTGAATTTTGGATTCTAAAAGTTTCTTTTCATGGACCTATTGTATTTAAGGAAGGAATTTTAGTTGATTCTTTGAAAGAAAATTCAGTCAACTAATGTTCTACACCAACAAACATAATCTAGTTATGTAGCTTCCTTGGATTGGAAGGTTAATGTTGGTGATTTTTTCAAAAACATTATTTATTTGATAACCCATTAACCAAGATTACATGTAAATGTGTTAAGTTTATATGGATAAATTAATTTGTATAATTTTTTTAAGAATTTAATAAGAGATTGTTTAGTGATCCTATATTGACTCTACCATCTAAAAAGCATAGATTTGTGATATATGGTGATGAATCTAAGAAGGTAATTTTTTGGGTCATTGTATAGAATGATAATGTAAATTATTATACATCAAGGAAGTTAAGGACTCATAGACAAAATTATCCAACCCATGGTCTTGAGATGGAATTTGCAATTTTTCATTGAATATATGGATATATTATCTCTATGGTGAAAAATCTGAGATATACACTGATCATAAGAGTCCGAAATACATCTTTTCACAAAAATATATCATTATGAGGTAAAGGAAAAAAATCGAGCCACTCAATGATTATTATTTATCAATATACTATCACTCATGAAAGGAAAATAAGTTATCAAATTCATTGATCAGGAAAGATCAAGGTGTCCAGGACAAAATGAGAATTTAAAGGGAACCTATGTTCATGGATTTAGTAAAGATATATGTGGGAATTATTAAGAAAATGGAAACATCACTCTTATTTCAAATGATTTCCAAACCATTTTATTGGAATAGATAAAAATTTCTTAGCCTGATAATGAGAATTTTCAAAGTAAAATTAAATCTATGAATGTTGGGAAATTGGAATACTTTGTTTGTGAAGATGGTGTTGTGAAATTTGTAAATATGTTATGTGGTATATTTAAACCTGAGATGAAAAGGTAATTATTAGATTATTCTCATGGATCAAATTTCTCTATACACCCTGGTAGCACCAAGATGTATAGGTATTTGAAAGAATATTTTTGGTGGGATAGTATGAAGTGGGAAATTTCATATTATGTATCAAGATGTTTGGTTTTTCAACCTATAAAGGCTGAGAGACAACATCCAATAGGATTCATGCAACATATATCTGTTACTATATAAAAATAAAAATATATTACTATGTACATTTTCACTGTATTTCCAAATACTCCAAGAAAAAAATATACTTTATAGGTTATTACTGATTGTTTTACTAAATTAGAAAATTTACTCACTATAATAGAATATTTAACTCTTGAGAATCTTGAATGGGTCTATATTAATGAATTTATATCACTTAATATTACAAATCTTTCAATTTTGTTTGATCCTGGTCTATAATTTACATCAAAATCTTCAAAAAGTATTCAGAAGGCTCTTGATATCGATCTTCATTTGAGGACTTCCTATCATCTTCAAACTGATGTGAATTATAAAAGGAATATTCAAACACTAGAATACAATATAAGCTTATGATCACTTTACATTCATGGTACGTGGGATAATTATTTACCTTTGGTGGTTTTCCTATAACAATAGATTCCATTCAAGTATTCAAATGGAATCATATAAATCATTATATGGAAAGTGATTTCATACTCTTACTTGTTGGGATGAAGTTGGTGAAAGGAAGCTTGTAGGACCAAAACTTATAGAGGATACAATGTAAAAGGTAAATATTATTCATACCCATATTATAGTAGCTCAAATAAGGAAAAAGTGATATGCTAATAATCAAAGGAAATATTTCTAATTTCAAGTGAGTGATCAAATTTTCTCAAAATTATCTCAATTTAAGGGTGTTATAAGCTTCATTAAGAAAGAGAAAATGAGACCCGGGTGCATTGAATCTTTTGAAATTCTAGAAATAATTGGATTGTGGCTTACTTTTTCAAAATTTCACTAAGACTCTATAAAGTACATGATACGTTCCATATCTCATTGTTAAGTAAGTATTTTCCAAAACAAATGCGTGTTATTACCTTTAAATTAATATAATTAAAACATAATTTATCTTAATGTAAATATCCTATAAAAACTATGTGCACTAGAGAAATAATTTTGAGTAATCAGACGACACAATTGGTAAAGTTGCTTGGATAAATCATATGATAAAAGAGGCGACACAGGAACTTGTGTGTATTTACGTCTTATCGTCACTACGTTGCAATGTAATTCATTTTTCATCACCACTTTACTTGGGTGGTTATAAAGATATAAATAATGAATAAATATGATATTTATAACATAGTAATGATTTTTTAAATATAATATTCCATTTACCTTCTTACCCTTCAACTTATTAAAAAATGATTATGGCACTCATGAGTACATGTGGAAGACCACCTCCACGAAACGATGTGATTCATTTTTCATGTCTACCTTTCATGGATGATTATAAATGTGTATATAATGAATATATATGTTATTTATATCATTATTAATATTCTATATATTTTTAAACCATGATAAATATGAAAGGACCAAAACTACCAAATTGGGACTTATATAAATAAAAACAAAACTGTTAACAATCAGAAACAATAATTTTAATGATTAATTTTTAATAAATGGATGTTAAAATGTTATAAGTGAATCATATATGATATTATAATTATTTATATAGTTATATTAAATAATTTTATTAAATTTAAATTTATTATACAGGAGGTTAAAATAACTTACAAAGTGAGTTAGACCTGAGGTAAGGGTTTACCTCACAATCTCATCCTTATTCAGGATTGTTTATGTTTAAATTTAAATTCGAGGTATTATATAATATTTCTATATTATAAACTATAAATTTATTATCATTTGGTTATTTTTGTGTTTTTCAACTATTATATGCATTTTTACCTTCTTTTTCTCTCAAAAATAATAAATGAATGTTTTTAAGGAAAACTGAATTTTCTTTTCTACTCAGTTAGGAATAATTTTATTACCTATACATATTTTCTTTAAAATGTTTCAAAGAAAGTTTTTTTTATCATATAATGATTTATTAAATTAATTTTTACCCATGTTTTACTTTATACAAAAAAATTAATCTTCTTATCTTTTTCGGAATGAGGCACTTTTTACCGAAGGTGTGAACCAAATATTTGTTTTAACATAAACCACATGAATGGATTTTCACACCATCATGAATACTCTTTACTTTGAATATTTCCCTACAATTTTCATGAATTAATTTAAATAAACTTTCTTTCCTAATATTTTAGAAAAGAATATTTTAAATAATTGACTTGAAAATGAAAATGGCATTTTTTCAATAATTATTCTAATTATTTTTTAAAATATTTTTATCTATGTTAACATATTTTGATGAATATTATCATTTAGCAGGGATATAATATATAAATACCATCCTACATATTATTTTGGATATATTATTATCACATTGTTCTATTTATTTATTGGGGAAAATATTAAATTTTTATATGTTATTTTTTCAATAAGAATGTTCATGTTGATTATGTATTGAAATTGTATTCACCCTTTTTATATAATGAATGAATTGGACTTAGTAAGTAATGGGTGGAGCCTGTTATAGATTCTTGATGCATCAGTAAGTCTCATGAGACAAAATATTTTGGTTATTTTGCATAAACCTTCCCTATTTATGTATGACGTCTTCGCACAAGGCCTTGACTGTAAGATTATGATGTTCAACATTATGAATTCTTTAATTTTGAAACTAGATATTCTTATCCATGTGATTATTCATGTTTTTATATCTTCCATGGATTTAGTCCCCTTTTATGATATTAGTTATATCTCATATTTGATTATTATTTATCACTAATATATTATTTATTCCTGTTTATTCTATGATATATTTCATTGTACGCATTCCCTTACTGCGAATATGTTATCATCTTTTTTTATTTATTTTCCTTAGGATTCTAGGAAGTGTACTATGAATGATATGCAAGGATATATCTATGGGAATAAAAAAAATTAAAGAAAATACTATATTGTAATTTATTTTTTTAAATATAATGTGAGATTCATGCATGTATCTATTTTTCAAATACAACTAAATTATTTAATCAATTAGGATTTGATCTCTTGTATCTGGTTCCAATGTAATAAAGTAATCAATGTTATTTACATTATATTATATTACATGGTTTTTGTTATTTTGTGAGGGTGACTTGGTGAGTTTGGGATGATTAGTATACCTATTTAGGTGTTGTTTAGTTCTGATGTTTTCTTACAGGATAATTAGTATGCTTCTTCCATTTGTGCATGATAGACTTGGGTTTTCCTACTGAGTATACTTTTTTTCTCACCCTGCATATATGTAACTATTTTCAGGTTTCTAGGAGGATCTTGTGGACCATTCTAGGAATTACTTGGTTTTATCTTTGGTATAGTTGTTGTGTCACTTCTTTATCTTTATTTTCGGTACTTAATTTGGAGACTTTTTCTGTACTTTCTCTATTTATGCATTCATGTGGGGTAGTTTTTGTTTCTTTTGTATCATGTCTTGGATTTTTTCTATGGATTATTTACCTTATCTCTTGATCTTATTTCCTTATAATGGGTAATGCCTCCCATTTTGTGAGTTTTGTATACCATTGGTGTTAATCGTCAACCTAGGGCCTACTGAATGCGGGAATCTGGGGTCATTATCTCCCTTTATTAATTTCCATCCTATTAGGGTTATCCTTTGAGGGAGGGGTTCGTGAAAAACACCCTTGGATTATGAGGTTATTTTGGAATTATTTAGTTTGAACTTTGGGTATTACTGATGAATTTTGAAGATCAATTTATCCAATGAAGATTTACTCATTTTTTGAATTATCTTACCTTGTTATAACCATTTTTGGTTTTTGTTAATTTCTAAAGAATGTGGGAATTTCATGTTATCCCATTTATGGTTATGGGGTCTTTAAAAGTTGATTTTTCTACTTTATACACTACAAAATCAACCTGAATACACGTCATTTAGAAGAAGAAAAAAGATGAAATTATGATGTGAATTGATTAAAGGATGAAATTATACTCATCAAGTAAGTATGTTTTCATATTCTCTTAGTCTATATGGTTATATAATTCCTCAACTCTATAAAAAGGATCTTGAAACAAAAAAAAATTATCCTAGTGACTTTATTTGTAATTAACCGATGTTCTTTTAGATCATCACATATTTATGGTTTTACAGCCCTTAATATTCCATTGATCATTCAATTTCTTATGATAAATGACCTTAATCACTCTCTTCAATTATTGCCACTTTTCTTCTATGTCCAAATTTTCACTTCTCACCTATGTTCTCCTATTTGGAAACCTAGTTATGTGTTATTCAATATAACCTATATACTTCCCTTTCTCTCTTATTAAGTGGATGTTTTATTAACCCTTTTTATGATGTTATTTTAAAACAAAATTATTTTAAAATGTACATCCTTCTATTACTGAGATAAAGTTAAAATTTCAAAGATACAATTTATTAAAGGGGGAGAATGTAACACCCTTAGATTTTTAAAAGAAGAAAACTATGTTCAATAGCATACGTGATATGGAAAACCAAGATTAAAAGAAAATATAACACCCTAATAATTTAAAATATATTTATTTTAGAATAAATTTAAATTCTTAAATAACTTATGATACACATAATAATTAGTTTCTTCAATATCTTATGTTACACATGAGACTAAGTTTTACCGAACAACAATATACTATTGATATTATTATTTAATATGATAGTAATCACCTAGAAATTGGAATGGAGAGTATGAATAGGATTAACTGAATTATGAAAATATTTCTCAAATATTAATATATAATAAATTATTGGATGACCAATTAATTAGAAAAGAAAATAAAACTCATTTTGAAAATAAAATAAAATATTTTTCTGAAAAAACTATTTTAATACGCACAAGTGTATTTTATACCAATAAATTAAAAAACACTATTTTTCTATTGTATTAATGAAATTTATATATTATAAATTAAACATTATTTTTAACATTCATCCTATTTTCTTTAGATAAGAGATAAAAATAAATCCAATTTTACAATTATAACTGTATTTTTAAAAAAATAGTTTTGTCTCTATTTTATAGAACACTTATTTTAAAATTAATTTTTAAATATTATACAAAATTTATTTTAAAAAATAAAATTCATTTTTGATATTTTAATAATGAAATTATCTTAGGGTGATTTTTTGTTATTTTTCTGAAAAGTTTTAATTTTTTATAAATGGTGAAAAAATACAAAATTTTAATTGAAAATTTCATTTTCTTAAACAATTTATAATGTTAAATTATATTTTTAATTCATTTTAAAGTAAAATTTTTAATTATTATATCAATTAATCCATTTTATTTCATTGTAATATTTTTCTTATAAAATTTTTATATAAAACCATTGTAAACATTTGAACATTTTTCTCTTCTTAAGAACTCATTATCTAGTCGTGTACGCGGGTTTAATTTTAAATTGAATTCCACCAATTTTATGAGTTTAATTTGTCCAAATGGATTAAATATTTGTAATTATAATAATTTATATTATATAACAAGTTTAACTTAAGTTTTGACCATAATTATTAATGAAAACAATTAAAATTAATTGTCGCGATTAAGGGTAAAACAAGGTTTTGCGCATTACATTTGTTTGTATTAAAATTAATTTTACACACACATAGGATTTTTATTTAATAAATTTGATTTCATATTTTGAATCATTAGGTATAAATTATCTAATAAAACTTATGTTAATTATATTCCTAAATGATAAATTACCTTGATAAATAAAAAGATAAAAGTTACCATGGTAAAAACTAAAATGGTAAAATTGAGTAAACTTAAAGACTAAGAAATGACATGATTAAAATGTGTTTATCATTGTTTTTGGAGTTTTTTATAGACCAAATAAACCATATAATCCATTATTATTCAATTTTTGAGGCACATGGGGTGAGGGAGACCTCTAAATAGTGAATACGTTTGGGTATTTAGAAAAATATAACTCCTCAACTATAAAAGGGAACACACCCCTACCACTTCTTCACACATATCAAGACATTTATATAGACAAAACCCTACCAAAATCACTTCCCAACTTCCCTAACCTCATCCTATAAGCCTAATTTTGGTAAAAATTCCATCCTAGGAAGGTTTTTTTTGAAAACCTGAGGAGGATACCTGAAGAAGAGGAAACGTTCATCAATGATCATTTTTTGTATTATTTCTTCATCTACCCTCTTAAATTATTATTAAACCATGATTATATAATAAACTAATTAAATTAAATATACTTAGATTTTTGTATAATATAATGAAATAAATCATTTCCCTCTTCCATCAAATGGGTTACAAAATCCTCATTCATGTGTATAGCGGACTACCGCCTCGTGAAATGATATCATTCATTTTTCCATTACCACTTCTCATAGTTGGGTATAATGATGGATATAAAGATTATATATTATTTTTATAACATAATTATACATATATAGTAATTATATCATATATAAATTTTACATTTCATACCTTATAGGATATGATAATGTCGTCCGTGTGTACGACAGACTACTGCCTCGCGAAGCGTTGATTCATTTTTCAAAAATGTGTTACATGGAAGGTAATAAGGGTAAATATAATGAATATATGTGATATAAATGAAATATTTATTATATTAATTAAATATTTATCATTATTAAAAAATAATATATCTTTTTATTTCTTACCTTTTCACTCACTGAAAAAAAAATGTTAATGTTGTTTGTGGACATGTGGACTATCGCCTCCTTGAAGCGATATGATTTATTTTTCATCACCAAATCACAATAATGGTATATATAAGTATATACAATTAAATAATATGGTATTTATGATATTATTATCATTATATAAAGATAAACTTTACTTAACATATTTCCATAATGATCATCAATAAATGGAAACGTTGCTCATGCGTATGTGGGGCCTAACATTTCTATGATTGTAAGGTAATTCATTTCTAAAAAATAAATTTTATGATTGGTAATAAAAGTATAATTGATCATTATAATAACTATTTAATAATTATTATTCTTTAAATGTTTAAATAATTAACTCTTTGACCATATTCAACCTACCTATGTCGTTTTTGTCACATAAGCTGAATATGATCAAAACATCCGATGAAAAATTAATTGATTAATTAATTGTATATAACATGATAATAAGTGAAATAAAAATACTAAAAAAATTTAAAAAGTTTATAAATAAATTAAATAATTAACATAATTTTATTATTCAGGAAGCTGAAGTCACATCCGACAAATCGAACTCAATATAAGGGACTTCATCTCAATTTCCTTTCGTTGATACATATTTTGAGGTTATACACATTTATTCTTTTATAACATGTATATAAATACCCTTTTATGTGTTATATGATGAATTTTTATATTATCATGATATTTAAAAATTTTAATTTTATTATCTCATGGTTCTTATGATGCAATAGTTTCCCAAGTAATAAGGGACTTTTCTTTTAGAAAAATCATCTTTTAAAGTTTTCTTTCGAACTCTTCATATTCCATGTCCATGTTTTTAAAATGATTTTTTTAAATTTTTATATGGAAATAAAAGATTTATAATGTTCATTTTTTGTCACTTTTACTTTATTTCAAAGGTTTAAAAAATTAATCTTTTTTATGTATTATATAAAAGCTTTTGAAAAATTACAAATGGAATATTCCACACAACGACAACAAATTTTTAGACTCCATGAACATTATTTGATTTCTAGATTCCTTTGTAAGCTTTCATGATTTATTCAACTAAAAAACATAATCCCACTTTTTTTTGTATTGAAATTTATTTTTCAAATAAAATGGTGTTTTGGTATTGAAAATGGGTTTTTAAAATAAGAGGGTATTTTTATCAGAAAGTGTTTTTGATATGGGTTTAAAAGAGTTTTTTAAAGGGATTTATGATGAAAGTTATTATTCATGATATGCTACTTGATAATTATATGAAAAGAGTGAGATTGTATAGTTTATATGAAGGGTTGATCCCTATTATAGCTCACAGCTAAGCCTAATATACCTTATATAAAGGGTTGTGCCCAATTATATCTCATAAAAAATAGGTGAGCTCAATATAGATTATATGAAGAGTGATACCCATTATAGTTCTTTAGTACACTAGGTAATGATTATGTTATAAATCTTCCATGTGGTTATTTAAATTAAAAAAATTTTGAAATTTTTTTATGAATATGATGCTCGATGTTACCAAAAAGGGTTTTTAATTGATTATTATGGGTTTTAAAGGATTTTTTGAGAAACAATTGTGTGTGTTTTTTAGGTGAAAATTTCTTATTTCATATGCTCAAATAACTTTGAAGATAAAGGATAATGTTATAATATTTTTTATGTTTTTACTGAACTAATGGTTTACTTTATTTTTATATCAATTATAGATATTTTGTGCTCCTCCCAAAATTTTACAATGTTTTTCATAGTGTTTAAGGATGGGTAAGGGAAAGGAATAAGTAAAGTTGAAAGTTTTGGATATTTTCCAAGAAAAGAAATAAATCTTTATTTTAAAAGTTTTATATTATAAGAAAATTGGATACTAATCGAATGTGTCCACTTTATATTTTATGGTTTTTTATGTATGATTTACGGCCTAATTCTATAAAACTCTACACCTGAAGAGATCTTCAAAGTTAAAGAAAGTAATTTCTTAAATAAAACTCCAGATTAAGTAATGTTTAAGGATGGTTCCATATATTTATATAGATCATAATATACTCAAGTATATATTCACATAGAATTATCTTAATATGCTCTAGTGAATATGGCTAATGTTGATCAAATATTATGACTACTTGGTCGACTACCTTCCTAGAAAGGAGGAAAAAGTGGTGAATTATCTAATTATAAAAGATACTAAAACCTTTTCCATGATGAGGATTTAAAAGGATAAAATATTATTATAAATTAAAAGGATATACATGGGAATCATAAAATAATGAACCATATCCAACCTTGCTCAAATGATTTCTCAACTATCAATTTTGGAGAATATTAAATAATCCCAAAATAATGATGTGGATATAAAAAAGAGTTTAGATTTTATAATGAAGTAGAAAACCTTAGAGTAAAAATTTGATGAAAAAGGAGTTGTGAGATTAGGTTCTTGTCTATGTGTACCATCAGACCCTAATATAAAGAAGGATCTATTGACTGATACTCATAACTCAACATTCTCTATCCAACCAGGGAGAATAAATATGCACAGAGATCTCCAAGAAAAATATTGGTAGGAGAATATAAAGAAAAATATTATGGAATATACATAAAATTTTCTAGTATGACAACAAGAGAAGGAATAAAGGAAAAAATTCAAGGGGATGACGAAACCATTACCCATAACTTTATAGAAATGAGATAAAATCACCATGGATTTTTTTCATGGGTCTTCCAAAGATAGCCAAAGGGGATAATACCATATGGGTTGTGGTAGAACTTCTTACAATTACTACTAATTTAATTTGTATTTAATGGTAATTCATTCTTAATCAACTTGAAAGGATATACATTAGATAAGTAGTGAGCCTTCATGGAACACCACTATCGATTGTATATAATAAAGATCCAAGGCTTAACTCAAATTTCTGGAAAAGTCTCCAATATGCTTTCAATATAGATTTAAAATTCATTATAGCCTATCATCCTCATACAGGTGGCCAATCTGAGTGGAAAATATAAAAACCTGATGATGGGTTGAGAGATTTATCAATAGATTTCAAAGGAGGTTGGGATCAATATCTTAATTTGGACAAGTTATAATACAAAAATAGCTTTCACTAAATCATTTATATATATCCTTGTGAATCCCTCAATGGAAATAAATTGAAAACTCTAACATGATCGGAATAAGTTGGAGAACAAAATCTTTCATGACTCAAATTGGTAAAAGAAATGACTGAGAAAATCAATTCTATTCAATAACACATTGAATCCGTAAAAATTAAATAAAAGAATTATTTGTATAACCATCAATGAGACCTAGAGTTTTAGTTTAGTGATAAATTTTTCTTTAATATGTATCCATTAAAGAGATTCTTGAGTTTTTGAAAGAAGGGAAAGTTATTTCATAGGTATAGTGGCACCTTTTAGATTCTTGGTTGCATAAAAGTTATTGCCTATAGACTAACACTCCTACCAAAAATGTCTCAAGTACATAATGTGTTCCAAATATCTGTCTTAAGGAAGTACATACCATATCAATCACATGTAATAAATCCATAGGTGGTATAGTTGGATAATGATATTTTTTATGAAGAGTATACATTAAATATATTATATAATAGATACAATGTTCTACAAAATATGACAACTCACTAAGTCAAAGAAATTTTCTAGAATCATAAATATGTAGAGGAAACATGGGAATTAGAAGAAGAGATGAAGCAGAAGTACCCTCAATTTTTTCACTTTAGTGTATGAAATGAAATTTTTTGTGTGAAATTTATTATAGGGGGTAATGTAACAACCCATACTTTTATATAACAAATTACCCTTTTAAAATTAATTTATGTCTTATTTAATGAAATATTATTGTATAAAACACATGCACTAGATAATATTTAATAGACCAAAATCTATTTCTCAATAAAAGAACACATGTTTCACAATGTTTATTTAAAATTGAAGCACATAAAAAGACTATTACATTTCATAGGAACATTATACATAAAGAAAAAATATTTTATAAAATATCAAAGGATATTATAGTGATATAAACACCATATAATAGTAAAAACACTAATGTAAACTCTATAAACCTGAATTCTTGTATGAATATCACCTCTTCCATAAATAATATAAAAGTAAATATAAGCATTGGTAATATGACATAAATTATCAAGGGAATTTTATAACATTTTAAATTAAAGTGGTTAATGATGTGGTATGATAATTTTGGAGCATATATATGGTCAAATGGAAAATATGACAATTAAGATCTAATTATCACCTGACTATTTCTTGACTGTTTCAATGTGATCATTATATAATTATTGGAACTATAATAATGCCTAATATAAGAGTAAAATACCAATTTATAATTAAATTCAAATTTAGTATATAAAATTATTAAATTTTAATTAATATATAAGATATTATAAAAAAATAATTCTTTAAAGTGAATAAATAATGTGATTTCCTTTAAAAATAGTATTTTATAAAAAATTTGTAATTTTTAATTAGAATAATTATTTAATATACATAGTAAATTTATTTTGATCAAAAAAATTATATTTGAAGTTGGAATTTTAAAATTAGTTTAAGGTGAAATTTTGATAATTTTTTAAAATAATTTATTTTTCATAAAATAGTAAAAAATATAGTTTTGTGTTTTCAGTATATATTATGAATTCATAGATATATATTAATTATTTAATAATTAATATGACATAATACATGACTACAAATAATTTATTTTATTAATATAATGTATTTTAATGAATTAAAATGATTTCCCAAACCTATAAATAAATTTCCAAAGTCTAATATCGAAGTTATGTTTTTAAAAACAATATTTTTTGAAATAATTACTTTACCATTCCCAAAGTAACATTAAAAAATGTATGTCAATTTTATCATGGATAAAAGTAAAAAACCATGCCTTAAATGTCCAAAACCATTAACTAAACCCATGATTAAGCTTATGGTTTTTCATTTTTCATGACCTATATTTCCAAGTCCTGTATTTAGAAATTAATAAATAATTATCCTCATTTTTCTATAAATAATCTCCACTCCATCTCATTTTTCTCACTTCCAAACTCATTATCAAGTCCCACCCACTATTATTATCTCATTAAGTCCTTTGGCGAAGCCCCTGAGCTTTCAAGGAATCACCCCTCTAAGCTTAGGAAGTTATATTTAATGTAAGGGGTATTCCCCCTCCTATTATCCAATCAAGAACTTCCTTTATAATAATTATTTGTATTCTCAATTTATTGTGTTGAATTTAATTTATAAATATTTCTTTACTATCTAAATGATTCCCAAATAATGAGATACTACTTTTCACTCTCGTTAAACCCTTCAGTGAATTTTTATGTATGCCCATTATACTATCGAAATTTTCCCTTGATTTTCCATACCACATTTTTTTAATACCCAATAATATTTAATTTCTAAGTAATTACTATAAATGAAATTTTTACTTTATTGATTAGGGATTTAAATTTTTAACTCATATTCCATTCCTATGGGTTTAAAATGTTGAAAGTCTCTTGTCTTTAAGCTCTTATGAACTCAATGATTTTTTATATAAAACCTATTATTATTTTATATGGGTTATTAATGAAATGATTTCTTATAATATATGATCTATATGGAACCCATAAATTTAGATATATGAATGGTGTTACCAGATAGTTCTCTAATGCATTGGGTAATTTTTTTCATCCCATGTGATACTATGTATGGTGCAAGGGTGATTATCCTAGAATACTATGTTTTGTTTTCTAAGTAGTTAACCTTGAATTATTCTTATGTTTTCATGTCTTATGTTTTTAACAGATTATTTTTATTCTATGATCTTATGATATCATCTTTTACATATTATGATTCCATGTAAATATTCTCTTTTATATTGTCATGATATGCCTTTTTCTTTATACGCATCATGCCTACTCTGATTGTTCCCTTACTAGGATTTATAGATCCCCATTTTCCTTTATGTATTCCCCAGGATATCTTATGGAGTATTATCATATCAGTGGGAATAGGATAATTTGATGGGGTTTAAATTAAGATGATGTATATTTGTTTAAATATATTTTATTTATGTATCTAATATTAAAAATACACAAGACCTCTAGGTTTATGGGTTTTATGTGTTGATTATTATGTAATAAAATGTGTGATGAAATTTGGTTTTTTATATAAACCTATGAACAACCCACTTGATACCACTATTTAACATCCAAAACTTTTGTCTTTATTAAATTGCTTGTTTATTTAGACTTTAAAACTATTAATGATTGGATATTGATAAAGGAAGTATTGTATTTTTTGTTAATAGATTATGAAAAATTCTATGATTAATTTAAATAAATTTCCTAGAAAGTTTCCTATAAAGTTTATGATGGAGTTTCTTATGGAGTTTCCTAACAAGTTTTCAATGGATTTTCCTAAGGAGTTTTTAATAGAGTTTCTTATAAAGTTTCCTATAGAGTTTGAGTTTCTTGTAGATATGAAACAATGATTTAATATTCCTAAAATTTTATAACATCATGATTACTAAAATTTCACATGGTTCAAGATGAGTTCACTCATGAAGTTTCTATCCAAATAAATTTTTTACAAAGTTAATTTTATAAAATGTTATAGTTTCAAACTATAAAAATTTCAAAGTTATAAAGTCATGAAGTTGTTGTTGTATAAAGTTTTATCTCTAATGTTATAATCGGACAGAGAATGATTAGACAAAGACTGTGTACCTCTATTATAAGAAGAGTTCATCAATGTACTAGATAGATAAATATGATGATCACTAAATAAATTTCCATTGGATAGAGAAATCCATTTATATTGGAAAAACTTTTATAATTACAAAGAAAGTTGAAGATCACCGAATAGAGATAAATAAAAAGTTCTATCGAACTAAGTGAATTAAAAGTAATTTCATATAGAAAAATATATAAAGTCCATCAAATGTAGTATTATTAAAAATATTACTAGATAAATAAATATGAATATGATCATATGGATAAGAAATTACTGGATGAATTTTAGAAAACTTATCTCTATATAAAATTTGATCATATGAAATATAACCGGATGATGATGTTCTAAATCATTGGAGAGATCAAGATGTATGAATTTAATTGAGTCTATATAATAGAAGAAACATGTGAAGATTACTAAATGGAGGAATTATGATTTTACCAAGACATAATAATCAGATTAATAAGATCATATAAAGAAGTGTTTTGTAATTCCTAGATGGAGTAAATATTTCCAATGTTATCAGATATAGAAGCAAGAGAGTTTATACTTTGGATAGATCCTTGAGGAACTTTTCATAAACATTTTTAAGTCATACATTATTATGATGTTGAGCTATTATTTCAACATTCATAAATATAGCTGATATTTGAGGAAGTTTTTAAGATATCATTGAAGTTGAGATTTTTGGGAAACTATGATGAAGAATATTGACTTTGAAGTTTTAGAATCATTGAAGGAGGTCTAATGAAATTTTATTTGAGAATTAAATTTAAATATATATTCAAAACTTCCTTATTTATTTTCATAGGAATTATTTCTATATAAAGAGGTATAGGATCATTGGGAAGATTACTTGGAAATGAGTGGAATTATTGAAGTTTTCATTTGAGATTAGTGTAATTTACTGACCAAAAAATACCTTGGTTTAAGAAGAGGTACCAAATATATCATATTGTATATCTCATACTAGAAAGAGTATACTGGATATATGTTCATTAAATAGAGTTCATAGGACTTAGTTGCACTGAATGGAGGTGTGTTGGATAAAGATATATAATAAGGTGATGTTCTAAACAAAGAAATTATGGATAATGTTTTAGTGAGCATGTTTCAAAGTTTTAATATTTAATTGGCTCTAAATAAGAATAAAACATTATAACTAGTGGGAACCAGAATAATTTTCTATTGGGAGATAGAAGAGAGTTGATGGGATTTATACCATTTTTATTCACTTTATTATATATTGGATATTTTTGGATTTATGGGATTCAACATGATAAATACTGGGTACCCACATTGGGAACATACCCCATAAAACTTGTTTGTCTTGCATTATTTATTTAAATTTTTATATGGGTTATTTTGAATTATAAATTTGATAGAATCGAAATTTTAACAAGTTGTGGGAGTTAATTTCAAGAGGAAATAAATTATAAAATATCACCACTGATTCAACCCCCCTATCTTAGTGTTCTACAAATTCCTAGGAACTTCAAGTGGTATCAGAGAATAATGGTTCCCTCTATAAGATAATTATATTCTTTATAATGGATAATCTCAACACTATTAATAGAAGACGTATTCTTTCCTTCGATATAAAAAATTATCATGTACAGAAAAATATAATGATACACTTTCTTTTTTCTCTTTTCCTATAGGTGATTGATGATGCTATTGTAGGTCTCTTATCCATATAGAATGATCCTCCTATGAAATTTTCCAAAAAATTCATGAGTTTGAGGGAAAAGTTCGGAATTCTATTCTTATATACTTTTATAAAAAAAATATGTGAATGTTAGGGGTTTCAAAATAGAAAAGTAAACTTGAAAAAAACATGAAAGGATCTTAGAGGTAAATATAAAATTTAAGGAAGGAAAGCTTCAAATATAGAGAAGTAAGTTTTAAGATATATGGATGGGGGGAGAAGAAAATATCAAAGATTAATTCACCTAAGTAAATAAAATAATTAGAAACATCCAAGTATTGATATATGTCATGGAAGATTCCAATATTGTAAAAAAATGATTAGTAACATTCTAGATAGGTTTGATACTAAAAATATATGTATTAGAAGATAAGTATTATATATCCTTTGTGTTCGACCCAATGGACTTGAATTGTATTCGTTTTCAATAAAGGGTAAATATTATTAGAGATTATAAGAGGATATAAAGTGAAGAAGAATGAAGAATTTCTATTCTCTATATTAAATGTGATGATTAATGTTTTTATCTTTCAGTAAACTAAATACAAGTGTTAGTGGATATAGAAAAATTTTCTATAGCATTTCAGAGAAGATAAAAGGACTCTAGATTTATTATGAAGGAACTGGGATGATTTTGAGTTTAATTGGATAACTATGTAAAATTAAATTGGGAATTTTTTTACATACGTAAAGGTGACTCTTCCATTTAAGGCATTGCGTAAAGGTAGTAGAAAATTCCTACAACTATGTAAAGGTAGTGAGAAAATCATGGTGTTGTGTAAGGGTACATTGAGGATACATAAAGGTAATTCATTACTTGTATAAGGGTACCTATAAATATGTAAATGTAATTCATTACCTATGTAAGGTTACATTGAGGCTACATAAAGGTAAGTCATTACTTGCGTAAGGGTACTTCACTATGTAAGGGTGTCTGTGTAAAGGTGAAAAGATACATAAGGGTATCTGGGAGACCTATGTAAGTATAACCAGAACTGTGTGAAGGTAGTTGTGAGGCTATGTAAGGTTTAATTCTCACATAAGGGTAGATGTCACTCATGTATGGGTAAATATGTGTACAATCTTCGTGGTATCGTGTATTAAAGATCCATCGTCTTCAACCTTCAACCTTCAAAGGGTTTGTTGCACATGTGCTCGAGACACCATGTGATCATTTGAATACATTGACATTGTCAAATGAATATATTGACATGAATATCATTTGAGGAAATTTGGGTACATCAGTTGATGTATGTGATTTTCATCTCACTAACATGGGATCTTTTCCATGAAGATAATTATCAATATCACATAAGAAGAGATTTCATTTTTTTAGCATAATAATATTTGAGAAATGTTGTGATATTTGGGTGAATTAAAATATTCTTGACATGAAATATTTTTTGAGAGTTTTAAATAAATCCTTGACATGGATGGTTTCTCATATTTTTGAGGTGGCATAAAAATAGGAGCTAAGGCGGTGGATCTCATCTATAAAAGAAGATAATAAACCTAATATAAGTTTTAGCCAATCTTCGAGGAACTCATTTTATAGAGAGAAATATAGCACCATGAAGAAATCTTATATTTCATGAATAATGAGTTCCCACATCCACTTGAGTTGTGACTCTCCCACTCAAGAGTTTCATGAATAAATTGAGATATTTCATGCCTTCACTTTTGTTACACACATTCAAATATCTTCATGAAGAACTAGTTCCAAATATCCTTCTTGGTTTGTGTGTAGATCCTTATCTAACACAAATATGAGAAAAAATAACTATATATAAAATGAGTTTCATGAATCACTCTATTGCACATGATGATATTACATAAAGGTATTAGTCTTGAATAATATAGTATATATCAGGTTTTTATTGTTTCATGAATGAGGAGAGTGCATGAAGTAAGGATAGAATATTATGCATGCATATGTGAATTCATGAATACATGAATTCATAATCACTTGATAAAACCCATAATAAATAAATAAATTTAGATAGCACATAAAATAATAAATAGAGAAACAGTATGGGTCAGGGTTTCACCACTAAACATCATCATGCATATTTCATGAGGTTCACTTGGTGAAATTACATTGAGTATTCAAGAAGAGAAAAAATTAAGATTTTGAAATATATTTATTATATAAAATATTATTTAAGAAGTTGTGTGTATCACTTGCACACATTTAAGCGAGGTCGGTACTTCATGAGAAAAAATTAATAATTTCCTGAGAAATATTTAACTAAATTAACTAATAATATGTAGGTGATTAGATATATATGATAAAGACCAAAAAACTGTTAAGGTACTTAAATAGGTGTACATGAGATAGTCAGGTCCAATAAGATCATGGAGAAAGATTAATAGATCATCCTAAAGTGGATCAAACTCTGATATAATGAAGGATAGTGTGGACTCTGTTAACACTGTATGATACAGTATAAAGACCCTCTTGTGTGGACTTAGGAATAGAAGGTTGGTGTGGAATCTATTAACACAGTGTGATGCAGTATAAATATCCTCCATTGTGGACTCAGGAATTAAGATATAGTGTGACTCTATATTATCTATTATAATTGATAATAAAATTATAGTGTAGAATCTATGTTGATGGGTCTAACCAATATGAAAAAGAATAAGAATTTTACCAAACTAGTTAAATACTATGTGTTGTTCCCTCTATTGTTATTTCAATATATGAAATGAAACTATGTGATTTCACTGAGTGAATCAAGATCCTTGAAAATTTCAAGAGGTTGAATTCAAATTAAAATAATTTATAAAAGTAAACCACTAATTCACCCCACCTCACCCCCCCCCCCCCACCCCACCTCTCAATGGTCAATAAATCCTAGGGATCTACAATTGGTATGAGAGTGAGGTTTCCTCTAAATATCTAAATGAGTTTTTATGAAGTGAAGATTTTAGGAAATGGGTGAGCTACCTAAAATAAAAGAAAAAGAAGCCACTCCTTAGGTTAAGAATCTATATATTTCTACCAAGACTCAAAAGAACATGAATATAATATGGGAAATGAAATTAGATAATAATACTATAGTAAATGAAGAGGCACCACTAACTAAATGTAATAAATGTGGTATATGTTGTAATAATTCTATTAATTATAATTTTTTTGATGAATCCTTCTTGATTTGTGATGATGATGTATCACTTAGTGATCTTCATTCTCAATTCAAATAATATCATAATAAAGTTCCCAAAGAATTTTTAAATTTTATCTTTGGAGGTATCAAGGGTCTTAAAGATAGATAACTACATTTTGAAGAATAGGCTAATATTGTGGAAGAATCATTTGATAAATAGGTTATCATATGAAATATTCTTGTAAAACTATTCAAAGAAAAGGATAAAAAAATTCTATTTTCAATGAAATATATGATCAATATATTAAGAATACACATTAATGTTTGTGAGAAATATTTCTGTAGGATTTTACTTATAAAATATTTCTATGAACTTAAAAAATTTGAACAAAGTTTATATGGATTCAAAGATTCTCATCTAGATTTTAAATAAAACAAGGTCATGGAGCATGATAATTATTTATAATAATCAAGAAAATGTATGAATAAGAAATAAATAAGTTTAATTAATATTAGGAATAAAATTTGAAAATAGTTAAGGATGATAATAAATCCCTCAAAATAATGTTTTTAGAGTTTGAGGTGAGATTGAAGAATCAGGAATCACCACAAGCTAGAAATTCCCAAATTACTGGGAAAAGAGATGCTTCTACGCATGTTTGAAATGAGGATCGGGACTCTAAGAAGAGAATTAGATAATCCTATAACCAAATGGAAATATCCTCCAAGAATAATGTATCCTATAACCTTGAAAATATCATATATACTAATTTTGTTTCAATTCCCGGTACAGGTTTTATACCAAACTCTACTAAAGTATTGGTGGTTTAAATACATATAAACCCACCACATCAAGGGTGCATGTAAAAATATGTATAAATATATATTCCCCAAGAAGTTTCTAAAATGGAGGGGTTATAATCAAAAATGGAAAGTTTCACAATCTTTCAAATCTAGAAAAACTACACTAGAAAATAAGAGAAGATGATTCATAGGAAATTGTTGGTTTTTCTAGACGTTTGGGAATAAGTCATTGTAATGTTTCCAAAACATGACAATTCATGAAAATAATACAATCCTATAAAAATGGGGGATAAATTCTAAATAAAGGATAAAATATAATATTATTAAATAATATTTCACTAACTCAACTAAGATTAAAGGTGAATCTTCAAATACTTGTGAAATAAAGGGTCTAAGTAAGCAATCTAGATCTATACCTAATCCATATCAAAGGAAAACTATTATTTCTAAAAGTTTAGGATAAAAAATAAATCTAAAAATATTTGAACCAAGAATAAAATTGAGATATTTTTTCCTATATCGAATTGAAAAATAAATATGTTTATAAAGTCACTTACCCCTAGGAAAAAGAAGACTCAGATTTAATAAGTACATCTACAAAAAATGTTTGGGCATGATGTATATCATGGTGAATGATTCAAGTTTAGAGGTTTTTTTATTCTATTAAATGTGTGGGTTAAAATATTACTCTTTATGTATTAACATGTAATTTCTAGGAAATATTTATGAATCAAGTGGGATTCATGATGAATATATAAGAACAAGTTCTCAAGGAAATAATATAGTGATCAGAAATCCATCCAATCTACCAATTCAAAAAAGATATGAATGCTTTGAATAAGTTTGTGATAGATATAAATAATGGGGTCACACAGATGAAAAATACATGACAAGACTACTTGGATATATTCTCTATGTTGGGAAAGGTAAGAGGCTTTAATATAAAAATAACTTTAATTCATGTAAAGATTATTAGAATAGAGAGAATGTTAGGAATGATTTTCTAGTTGTTTATCCAAATCAATTGAAATCAATTAAACAATTGGAGGAAGCTAAAAAATTCTAAAGAAAAAGCAAAGCAATTGGATGTAGAATATGAGGTGGAAAATTTTATTCCATACAAAGAATAAGATTAAGAGAAGAAACATGATAATAAAATAGATAAGACTCAAAAAAAATAATATTCCAAAGAAATCATCCCGTACTAAGATTTTAAGAAAGTAATTTCCTAGGTTGAGAGGTATTTCTTATCAAAAATGTTAATACTAGAGAAAAATAAGGTCCCTCCTTATTCCTTTATGTGTGTGTGTGCATGTTTGTACTGACATATAGGGAATTAAAGGAGCTGGAATCATCAATTGATGGGGATAATTGATGATTTAAAACTATTAAAACTTCACTATATAGTGAATGTCTAAGTTATGAATGGATTTATAAAACTGGAAGATAAGGTATGAAATCACTCCCTTATCCCTACTCTGATTGAATTGATAAAAATTATAAATGTGTAGTTGATATTGATCTAATATGGGGTATTTATATCTTTTACACCTATAATTCATGACTTGTTTATTGAAGTGTGTACATGATTTATCATTTTATTGATAAATATTATTACTTGCAACCCCTAAATTAGAATTGATAATTTATGAGAATGATTTAACATGCATAGTATTTTATGGATAGATTAAACAACCTTAGTTATATATATCTTGTTTTCTACACTATGTTAGACCATATCAACTTAGAGTTAATTAACAAAAGTATCTTTTCTAAGAAAACCATGTGATATCATCCCTCTCTCATAATTGTTCAAGAAAAAACATTTAAAGGATCAGAATATGTTTTGGGTAAAATTATGAGATGATAATACTCCCACTTATCCTTTTTATTTTTTTGTCAATAAAGAAGATAATAAAATGAAGAGAATTAACATATTGACTTGGTGAATTGTTTCAGGGTATTGACAACCAATACAAACAGATGTATTATTGAACCCAATGGACTTGAATTGTATTTTTTTCAATAAAGGGTCAATATTTGTTTGAGATTATAAGAGTAAATGAAGTGAATAAGCATAGAGAATTATTATTCTCCATATTAAATGTGATAATTGATGTGCTGGTCTTCAAGAAAACTAAATAAAAATGTTGATGGATATATAAAAACTATATAAAACAATTGATATAAGATAGAAGGAATCAAGATTGATTATGAATAGACTGGGATGATTTTGATCTTAATTGGATACCTATGTAAAGGTAAATTTCGAATTATATTTCATACATAAAGGTAAATCTTACATTATAGGCGTTGTGTAAAGGTAGTAGAAGATTCCTACAGCTACGTAAAGGTAGTGAAAAAATAATGGAATTGTGTAAGGGTACATTGATGCTACATAATGGTAAGTCATTACCTATATAAGGGTACCAAAAACTAAGTAAATTTAAGACATTACCTACATAAGGGTGCATTGAGTCTATGTAAAGGTAATTAATTACCTACTTAAGTGTACTATGCTACGTAAGGGTGTATGTATAAAGGTGAAAATCTGCATAAGGGTATCTAGGAAACATCTATAAGGGTAACCCAACCAGTGTGAAGGTATCTATGAGGCTATGTAAGT